>VZRL01003241.1:1691576-2073347 GCA_013397895.1 Origma solitaria
TTTTTGTCCTAGAAACCACCAGCTAAGTTTATTTTTGTCCCTTCAAACGACACCTGTAACCTTGTAGCCCAGTAAATTTGAGGACATTTTTGCTTGTAATAGGCCACAGATTTCCCCCTAGGCTCTATCTCAGCCTTCCTGGAGATTTGTTTTAGCTTGCAGCACTACTTATCTAATGACCAAGTGACTACCACCTACTTTTTTTGGTGTTTGTTTAGCTCTCTATGATTGTGTGGTTTTGATGATTATTGCTTTTTCTGCAATTAGTGCACAATGAAAGGTGTTAATTGTGTGTGGAATGAGCTTCCTGTAAGGCTACGATAAGCTGCAGCACAGAGCAGTAAAGGCACAGGGTGACAGACACAGGTCTTAAAAACACAGACATAGATTTATACTGGAGACTCTGGGCTGTAAGCAGCTCTCCAGTGACTGGCGAAGGAAAGCAACCTTGGCAAGTTTGTTATACCTGAAACAGATTTTACCAAGAGTAGTAAAAAAAAACAAAACCAAAAGAACTGGTGAATTGGCTTGCTCTGTGGTCTTGCTGACCAATAAAGAAAAAACAAGGTATTAAGAGCATGTTATCAAACCTAAAAATTCCTCTAAGTGAGGAGGAGGAAACCATCCACATTTCTATCCTCCTGGAAAAATTCTATGGATACTGCAGGCTCCTCTTCTTTTCACCTCTACCCTGCATCCTTTCATTTCCCCCACTTCACCCCCACAAGCTTTTGACCTTAAGGAGGTCAACAAAACCTCAAAACCATGGAAGTTCGGGCATACATAATTCAAATCGGGTGTAATTATATGTGTGTAATACATCATACTACATTTGATACCATATTATGTATGTAACAAAATTTTAGTATTTTGCAACTAGGTTAAAAATTATGGATCGGGTTGCTAAGACTAATTAAGCTACCAGTAAATTATTGGGTTTGCATATAAGGTGTGTTCCTCTTGTCTTCACAAAATTTTTAGTGTGAGTGATGAGAATTAACAAATCCGTAACTTGCAAACAACAAATGGGCAACGCTCAACTACAGAACATGGTATAACTGATGGCATCCTCTGCATTGGAACCCTCTTTTAACACTTTTTATAAAGGAAAAATCTAAGTGCTGTGACTATGGTTATGGTTGAAAGGCTGATGGTATTTTGATGGTATCTGAATCACTTCAGTTGAGTTCTCTATGGACACAGGCGATCTCATGCACAATTCACTGCTAGTCCAGTTAAATAAGCTCTGTTATAAATAAATTACCTACACAACCCCATATAAATAAAATATTTCAGCATTAAATAAATAATGTGAACAAATAAAAAGGAAAGACTGAGATTTAGATGGCTTCAATTAAACTGGAGAGGAAGTATGTTTTGCAAAAGGTTTTTTTAAAGGAGAATGAATTATTTTTTACCATGTCCTGCAAAGCCATTCAGTGCTATTCATTTTGGCAGATAGTATTGCTTAAATACCATAGTAAATGCATGGTTGCACTACTGCAATTATGTGTGAGTTGACATTTTCTCTAAATCCTTCTTTGGTAGGTATTTAGGATTTCCAAAAATATTTTCACCTGACAAAATTTATCACATTTTTTGTCTAAACAAAACTGCTTTTATTGTCAATTTTCATCACAGGAGATTTTGCTAGACTATTAGCCAACAGGCTTTACTTGTAATAATGTAAAGAAAAAAAAAGGAAAAATAAATTACATTGTCTCTTACTCATCTAGCTGAACACTTCATTGCTGAGGTTAGCAGGATGACTTCAGCAGAAACCTTAATGTAATTGTTCACCAGTGCAGGAACACATCACCAACAGAATATAGGATATTTACATTTAAATATTTGCAGATATGTATGTGAATATATTTGCATTTATTTAAATAAAAGTTCATATAAACTCCTTAACAAGGGAAATAATTACCTGATTAATTTTGCAGAGCGGCTTAAAACTTAATGAGTTATTAAGAACTGGTACCTGTGCATGCAAATAATGCAATACATTTTTTTTGTTTGAAAACACTGATACATTGCTTTCTAGTAGCTCAGTGGTTAAAAAAATGTAATGCTGCTTGCTCAGTCTCGAAGTGGAGTGGTTAAACATGGTACTACAAAATGGAATGTAGCCTTCTGACACTGCTGAGCTAAACAAAGATAGTACAGATGTGCTATGCTAGTTGTTGTTTGTAATTAATGAATGTTTCCGGTGGGTTTAGGATCCATTTCTGATAAAAAGAGTCAGACAAAAAGACAGATAAAAAGCAATGTCTGCTTTGGAGCTGTGTTTCTTCCTCAAAAAAAGAAAAATGCACTTGGCAAATTTGTTTTAATATTTGTTCTAGGAAAAAGTGAATTTGAATATTGTTATGGTAAAGTTTAAAAGGCATTGTGCTTGGTTTTCCGCTCTTGTTCCTTTTTAAACTGAATTAAGCTGTGGAGGTAAATGAATTTTAACAAGGGCAAGTGCCAGATTCTGCACTTGGAACGGGGCAACCCTGGTTGTGTGTATAGAGCAGGGAACGAGAAGCTGGAGGGCAGCACTGTGGAAACGGACCTGGGGGTCCTGGTCGATGGCAAGCTGAGCATGAGTCAGTAGTGCCCTGGCAGCCAGGAGGGACAAGTGTGTCCTGGGGGGCATCAGGCACAGCATCGCCAGCTGGGCAAGGGAGGGGATTGTCCCGCTCTGCACTGCACTGGGGTGATATCACCTCAGGTCCTCTGTGCACTTTTGAGTACCACAACAAAAAAAGACATTGAGCTATTAGAGAGTCGAAAGGAGGGCCAGAAGGATGGTGAAGGGTCTTGAGGTGAAGCCGTATGAGGAGTGGCTAAGGTCACTTGGTCTGTTCAGCCTGGAGGAGACTGAAGGAAAACTGCATTGTGATCTTCAACATCTTCATGAGGGGAAGAGTAGGGGCAGGTACCAATCTCTTCACTGTGGTGACCAGTGACAGGATCTAAGAGAATTGCATGAAGCTGTTGGGAGAAGTTAAGGCTGGATATCAGGAGAAGGTTCTTCACCCAGAGGGAGGTTGGGCACTGGAGCAGCTCCCCAGGGAAGTGGTCACAGCGCCAAGCCTGACAGAGCTCAAGAAGCATTTGGACAATGCTCTCAGGCACCTAGTGTGACTCTTGGGCACAGGAGTGGGCACACACCTTGTGCAGGGTCAGGAGGTGGCTTCAGTGATCCTGTGGGTCCCTTCAAACTCAGCATATTCTATGCTTCTGTGTTTCTATGCATATGCTTGAGGTTGAGCTAAGCTGGTCAGTGCTGTTGGAGAGGGGTGTAAGAACAAAAGGACAAGAAGTCTCTCCAGTAGCTCATTTATTGCATGACAAAAATTTCTTTAATAGCACCGTTGAATTAAGTACTTTGTCAAGTAAAGCCACCCTTGACATTAGATTCACTCCCTTTTAAGAGACCACACCAAGACTCTTTTACCTACTTTTCTGTGTGAGCCTGGAGTTTCACATCCTCAAGTTTTGGATTTCCAGATGAAAATATACTGCATTACTATGTAAAAGAGTAATAGTACCCAAACATAGCACCTGTTTTTGCTCCTAGTACCTTTACAACTGCCCCCTTTATTATGTTATTCTAATATGCAACGATTATACCCTACTTTTCACATATGTGGTTGAGATTTATCTGCAGATTAGGACATCTAAACTGAAGTGTCAGTTTAGGTGTCCAAGTGTGTCCTATGACTGATAGCTCACTATAACTATTGGAGAGCAAGTCAAGACAACCTTTAAACCAGTCCAGTCCTCTAAAACAGACACATGCTACCTGAAACATCATCTAGTCTCTGTTGCCTGCATTTGATTAAATTTTCTTTGTAATTGCAACTTTGGCACCTAACTCACATATAGGCATGTAAGTAAACATGCCTCCACGTACACATGTAAATTAAGGTTTCATTCTGTAATACTGAAATACAACCAGTGTGTCTGTTTTAAGACCATGCAGCATCTTGTACAATGTGTGGAATATAGGTTGCATTGATTTAAAAAAAAGTGCTTCTGCAAGATTCTTTTGATACTGACAGTGGTGAAGTGACACTTTCAGACATTCTATGAAAGCATGGAGTCTTAGTTTCTCCTTTCAAAACAGCTTTTAAATAACTGTTTCCTACAAAATACCAAAACAAAAGTGCACAAATAATTTTGTATAGCATTGTTTCCCTTCAAAGACAACTTCTTTCTTTCTAAATTTTAAACATACATAAGTCAAAACTAAATTCTGAAATATGTGTGACTGCCTTCTTTCACAACTCTGATGAAAATTTCTACAGCAAACCATGCAAATATAAAGTGTGATTTCATTTATGAATGTATTTTAGAAGGGGTTGACCCTGGTCTTGTAGTATCTTTATTGTGGCTTTTCTCCTGAACTGCAAATACCAAATGTTGCACACTCAGAAAATCTGGCATGCTCAGGGAGTATAACCCCAGAGAATGTGCAATGTGAGTTTTATAGAAATGCAGGGTGTAGTGAGGACTCAAATCCATAAAGATCACCTACATATTTTCACTTCCATGCGAGATTTAGACAGGAGTTATATCTGCCTTGGATATTCTCTTGCGGTTCTGTGTCAATTGGAAAGTATGCATGCAGCCGATAGCATCTAAATGTAAATGTGATGGAGAGGTACAAACACCACAACTTGGACTTGCTGTTTTAAGCCAGTGTGAGGATACTCACATGTACTCAGATCACTTCAGAGTTAGTCTTTCCCTAGGTGGCATCAAGATCTGTTTAATAGGGGTTGAACTGCAGGAAAAACTGATCATTTAGTAATGACATTACTAAATCCACTCTTCTTAGGATATAGATAACCTTTGATGCTTCTGTTCTCTATCAGGTACAAGGGTATAGATAACCTTTGATACTTCTGTTCTCTATCAGGTACAAGACTATTATATCATACATTTTGGCTGACAAGTCATGTATCAAAACTAAAAACAAGCATATCTCTACAGCTTTTCAGTTGCCTGGCCTGTAAAAGCCCAGTTGTGTTTCTATAGCAACTGCAACAGGACACTAATGATGTCATCTCCCAACAACCAGCTAAAATGCATATCACCTTATTGCAAATACAGGATAAAGATAAATATTAAGTCATCTAATTGCTAGTATGAAAAATTTTGCCACCTTCTTTGACAATTTGTTACAAAGAGAAAAGGACTCATACCTGACTGGTCAAAATAGGAACCACACACAGTAATTTGAAAGAGGAGGAAGGAGTAAAGAAAAGAGTCTTTGTTGCCAAACTCTGCTCTTTTCAAGCATGTACAATGCAGAAAATTACTGAAAATACTTTTTTGTGTTTGCAGTCAACCTGAAAAACTCTGTGATATGAGTTATAAATTCTGGGGGATACTTGTACATCTTTTGCTGAAAATAATCAGTCAAACTGAGTCATTGGCATATCTGTGCCTGGCTGGCACTTTAGAATGGAGCCCTCTGAATGATGTACAAGCCCAACACCAGATACAATAGTTGCTGTTTGATATTCCTCTCTGATGGCTAGGCTTGAAAGAAAGGACATGGTCCATCTCTAAATTTTGGAAGAAACTCTCATTTTCCTTTTCTTCCTTTAATCATTCCCCAAAAGTCAATGGACAAGTAAAATGAGTCAGTCAAAATTTCAAGCAACATTTATCATGCTTTTTTAATTTATCATAAAATATGAATCTTTTTCTGCTGAATTTGTATGTAAGAGCTTAGTAACCCTTCCATTAGAAATTCTACCTTCTCTCCCCAAGTCATGGGTTTCATTGTTAGTTATATCTTGCTGCCTGATATGGCTTCCACTGGGCCTCCATTTTCAAGCAGAGGCTAAAACAAAGTTTCAGTCCTTCTGGTAGGAGTTGCTCTTCTGGATCTGAAAAATTGCTACCTTTTTTTCTTAGATCTTTCCATAAATCTATTATGATAAATCTTGGTGTTTATTATCAAAGTCTGTTTGAGCCTTCCAGACTCACCCTTCATTTGTATATTTATTTCTAGAAAATTAATTTGCTAATTAATCAATAGTGCTCTTAGCCTGCTTGGTAACTGTAAGTGATGTTTGGCTCCTGTTTGGACAGATTTTCTGTCCCCGTTGTTCAAAGAACTCTTTTCTTTCGTGGTGGGAGGAGAAGAATAGTGAGTTCTTCCCTTGTCTTTTGGTATTTCTGTTAACTCTCCCATAGAAGGAGATTTGTACAACCTCTGAGGCAAGGTGGTACACAGACTTTCCTCTGACCATTGCAATATATATTCCCTCCTTCCTTGCTTCCATTTTTGGCCTTAACTTCCTGATATTGCCTGTATTTTATTCCTGCCTTTGATCTCTACTTTGCACTTGTCTCATTTCCACAGCTCTTTGCTTCTGTTCTAATCCTGGGTCTGAGCAGCTTTCTCCAGCTTGGCTTTTCAGTGTCTGTCTCTAGCCCTGCCTTGGCTCTCCAGCTGCCTTGTCTAGCTCTGCCTTGCTTTCTTTTAATATTGAATGCAGCAACTACTGCCCTCTATACCCTACCATTATAATTTAGAACTTTTCTTTATGGTTATCTCAGCATTCCCATAATTGAATTAGTCTGAGCAAAAAAATACAAACAAGAATGGCAAAGTGCATAGCAACACATTCTTCAATACTAAGGGCTTATTAAAGAAACTCAGCCATTGTGTAGCAGATAACTAGAAGAAAGGGGATGTCACACAGAGATGTTATATCTGTAAAATGACTGTTTGTTTACCTAACTCATAGCACAGGGAGAGAGTTGCCTTATTTTCTGTATCCTGAGAATGTTATGATTTGACCTGTGCAATTGCCAAGCCAAGGGTTTCGTGAAAACAGACTCACATGGGAAAGTTAAGCAGCAGTTGGATCAGGACTGAAGCTTTGTGAGCAGATGTAAGTGAATCCTTAGGAATGGCATGTGAGCAGCAAAATAAAGGCGAGGGTTGAAAATAAACATAGATTGGGGACTAGGCAGCGATGTTGAAATCCCTTCTGTTTTCAAAATCTAAAACTTTAATATAGCTTTAGTCTCTCAAAGTCCCAAGAACTGCTGCTTACAGCATGTCCCTGACCAAACCACAGAACAAAACCACAGAATCATAGAATGGTTTGGGCTGGAAGTCAACCCTAAAGATTATCGTGCTGAATCTCTCCTGTTACCACTTCCCAACATCTTTGGCTAGACCAGGTTGTTCAAATGCCGTTAGTGTTTCATTGCTTACAGTACATCTCATGTCTTCGACTTTCTTCCACATAGTTTTTATTTGAAACTGGATATTTTCCCTAGATAAAATCCAATGCAGTTGCTCTTACCTTAAGAATAAAATAGGTAAGAGGCATATTATTCCTAGTACTGATATTTTGATTTGGTCCTCATAATTGCTTCAGTGAGCTAAACAAACATTTCTCTGCCTAAGCATCAGAGCCAGCTGTTAGGAGAACTGTGAGTTTGAGGATAAAGCTCAACATGTCTTCAGTATTAAATAGCCAAAGCATGAATTGTCGGTATCATTTTTACAGTTTTAGCTAAAGATATTATCTGTCTTTTAGCAGATGTTTTATGCATTTGTCTCCATGGGATACATGGAGGGATACTGATATATGTTCTCCCTCACTGTGGACATCTATGCTTAGGATGCTGAACCTTTGTCTTCCTTAAACTGACATGTTATACTAGAAATCCCAGTTCAAAGGTTTTAGGAATCAGAGTACAAACTCAAATTGTATAAGTTTCCTGTACTTGGAAATTTTCATTGACATGGGAACAACTCACAAGTTTGTCCAGCTCTGAAGAAAAATAGATAGTCTAGAGATTGGACCTGTTGACCTGTGCCATAATTTTATCTGTGCAGTCAGATATGTTGTGTTGTTCTAACTTGGAGCAGTGTTAACCCAGTTGGTAAATTGAGTATGATTCTACCAGTGTTTATTACCTCACCTAATGATTGTTTCAGTATTTTGAGTTAGAACACTTACAGCAATATTGATATTTTATTCTTATGGTCTGTATTGCATGAAGAGCTTGTTTTTTCAGGTAAACGCTCTTATTCTTCTCTCTTGTAGCAATCTAAAGTAATGAAAAACCATGCACATCAAATGTCCATAGTATGTGACATTTCCCATAAGTTTCTAAATCAAAAAAAGCTAAAAATTACGTGTCTGGTAACTCATAACCACAAGCAAGACCCTGTTATTCCTACTTATCCCAGAAATCCTCTTGACGTAGAATGCTTAATGATATAAAGTGAAAGCTTGCTGCTTACAACATCCAGAACAATTTATAGCGGAAACACAGTTTTGATCAAAAATTGTAGAGAAAGGTGTGAAGAGGCAATATGCAACTACAATGTTTATGACTGGACAAGAGAAGTAAGGATGTTTCAATAAACCCCAAATTCAGTTTGTGGGTTTTCCTCCATGCTTCCAGTTCTCCCTATTGGCCTCCAGTTCTTCAGTCTCTCATGGGATCTTCAAGACAACTCTTAAGAATGCAAGGACTGCCTCCATCTCTTTCTTAGTTCTAAAGAGCAATCTCATCACACCTGGTATAAGGGATACCCTCAGTTTATCTTACAACACCAGACGTTTCTCTCCTTTTTTCCTGTTGTTAAAAAATTGTGGTCAACACTGATTAATTCTTTACTGAAGGCAGAGGCCAGAAAAATATTAGGTGCTGCATAATTTGTTGGTTCTCCTTTGCTGTTTAAATAATGGCCTTAATCTTCATTCAAATGGACTTGTATAACCTTTCTTTTTCTTTATCTTTTTTTTAAATTTCTTTTTTTTCCTTCATATCTGCACTCCTCTTTATATTTCCATATTTGACACCTGCCATTTATCTGTTTTTTACTAATTTCCACAGCACCAGAAGGCTGTGCCATTCTTTGTTTGATGCTGTCTGTCTCAGAAAGCGGCGCTTTTCACACAATTCTGTGCATTACATCCCCTTACTGATATACCTACCTGTTTCCTGAACTGACTGGATGAGAGGCAGCTCTCATTCCTTCTTTGTGTTATTAGAGGGCTCTGTATCAGTTCATGAATGCTTGGTCCCAAATTTATATCCCTGCATTCTCAAAACATTCTTCATTTTTAGCTGGAAACTACTTCAAAATATCATTTGCTGGGTGACTTCACACATTTTCCCAAGGAAAATATTCCACTGGTCCCTATGCCTTCACCCTCCAAGTGTCTCAGCCACTATATTTTGTTCAACTGGTTTATAGTCAGTAGGCTGGATGTGTATTGCTCCAGTTCCTTTTATATCACTGCAAACTATTGGAAAAGTCTTTCTCTCACTGCATCCTGAATTTTACATACCATTCTCAGCCTGGTCAGAAGCATGAATTGTTTGTTGCTGTGAGATTTGCAGATAATTTCTGTAACAGGTTTTGAGATTCAGCCATGCTACATCTTAACTATAAGTAGTTTTTCAAAAAATTGAGGTTTTTATTAGTATTTGATCCATTATTTTTAAATTTGACTCATTATAATGTCCATATGCATACGTGTATTTGTTTACATGACGTAATACCACAGAATAGGAAATAACTTCCTTATCACTGGAATACATTTCTCAGCTTAATCTCAAAGCTGTCTCCATTAGAAATGTGAGATGTAGTAAAACTGATCAGATGTCACCTGTCATAGTAGTTTAAAGAAATTGTAGTTTCCCTTTCTCTACACAAAAACCCCAAATCAAACTCCATAATTTCGAACAGACTGTTATACTATCTTTAATTAGTTTTCAGTAAATATTCAAATTTAATATTGCAGAAGCTTTAGTAAGCACACTATGTTCCTGTATGCCAATGACATCTATTCTAACCTAACATAATTTGCTAGTTTTACGAGGTTCACCGCATTGTCAGTCAGTGCCTGTTCTGTATTCTCATGTAAATGCTCCTGTCAACGGGAGAAATCCTTGAAAAGAGAAACAGAAGTAAGATTTTCTCTAATGGCTCATCCTGAAAAGCAAAAAATACAGTAAAAAAAAACCTAGTATGGTCCTTTTGCTGTATCATCTAACAGTATTTCAAGCAATTAGCTTTACAGCGGGGGCTTGAAACCGGAGAAATTCTGTTTCTCTGAGCACATCAGCAACCTTTTCCAGGCAGGTATAGGAAAATGGCATTGGCTGCTTTCTATGAAGGATGCTTCAGGCTATTCAAAAGCTAATACTTTGCCAAGTTTTTAATTTTGTTTTAAATTTCTGTAAAGATACTTTCAAAATCTAGGTGCTTTTACTCAATCATACTGTTGTCCACTTTGCTATAGGAAGGCTGGAGAGGGTTCACAGGGCTTATTTCATGTTAGAAAATTGATAGAAGTTTCTGATCTAGAACAGAAGACTGCAGAAAAGAAAATACATCCACAAAAGAGATAGCAAGGAGGAAAATTTCCTCTAGGGGTGTTGCCCAGTCTGGTCCAGCACTTAGAAGTCCCATTCCTTGTGAAGGCAGTGTAGCTGTGCCAGTATCCCTCTGTGGTCTGATGAAACTCTAGCCTGGAAGGCTGGAAACGGCTTATTTTGGCTTATGTTTTCAAGACAAACACAAGAGCGCTGGCCCATTTCAAAGGGTTGGATCAGCTCAGGCCTCTCCCTCCCCACTGCATAACTCATTCACTGTGTTGATTCAAGCATCTTTTTCCAGCACATGTATTTTTTCATTATCAATAGATAATGCTAATCCCTACCTTTTAGTTCGTACTGAAGTACAAATCTGTGTTCAGTATAGGCTCTTACTGGAAAAATAAATTTGACTTCCAGCTTACAGTCAGGGATGGCACTTCACTAAAAAAAAATCTCTAATATTAAGTCTGAATGTTATCCAAATATCAAAAGAGTATCAAAACAAAAGTTCTTTATTTAAACCTCAGGTGGAATTGCTAAGGTAGTGCAGAATGTGTTTGCTAATAGATGCGCCTTTGATTGTAAGAAGGCTAAGTTAACTGAAGGTAATTAGTAATTTTATATAAATATTAATGTTTCAACATATAGTGCATATTGAGGTCATATTTTAATGTCAAAAATAGTATTTTGTAATTTTGCAATTACAAATTGCTACAATTTTGCTGTAATCCTCAGAACTATGGAAGCCCCAAATATTGATTTGTGATGCTATTTGGGACATAATTGTAGTTTTTTAAGCAGACGAAAACCATTCCCTCAATGAGAATGCAAAAAAACCTAAACCAGAGTTCACACCTATGTTATGGCAAATCAAGTGACTACCATTCAGTAATTTTTTTTTTTGTTAAAGTTTTGACAAAAAAAGAATCTTACATCCAGATACATTTTCTACCTCCTAAAAAGGTGTCTCATGGTACAGATAATTCCATAATTCTGATTTTCTTGTTTTACTTCAGTGAATACACAATTGGAAAGCATCGTGCTGAATAGTTCTAAGATTTTCCTAGCATGTTTCATTCTTAGGTTTGGGGAAAAACAAAAAGAAAAAGAAAAAAGAAAGAAAGAAGAGTCTTGCAAAATGTGTAAGCAATCCAGGACACACTGAGTGAAAGCTACACATGTTCCTCCAGCCTTGTAGCCTACTTCCAGGCTACAGAAATGGACTCCACTACACGCTCTTCTCTTCAGGTTCTTTTCCACACTTCAGCCGAGTTGGGGCTACAAAGATTGAGAGTGCCCTTCAGATTTGCGGATGTCTTGAGACCCCTGAGAAGGAAAACAACCTTTCCAATTGCTTAAACAAAGAAAGCGAACCAAAGTTTCTGGCTGTGTTAACAGCTTTACCAGTAAGTTAATGTGCAAAGTGAGGAATGATCCTGCTTAATCAGGTTGTGCTATCCAAGTGCCTCCTGCCTGCCTTGAGATACCTGAAGTAGGTGCCCTCTGGGAAGACCAGACTGCCCATTCCTGATCTAATGGCTCAGGAACCGAGGAGCTTTCTACTGCCCAATAGAGATGGTTATGCCACGGTTGACAATGTTCAGATACTAACTTTAGAACTTAAAATCACTCTGTTGATGGTTTTTATTTCTTTTATCTTTTCTTCTGCAGTACAAAATTTAAATGACCACTATCAGTGCTCTGAGTCTGGCACTTATTATATTACACGTATGCTATAAAGGGCTAAGCAGTCTAAAGAGATGCATATTTACTCTAATTCCAGCTCAGGGAAAAAACTTTAACTTGTTCAAGCTGATGCTGGCAATAACTGCAGTCTAAAATAAGTCAGTAGATTCCTTTTGAAGAAGTAACCACTGTACAAATTACGTGCTTCTTAATGGAATTGACAGTTTTATGGGGAAAATGAATATCTGGGGACTAAGGTGCCTGATACCTGATTGAGTGACGCTAGGACCATATTGGAGAAACACTGCTGGCTTTATTGGATGCAATTGATTCATATGGAAGCAAAACCACCTCATTACTTCTCATCATATTCCCTTGCATATTGCTTTAGATTAAAAGAAAATTGAATTGAGACATGCTTGCAACTTTTCCATTGCTGCGTTGAGAGGCCTGCAAGTGCCCAGCTCCTCAGATGCCCATTTCACGTGTATCTGCCACCCCATTTTCCTAATGTCTGCTGCAATCATTAAGTTCTTCCAAAACACCCCAACAAATTAAAACTTGGCCGAGATGATTGCGGATCCTGTGCTATTAACAGTGTCTGTAAAAAGATTTTTCTAGTGTTACTAACTGCTGGTTCTACCGCCGGGGCAATGACAAATTTGCATAGGATCACAGCTATATAATTCCATTCATGTTCCTTCATTGCTCTCTTTTGCAGTTGCATGAGACATTGTCTGTACAGTTAGTTACAGAAAGTAATTTCTGAATGACAAGCAAAGGAAAAAATAATTTCCACACTTTTGGAATAAAATTGTATGTTTTACATCTCTTTCTTTTTGGTCGTGCTGTTAGACATTCTTCGTATTTTTGCAAACAAAATGTAGAGACAGGTCCCTAGGGCCATTCATTTAAGAACTCTTTTTAATGTATATCAGAAAAAAATGTTTCTTCTTTCAGTGCTGGTACCACACCAGAAAGGCATTTCACATAATCCATTTTCTGAGGAGGGTATATCTTAGTCCCCCTCTGCAGAAGCAAATGTTATCCTGAAATGTCATCTCAAAATGTGGTTTGAGAATATAAGATATGGGAATCAGGCTCTATTTTGGTGACCATCAAAGAAAGTGTAAAATGCTTAAGCAATTATAGCTAGAACTGCATTTCTACTCAGCAAAATTACTTAAAAAAAAAGATAAGAAAAGTTAAATCCACATGCAGTCAAAGTGACTTGTGCAGCTGTAGCTCAGGTTTGGATTTGAAAGAGATATAGGTCCATCACTTGAATAAAAATTTTTTCTGGTGCAACACAATTGGTGCATTTGATGATGCAAACTATTCAGGACTAATTGGTGAGTTTTGGCCTCTTTATTGACTTATACCTATGTCTTGCTTCTTTTTTTTATTGCTTCTTTTTTTCTTTTTTTTGCCAGCTAGCAGATATTAAAATTCACTGTGCACAAAGCTTTCTGTGTAGATTATATGAAACCTGTTAACTCTAGTCTTATAGTGGTTTCAAGAGACTGAATCTTTCAGAAGACTAACTAGTTTTTGTGTTTTGATTTGAGAACTTTCACCATCTGCAAGGCACTCTTGACAGAAACCAGATTATTATTAACCTCTTTTCATCTGTCAGTATTAGAAGAATATTAAACTGCTGCATAGTCTATCTTCTTGCTGGTATAGTTGGTCTGTGGCCTGCAATTTTAAAGTTTTCTACTGTATTTACTCAGATTAATTTTTATTAGCAATTCTTCTACTTTCTGTTTGTCCTGCAGAGACATTCATGTAGTTGACTCTTACCACTAAGATAGGTGACTTACTTGCTTAGAGTAGACAATATATATATACGTATATATCCTTGAGTTGAAGGCCAGTTGAGGATACATGTGTACCTTAAATGCTTTATTTTGAAATGTTTAGCCTCTGTAGTCTGAATTGGATCTCTGCCCTGCATAAATTTTCCTCAAGAGAAAAAAGTATGCTTGTTTTATAAACCACACATTCTGTCAGGCCAAGTTGCAACCCAAACTGCACATATCAAATAAATTTGAATCACTTTATGGTTTCTTAAGAGTGCCTGTTTTCTGTACGCTGTCTTTTTGCACAGCTAAGTAATAGCTGATATTAATGATGCAACATAATGCTCATTGTCTTCACAAAACCAAAACATACACAATTCAACAAAAGCAGTTTTAAGATGTTGTATACTTGATTAGGAAGGTAGGCAGATGGAAGTGATAGAATGACCCATTGCATTTTTGTCTTGAGCAGTCATTGCTAGTTTGTTTTACTGGGCTTTTACTTGTGAAAAGGTGTGAAAGCTTTCCAGATGGGGGGTGTCCTCAGGGGGCCCAGTGGTCCTGTCTCTTGCAGAGAGCCCTGCACTGGGTCTGCCTAATTCTGCTCTGTGGGCTTGGTGTTGCTGAGCCTCTCTCCCCCTTCACAGCCTCTTCTAAACAGAGGATCAAACAGCTGGGTGGGGAAATATGCAGAGGGTCATTACATTTTTCCCCAAGAGGCTGCTGGCAAGTATGTCTAAAAAAGAAAATTTTGAGCTGGTTTGACCTTGGTCTCTAACAGCTCTTTTCTTCCCCTGTGTGATGCATTGTCTTGCATGTAATTTTTTTTTCTGTGTTGGTACGAGATGTCAGTTCCACTCAACCGCACATCTTCTAGAAAAACACTTCTTTGCTACAGGTTCTCAGTGGGAAATCATATGGTGGGGACAAGGAAGACCTTGCACGTCACCACTGCATGCGTATAAAGAAGCCCTTTACACTAATAGCTGGTGAAGTAATTCCCTTTTTTTATTTTTGTTCTTTATTTCTTCTTTTATGTTTTTGTTTTAAAAGGCAAGAAATAACAGCTTGTCTGAGAGCAAATAACACTCTATAAAAGCAGTTGCCAAGCAACCTACATTTACAGTTTTGCACTAAACTCTGAACAGCAAGGACCCTCCCTTTCCAGCCCCCAAAATAAAATAAAATTGAAATAACAGACATACAGAAGACCCACTATTCTAGTGCTCAAGATGTTTTTGGTACCACAAAGTGTCTTTTGTACAGTGATATTCAGAGTGGAGCAACCTGCTAGTGTTGTGGAACAACACAATCAGGTCAATGAAGGAGGATTATTTTTTCTTCTTAAGTGCATGTTTAATACAAGTTTGAGAGGGAATGCAGAAAAATCTGTAGATAATTCTCGAGTCAAACACTCAGAAGAAAATTTCATCCCGATCCCCAAGGAATGTTGTGAATCATGGCTGTTTCTGTAAGGGATAAGTGCATACATTTTTTTCTCAAGACGCAATCTAAGCACCTTGCATGTTCTAGGGTGCTATGAGGGAGATGGCTGGGAGCCACCTGTGCTAGGGAACTGCTTCTCCCACCCTGTCACATGTTTTTTGGCATGTGAAATTTTTTTGTGAGGTTTTAGATGGAAATGCAAACAGATATGTAAATAATGTGAGAAAAGTGTCAGACTGGAATTGCCAATGAACCCATGTGCTCTAACACAGCAATTGTCAAGATAGAGTTGTGTGTATACACAAAATTCCTATATCCAGTCTTGCAATTGTAGTGATTCAAATCAGTGCATTGCTGAGACATCACAATATGAGCAACAAATGTTAGTATGTGGGATTTTGCTTTTCCAAGAGGCAGATCAGAAGGACTAAGGAGAGTTGTTAAGGTCAATTCTAGGCATTGCCCCCACTGCAGAGTCAGACACAAGGAAAACATTCACCTGAGCCCTGGAATTTGAAGATACTTCGGGACCTTGGAGTTCAGGTAGAGCTTTAATTCTCATAGATTTATGCCCTATCTACCATTTCTCTGCTATTCCATGCAGAGTGGAATAAGCCTGTACAGAGCCCACAGATTCTTCTTTGAACCTCTGTGTGAATCACAGTATTTTTTGTAACTCTATCATATGCCTTTGGAATTTTGTCATTAATTGCAATTTTCCTTTGCTTTCTCCTTTAAGCTGCTGTATAGTGCTTCTGTGTATAAAACTGTTGCATCCTAGAGGTACAATTCAGCTGGGAGGGATTTTCTTACAGCTCCTAGGAAGTTCTTAGCCATTCTGGGCTGACTGAGAAATGAGTTCTCCAAAGATAATGGTTTTGAATGCCTTGAGTCTTCATACTACCAGGAAAAGAACAATTAAATACAAAGCGGACTAAAGGGGCCTCGTTTCCTCTGACTGTTGAGTGCCAATTTCTTAATTTCATTTTATTTTTAGTTCTCTTTGCTCTCTTTTCCACAAGAGAAAGGCACACAGAACTGCACAGATTTTAGCGCTCTGTTGGATCACTTTTGCCATGTGGCTCAGCATTGACGCTGAGAGGCTCATGGCCTCCATTTGCCATATTTTAAGATTAACAGTACCTTAGGCCAGAGGGACCAGATGGACACAGTTCATTGAATTCTTTCTTTTAAGGCAGGTTTTTGTGTGTAAAATACAAGAAGCAAAAGTACATTGTATTGGTGTCTCGTGTTTCTGTCAAGGGCCATGAAGATGGTTGTTTTTCCAGTCACTTCAAGCTGAACTGCATTTTGAACAAAGCTTTCAAGCCTGTCATTTCTGCCTTCTCCAAATGACTTTTCCTACACATGGTAAATAACAATGGGATGGATCAAGACATGGGCCTGGTAAAATATTTGAGCTTATGTGGCAATCTGTCAGTGAGTTCCCTTCTAGCACCCAGAAGTACTTGTGCTTGCTTGTCTTCCAATGTCAGCAGCACAAAAGTAATTTAAGAGTTTGAGTGTTCCACATTCTTCATAGTACCTGAAAGCTTAGGTTACCTTCTGCTCAGGGGAAGGAGTAGGACATAAAATAGTAACCAAAGAGTGAATTTGTATTGCATGATGAGGTTTCACAAAAGTTTAGTGGAATATTCATAGTGAAAGAAGAGAATAGGAAAGACAATAAATTCAGAGTTGGCTCAGAATCACAGAGTGCCTGAGGTTGGAAGTGACCTCCGTAGGTAATTTGGTCCAAATTGCTTAATCAAGCAGGGCCACCTAAGGCTGTTTGCCCAGGACAATCCAGACAGCTTTTGAGTATATGAAAGAATGTTGACTCCAGAATATCCCCAGGCAACCTGTGTTAGTGCTGGTTGAACCTTATGTAGCACAACTCATTGGTGTAGAGGACAACTCAGTGGTTAGAAACTGTTGAATGACACCTTTAACAGTTATACAGCCTTGCTAATGCAAAAGCTTGGAATCAAGGGCAGCCTCTCAGAATTTCCTCCATCAAATATTTAGTTTTTTCCTATATGTTACAACAACACTTAAAAAAAAAAGAAAAAAAGTCTTCTGGGAAGTTAATTCACATATTTAAGACAAATAAATTGGTATTAATTTTATAAAAAATTATTTCTTCTGTGCCTATAATATAATTTGTTCTATAATGATGCATTTGCAGCAAGTTCAAAATAAATTTAAATAGGTTTTTAGGTTTTTTTTTGTTAAGGCTTTCAGTGTTGCCAGTTCTATGCTAAAATAACTTGAAGATATGGAGCTTTTAAGGTCTTTTTGAGCATTAAACCAAATATTATTATCAAATTATTTAACCACTGAGACTGTTTTTTATTTTGGTTAGATTTTCTACAATTCTGGTAAGCCTGCAATAAGAACTGCAATATTCCTGTTACTCTTGGTGATGCTCATAAACACCTGGCTACCGCTTTGGAGAACAGAGACTCAACTTCAAACTGCTTTTGCTATTAACATTAGTTAAGGTGAACTAAGGTTTTCCCCTCAGCTGTGAGTACAATATTGGCTAGAATATCAGATTTCGTCATGACTTTTCAACTCTACCTGCAGACTGCAAAGCTGATTATTAACTACATTCAAGCTTGCAGGGGTAAGAGGCTAATCACAGGGATTTTATCCTTTGCAGTCTGCATAATGTTTCTTGTTTTGAAAACATTGTGCAAAGTGTGCTGCCATTATGTATAAATACAATCTACTAACCTAAAAAAAAAAACCTGAAAAATATTTTTGTCAGCACCACAATATTTTGTAAATATTTCACCCAAAGTTACCTTTCTATTCTGTGGAAGGTAAAAGAGCAATTGCAGAAATCCTCAGAGCAACATACCGTGAGTTGCTGGCGGGGTTTTTTTCTGGCTGCTGAGAAATGCTTTCAGTATGGACCCCGTGTTTCTTGCTCAGGGGTTTCAACACTATTTTGTTACACCACAAGCAGTAGACACAAGAATTTGAGAACCTTCAACCTGCTTTAACTAGTTATGGGCCTTCATTATTTCAAAACATTTTTCTTTTCCTAGCTATTTCAACTGTTCCAGATATTTATGTTAGGGTGTTGTAGCAGTACCAGCCAATTTGTAGCTCTGTGTATAGGTTGCTACTGCGACTACTACTGCATCTGACGTACTATTCAAACGCAGTCCAAACACTAACAATTCTAAATGTACAGAATTAAAAAGAGACATTGAAATGCTGAATTGGATTTTAGGAATGACAACTATTTCACTGCAAAGGTTTTAGAGCAAAAAGAGATAAAACTGGCCTTTGGTTTGGGCTGTGACTGACAACTGGTTTTTCTAGAGACTTCAGCTACCTGATTGCATGCAAGAGGATAACTTTTTGACATTTATAACGTACAAAGACAGTTATTTTACTTCACTCCACAGTTGTTTTCAGTTTATAACAGAATTATATTATCTTTCATTTTTAGTGATTTGTGAATTGTTTTGAAAATTTTGCAGTAAGTTGTGTATCTTCTACTTCATTTGCAAATAGAAATAGCACTGTCTTCTTTCAACCTCTAGATTTTGAGGCACATATTTTAAAGATTTTGTGTGCAAATTTTAATCTAGCAACCTGTTTAAAAGGGGTCATGTGAAAAATTAAAATGAAATATTTTGCCTTTTTAAAATTCAGTATCTATCAAGGCATAGGAAACACTTGCAGGTTAACAATCCTAATTGTACTCTATTTACAGACCCAGGTAATCTTCAGTTCTCAGAACAATTATTCCAGTTTAAAGCAAGTATAAGATACTATTGAATCAGCTTAAAACATCCTGGTTTATATTATTTTTTTTTTTTTCCATGTACATTTATCTCAAAAATTTTTGAGAGCCTTTGTTTATTTTGAAATGGACAGTGAAAATAGGTGGGTCATCTTTCCATCTGTTTCTACCAAATTTGTCAAACACAGCAATACAATAGTAAACTTTATCATTTTAAGTCCTATGAAAAATAGCACAGAAATAATGTATTAGATTTATGTTTCCAACAAACTTTTTCAAAGGTAAAAATAGAAATATGTTAGGTCAAATGCAATTTGACAATTTTTTAACCACAATCAACAATTTAATAGTAGTGTGAGTCACAATAAATATTCCGTATTCCTTGCTAGAGAAGAGAAATGAGGGATATGTGTGCTGGTACACCTAGCCAATGTCCCATTGAAATATCTGCTCATAGTCAGTAAAATATTTAAGTCGTATTGATTCTGGAGGGGCTTGAGTACATGCCTATAGTTGAGTGCTCTGATGAGGAAGTATGGATTTAAGTGTGCCCTTAAATATTCTGCTGAGCACAGACCTGAACTTGTAATGTAATAGTGATCTATTGAATAGGTCACAGAGAAACCCCTGAAATCAGCGAGTCTCTGAAGGGTCATAAAATCTGTCTTTGTGGAGGTTATTTGTGGGATTAGAGTAATACCAGGAGTAACAAGCATTCAGCCTCAAATTAAATTCAAAGATGTTTTAATATTTATAGTTTTAAAGGTGTTTAAAATTTCCTGCAACAGTAGAAACTATACTTGGAGAAAATTCTGCAACTGGACCCATTAGAAATATGCATGTATTTTAATTTTTTCTAGCTCTTAAATTTGTCGATGTAGGGTGGGATTCCAGTTGCAGCTGGGGCACACCATCATTCAGCAGGTCTCTTTTTGGTTGTAGTATTCAGCTTCTATTTTTGTGTTCAACAGTTGTTAAAAGAGAGACTGTGACATAAATACACCTATTTTTTAATCTACATGTTTTGGTAGATTATCATATTTTTACCCTGATTTCCAATTTCCTTGGTTTTGTTTTCTTTTACTTCATTCCATGCACTTTACCAGTAGCTACGTAATCTGAATATCACCTTCTATTCATTAGTTCTAGGTTGCTTCTCAGGCTGATCCAAACCTCTCTCAAGTGAATAGAAAAAGTCATGTGAACTTTGAATCTGATCTAATATCTTCATGTTCTTTAACATTTGCTCCCAATTAGATGCTACTGTCCAATTAAGATTTTCTCTACAGCAGGTTATTGCTGATCAATTTTAAAAAAGCAGGTCCTGTATAAAGTAGGGAAGAACATCTATCCAAAAGAGATATCTAATTTTATCTCCATGAGAGTTGTCTGGAAAATGGCTATTTAAGCCAAATATTTAATAAATTCCAGAATTTCTATGATGAATATGTTAAAACAGCTAATAGATGAAGTTCTTTTTGGTGAAGGTAGGTTAGGCATAGTTATTCTCTATTATAGAATTATATTACAGGACTTCACCCATATGAATTATTTATTTTTTGGTATAAAGCATTCTCAAACCTTTTGCAAGATGCATTTTGTGGGTGGTTTAGAGCTTCATTATTGCTCACTATTGTTTATTCCTTGTGTGTTATAGTGTTTGCCAGCATATACACTGAGAGCATTCCAAGGGAGGAGCAATCTCTTTACAACTGTAGGACTGAATCAGTTTTTGATAGGACTGAATTCAAGCAGAAGCAGATGCTTCAGAAGTGGTCTCCAGTTTTTCATGTAACAGTAGATCACAAGGCTAAGTCCTCCCTGGAAATCACTCTGTAAGTGTTCCTGGGACTTCAGTTTATTCTTTCCCCAGATAAAGAAAAAAATAGTTAGCAATAAATTTCTCTGTACTGGTATTATCCATAAATGATTTTCATCTGCTAGACAATTCTGTACATTTATCCCATTTGATAAATTGATTCTGGCTCACAAAGACCGCTGCGGAAACTATGACAGGCTTACATGATTTAATCATTTGATTGCTGAGTGGCAAGGGCAGTTCATAGAGGAAAGAGTTTGTATACTGGGGGTCATCCTGAGAACTAATTTTGTGGGATGATTATTGTGCTGGCTTAACACTAATTCTGCCCATTCTTATTTAGTGTTGTGAGAACTCACGCTGTCTAAATAACCTTGAAATCCAGATCCTTTGCTGGATACCCATGCTGCCCATTCAATTGATGCTCATCTCAACATTTTTGAAGCCATGCCTGAGGTATTAGCTCCTTGACTCCTGCTGATTTTAATTGAAGTACAGTTGCTTAATTTTTCTTTACTTTCTATGTATTTTTTGAAAATCCATCCCTGTAGACTGAGTGGTAAAGATATGATGAAGCCTATTTGCTAGACAACAGGTTATTCAAATTATTAGATATTGTTACCCGTGTTAGCAGGAGTGGGTTTACGGTCATTGCTGTATGAAAAAGAAGAGGTTGGTGGGAAGGAAAGCCCTCAAACTCTGTTCTGAGTGGAATCAAAGCATTTTAGGCTGATAATCATATCTTTCCCTGATTTTAGTCCACTTCAGGTGTTTCTTAAACATATATAAAAATATATGAGTCTTGTCAGTGTTAGGTATTGAAAGTACTGTAGGATAGTGTCAATATTGTTGCTTAGGAAAAAAGTTCTGAAGCTGAATATCACACCTGGAAATTCATGTAGTCACCATTTAATTTGCAGAAAGTCCTTGGATTTTTTTTTGATTGATAACAAACAGAAAAAAAGCAATAAATTCTCTGAGTTTTTAATGATTTCACTTATCTCACCTGAGAATCTGTTTCTTTATCACAGCCATAAGCAAGTCCAAGGTATGCATTTATCAGTTGTAATTTCCTGTTGGACCCCTTCCTTAAATGTCCCCGTATTGGGGAAAGAAGCTGTGGCATTTGAAATTCTTTTCACAATATTACTGAGTCAAGCCCAGCAGCTTTAAATTTGTGCTGAGGAGGTAGAAGTACATAGCAACAATGTCATGCAAACAGCCCCAATAGCTAGCAGTCAATACAAGAAACAAATTATTATTTCTGGACATTGCTAATTATTAATTATTTGGTAGGTGCTTTTCAAATTATCTTGCAAATTTATCAGCCTAGGCATGATATCAATTTTGCAGTCATTTACTAAAGCAAACATTTTACTGTTTCATATAAAAAAAAATTACTCATTTAGGACAAACAAAGCGGTAGAAAATGGTGGTAAGGCATCAGCAGATGCTGTACAGAAAAATATGAAAGCAAACCCCCTAATCTCATGGACTATTCCAATAGATATGTCCTATTAAAAAAAAAGAATCTGTTCATTAGTATCCAGAGTAGTCAGATTTGATCTGAGTGAGATAGCCCTCAATTTTGTAGTCAATTCTAACGTGATGAAAAAACCCTGTAAAGCTACACAAAGGATTGAAATAGTGTTTCCTTTTTTCTCCCTTACTGCACTTTGAATAAAATGTTTGCTTATTTTTTAAAATGATAATCAAATTTCAACAATGAACATGAAGTCAAAAGAAGAAAACAAAACCCAAGACAATTCTTTATGTAATTGCTCTACCCTAAGCAATATTTTCTTTACAAGTTATTTCTCACACGGGTAATAAGATCCAGCATTTTCCTAAACTAGGTAGGTTTCCAGGAAAATAAACAAGCTTCCCTGACAATTCTAATGTCTAACTCAGAATATGAAACTAAATCTCCTGAGCTTAAGACCTGCCTTTTGGATTTGCACAGCATGCTTTTCCCATTTTATTTCAGTTATTTTGCAAGCTTATTCTTTCTTGTCATCTGTGGCAGTCGGCATTGAACTTTTCTTCGACACTGTAGTGTTGAAAGCTTTGAAAGCGTCTCATGTATCTGCAAAGAATTTAAAAAGATGAATAGAAATGAGAGCATTAGATGCCCTTCAGTGGTGGGAAGTACTTTAGAGGGCACTAAGAGAACCTGAATTTAGGCAGGACCTGTCTTCCTGTAGGGACCTGTAGGCAGGCTGTGTTTCAAGGCTGGAAAGAACCTTCATGAGGTAATATGTGACAACATGTTACACAAGACCAAATAATGCACTTATAAGTAAAATACTTACTAATGCTAGCATGGAGTAATGTGTCTGCCCAATAAATATCAAAATAAGGAGAAACCAAACCTAAGACCACTTGCTGGCTAGTGGGCAGATGTTATCTGTCAGGGGTAGGGATTAGCTACTCCCCATAGGTTTCCCCAGGCATATCAGTACCCGCCAGCACTTCTGGAGGCTTTTCATTCATGTAAAAACTTAAGTAAAGAACAGATATCATCATTAATTTGTCCTGATAGATGTTTTAAGTGTACACAGGCTTTCCATTTTAATTTTCTGAACTTTCAAAACTCATGTTGTTCACCAAATTATTAAATGTACAGATGAAATGGATTCCCCATGAAATATGGGACAAAATCTACATATTCAATGTTGTATACTTATTTATGCTGGCCTGCATATACTTGGCCTAATTTCTTGTTATGGGTATCCTTACTTATTGGTGTAAAAAAATGATAGCATGAAAAGGATCTGGAACTGTGGAGGAATACAAAGATGCATGAATCATCAAACCTGCTCTCAGATCCTTAATTTATTTCTTGCCTGATATCATTTCACAAGAGGAGATAACATGTAGCTTATATTCTATTGCAAGAGGTTTCTGGGAAATATGTCCTTAAAAACAAAAGAAATAGTTGGAGGAAGAGGACATTTGTGATGCATGTGCACACATACACACGCAAAACTACTTCTTGACTTTATTCCTAAAGTTATGAAGTAAATAATTTGCCATTTAGGAATGCAATGAAGCAACCCTTAATTAATTAACTGCAAGGTTCCTTCTCCATAAGACACTGCTTTACTCAGTACATGCTGCAGACCTCCTCTGTGTACAGGCAAGTCCGTGTCAGAATACAATTGCTCTTTGGAATAACTGCTGAAGGAATATTGAAATATCACACAGGTAGTAAACAAATTGGGAGGGCAAGAGGACAAAGAGGACCAAGCTGTAGGACCATGACTGTGAGAATGATCAACTCCCAGCTGACCCTGAATTTGTTTGGGATGTGCTGCTCCAGCTGGATTCCTACGGATCTATGGGGCCTGATAAGATTCATCAGAGAATCCTCAAGAACCTAGGTAATGCCATCGCAAAGCCTCTCTCAATGATTTTTGAGTGGTCTTGGGAACCCAGAAGTTCCAGTTGGCTGGAAGCTGGTGAATGTTGTCCCAGTTTTCAAGAAGGGTGAGAAAGAGGACCCCAGAAACTACAGGCCTGTCAGTCTCACATCAGCTGCTGTTAAAATCATGGAAAGGATTATTGTGGGGAGTACTGAAAAACACCTGGAGGACAACACAGTCAAAGGTCACAACCAGTATGGCTTCATGTGGGGAAAGTCCTGCTTGTTGAACCTGATTTCCTTCTACAACAGGGTTACCCACTTAGTTGATCAAGGGAAGCCAGTTGATGTAATCTATTTGGAATTCAGAAGAGCTTTTGATACCATCTCTCACAATATCCTTCTGGACAAAATGACCAGCACACTGAAAGGTCATAATGAAATGTCCAGTTCCTTTCATTAACAACTTGGATGCAGGACTGGAAGGAGTACTAAGTAAGTTTTGATGATGACGCTAAATTGGGAGCTGTTGACTCCCTTGAGGGCAGAGAGACCTCAGTAAGTTAGAGGGCTGGGCAATTGTTAACCATATGAAGTTTAACAAGGGTGGGTGTCAGATTGTGCATCTGGAATGGGGGAACCCTAGCTGTGTGTACAGACTGGGGAATGAGACTCTGGAGAGCAGCCCTGTGAAAAGGGTCCTGGCGGTCCTGGTTGATGGCAAGTTGAATATGAATCAGCAGTGCCCTGGGAGCCAGGAGGGACAACCCTGTCCTGGGGAACATCAGGAATGGCCAGTCAGGCAAGGGAGGGGATTGTCCTGCTCTGCTCTACTCTGGGGTGACTTCACCTTGAGTGCTGGGGGCAGCTTTGGGTGTAAAGTGCAGTGTTAAAAAAGACATTAAGCAATCAGAGAGCATCCAAAGGAGGGAAATTGTAGTTGCACTATTTTAAAAATCTTTCTCTTCTTTCTCATGGAGAATAGAGATAAGTTGCATTTTTGTGCTTTTCCAATCTCTGTGAGAAAGAAGGGAAAGATTTTTAAAACAGTGCAACTACAGGCAATGAAATTGGAAAAGGGCCTTGAGGTGAAGCTGTACAAGGAGTGGCTGAGGGCACTTGGACTGTTGAGCCTGGAGGAGACTGAGGGGAGACCTCATCACAGTTACAACTTCCTTGTGAGGAGAAGAGGAGGGGCAGGCACTGATCTCTGCTCTATAACCAGTGACAGGACCTGAAGTTGCATCAGAGGGAAGAGGTTTAGGTTGGATATTAGGAAAAGGTTCTTCACCCATAGGGTGGTTGGGCATTGGAACAGGCTCCCCAGGGAAGTGGTCACACTTCTGTGACCTGTGAACTGTCCTGAGTTCTTGAACCTGAGTTCAAGAAGTGTTTGGATAATATACTCAGGCACTTGATATGATTCTTGGAGATGGTTCTATACAGGGCCAGGAGTTTGACTCCATGATCCTAGTGCAACCCTTCTTAAGGAAAAAGTGTCCATTATTAAAACAGTTTGCCATCACCATTTATGGTAAAGTTTTTTTAAAAAATCCCTGTCTTTGCCACATCACCACACTCTCATCACATTTCTGTGTGATGCTGACTTAGTCATTTAGCATAAGATTTTAGCAGGTGGCCAGTCTTTGAAGCCTTGAGGTATTTGCAAAACTGCTGAGAGCATTCATTTGTCATAAAAAATAATTTAAATACATACAGAACAGACTAAATAAAATAATTCTAGGTAGTCTGAAAGACTGTGTCCTATGTGTCCTTATTGAAATTCCAAATTAGTTTGTACTTATTCGTTTTCTCTCATGTCTCAGTTCAGCTTCTATGAAGAAGAAATAACTAACTCTCTTCCCCCATCATGCAAGAGTGTTAAGAAGTTAAATTAATTGTTAAGAAATTCATATTCTGAAGCTATGCAAGAAAATGCATGAATAGTGGTGAAAGGGATTTTTAAGTTTTAATACTGTAGCTGGCATTTTGAAGGAAACAAAAATATATAGAAATTCGTGAGAGTGAACACTATTAGGGAATGTTTGTTTTGAATACATAAAAGTAGCTATTTTTTTCTTTTCTATCTGAAACATTTTCTTTATAAAATACTGAATTATTTTAATTCAGATTCTTGTATATGAAAATTCTATATTCTTTGTCTGAGAGGAATTTGTATTTTAAAAATGAACCTAGTTAGAAAGGAAAAAGAATGAAAATGTTTAGCTAACACTGAAACAAATTATTTAGATTTTAAAAACATTTTAAGTTGATCTAACATAAGAATTTTGATCTTTTTGGTAGACTGAAAAATCTGAGCTCTGAGAGAGGAGGATGACACAGTTTTAAGGTTTAGGCACAACTGAAAAATTAATATTATTGCCTGTGCCTAACCATTGGAAGTCACTATTCTGTCTTTAGGCACGTTGACTTTGCTGTTCTTTTAGTAATTATTTTCCCAGGTAAAGGGAGCGTAGGTCTTCGGTATCTATACCCGCAATCCCTAGAAACAATAATACCATCTAGGTAAATAACAATGACACTTTTGGAGGTGACTGTTGGGACTAAGGATATTTTCAAGCTGCCACAGGAGTCTCCTGTTTGATCTGTTTGATCTCTGTGCTCTGACCCTGATTCCAACACCTTGTACCACGGACCTCAGCCTAGCGTGACCTCAAAGCTGATCCTCATGTGAGCAGGAGGCTGGACAAGAGTCCTTCCCTGGGCCCTGAAAACATAAGAGATGTGATGAGCATTGACTAAAGGTGCATTTTCAAAAGACAGTCTAATAAAAATTCTGTATGCCCTCACAATTTTCAAGATGCAGTTTGCAAGAACTTTTCAAAAGAAGGTCACAAGAGAATTTTTACAAAGACAAAACAATCTTTTGCTACAGCTATGATAGTAGAAATTACAAAATTGTTCTGGATATTTTATAAAAGATATCAATAAAAAGGAGAGCCTGAGGTAAACAGTAGGCAAAGAGACAAGTATTTTTCCAAGTTACAAATTACTGTAAACAAAACCTCACCCTAGGAAATCACAGGCAATTTTAGTAATAAACAGCAGTATCAGCCCAAGTTTTAGTAAATATTTGGCATGTACCAGCTATGCAAAAATGTTTACTAGAAGTTGTTACTAGTAGTTTTAAAAGTGTGAAATAATTCAAACAATCTATATTCTTCAGTGGTGACCAATTTAGTAGGGTTTTCTTATGTTAAGTCTACTCTGTTATGTTTGGTTACTTTACTAATTTTTTTCAATTTATCCATACAATTTACCGTATTTTTTATTTAAGCCTGCTCAAAATGAGACCTTGATGACTGGGGAGATTACCAGTGACTGTTTCAGAGAGCAAATGAACTTGGTCATTAAGAGAGAATTGTCAGAAATGAGAGTCTGAATAAAAAGCAAAGTTTAAGTGAAGTGTGGCTCCTGATACCAATGCACATGTGACCTGGTGAATTTTTAGGAGGTGCAGTCAGGAAGCCATTTGGAACACGTAATCACAGGAACTTAGCTGTGATTACAGCTTGATAAATTCAGTAAATGTTTTTATAAATGTTGTTATATAATCCACCATTAATTAACTGTCTTCATACATGATGGTTACTGTGTATCTATATATGCACCTGTGTACGTATCTACGCACGAAATCCGCAGGCACACATAGCCAGGCAAGCATGGTGAACAGGGAAGACTTTTTTTTATAAACCCTTATTGAAATGACCATCAAAGAAGAAAAGAAGCATCAATGTATAAAGGATGTAGGATTTTTTTCTGTAAATTGAAAATACATTTCTAGGGTCTGGAAAGGACAGTATTGTTTTTCTTTGGATTTTTCTTTCCCTTAATACTTAATGTGATAGAAAATTACTTAAATTACTTGTTTTCCACTGTTCACAGGTTGTATCTTTTTGATATATCTGCAGACCGTTATTTTTATAATCCAATATTATTATGGTTTATTTGCATCCTTTTTATTCCATGTACTTGAAATAGTTTGGATGAGCCTCAGGTTCTGAGATCCCTGCTCTATTTTGCAGCTTGCCAAGAACATTGTATTTTGATATGTCCCTCTACTTTGCTTCTTGATAATGCTATCAGGTTCAGCTATGCAGCATTAAAAATAACATTAATGCCACAATTTCCTTAACTCTGTCACATCATGAGTTTATTATGATGGATTTGAATGGCAAGCTTTCATTGTGTTAAACTGTGGGTGTCCCATAGTTTTATAATACTAAAACAGAAATAACATTACTCATCTCTAAATACATGTGAGGCTTTTGCTCCAGCATCTCTCTCTATGCATGATTTCTTCTTCATGTGTTATTAGTTTAATCACATTTGGTAACCAGCTCTATTTTACTAGTCTCTGTGATATGTAGAGTTGAAAAACAGGACTCCTGGCGGTTAAAAATGACACTGTGAGTCAGTTAACACCACTGTTTTATTGAAGGAAAGATCCAGGCAATTTTGTCTTTATGTGGCCTTTGTGATTATTTTGTTTACAAAACCCTGTTTATGCAAAATGGCAATATCTGGAAAATCTTGGTGACATTTGACAGTCTCAACACATTAGCACTATTTAAAAATCTTTACCTTGACATGATATACACCTCATATTCACCTTAAAAACTTACGGATACTAGAAACAGGAGTTGTGTAGTTGTGCTTCAAATGGCTGACTGGCCTTCATCACCTTAGACCTGTAGTGGATGTCTTCTCTATGTTTTTTTTTTTTCTTTTCAGAAATAACAGTTTCTCAGCTGTGCTGTGTTATCATCTTCAGTTCAGAGAGTTTTTTTCCTACAAAAGCAGCTCAAAGATGCATTTGTAGTTGATTTTTGAGTAATGTCTGGTAAAGTAGTACAGCTTAAAAACTGTTATACGTTTTCATAATTCTCAAGTTGGAAGTGGTTAGTAAGTTTAACTGATTAATTATTTGCATATCTCTGCAATTCTGCTTATAATCTGAACACATCAGAAAAGAGCACTTATTTTGCTATATTCGCAATCAAATATATAAATAGATTCTGGAAAGTTCCTCTTCCTTCTGGGCTTTGATACCCAGATATAATATTTACATTATTTCAGTAGACTTTCATCCTAGGAAGTACTGTATAACTGTACAGTCAAACTCTGCTGTTAGCATCTTTCAAAAATTTAGGGTTTTTTTGGTCATAAAACTAACAGAGATTTTAATGAACTGCCATGTATATCAGCTATTTTCTGCTTGATCCTTGATGTGTCAGACAGCCATTTATCCTTGACTGCAAATTAGTGCAGTTTTGAAACTCAGGGTGATTCCCTGCATCATTCAGCAATGTGATTACTACAGCTTTTCTGAAGAGGGTTCAGTATGAGATTGTATCCAGGAATAAATGAAGGAAGGGGATAGAAGGAACACTAAAGCTGTCTCTAGCAAGATCTCACACTTTTGCTTTCTGGGAAGTTAGTTCCATTTAAAGAGGAGTAAATGAATAATCATATGGTGCCCCAGCATCTTGGATAAACTTGTGTGGGTGATCTATGTGTTTTAAATTCATTTCACTAAACATATGTAACTGGTAACAGGCACACATTCCGTACTTACTCGACTGTTTTAATGTTTCTTTCAGGAACATCTTCTTCTCAAGCTTGGTTTCTATTTGATTTCATATTTCAGTGACTAGATTTAAGTACCTCTTCAGTACCTCATAACCTAATGTAACGCTTCCTAGGTCTGGGCAGGGCACAGTAGATAGTTTACACATTGTAATTTTTTGTCCTCTTGGAGGGAGTGTTTTATCTTCCTGTCCCTAGTATTCCTTCTGAGAAAACATAACTGAACCAAAGTTTGAATTCCTTAATTCCATATTTGATCTCTGTTATCTGTAATCTGTGTTCTTCTTCAGATTAAAAGCACGAGGCTTTGCTTCCTTTCACAATAACCAGAAGTTTGGTTAGTCTTTTCAAACCCATACCAGCCTCCAGGAAAAAATTTTGCCTTTCTGATAAGATCATAGACACCTCTGAGACAGTGAATTCAGCATTGTTTCCTGAAAAGCAGCAGAAGTAAATTAGGCAGGCTCTTTCAATTATAAATAAGCTTTGAAAGATCCAGCTGAAAGACAGAATGGAAATTATTAAGTTGGCTCACTCTAGAGGAATATAAACACCTAGGATTAGAAGAAATATGCACATCTCTGAAAAATCTGGAAGTACAGCTATGGAATGGCGCAAATAATGAATTCATGAAATGAAGTTTATTTGGTTTTAATCCGCTACCACTTGTCTTTTTTTTAGTTTGCTTCTTTTCATATGCTGTTACAACCTTCATTGGATCTCTGTCACAAACTCTTTGAATTTTATTTCATAAGGGAGCAAAAATACTGGAAGGAGTTACTTTCTTTTAATTTGCTGTATATGTCATCTGTCTTTAAATATAGCATCACTTTATGGGTATTCTACCTGTTACTGCTGTCCTTTCACATCTAAAGATTTTAAATGGATTATAGCTTATTCTGTGAGTTTTCTCAGTCATGTATTTTAAGGTTATTAGTCCAGTACACACTCACTTATAGCTACATGCTGTCTTTCTAATCTTCAGTTACCTATGCTAAGATATTAGTAATTCATCCTGCAGGTCACATTCATCAAAGTGGGACACTTATTCCTGTAAGGTTATTCTGCTATTTTCAACCTTTATGGGATGGTATTTTTATCACTGATCTTTTATGAAGAATGAGTAGTTTTTTGACATTTAATCATCCTGGCACTGCCCAATAAACCTTTATTCCCCTCTTTCCCTTTTTCTGTGTCTGGTTGCTATTTTTAATGATGCTACAAGTAACACTGACCTGGATTCTTTTCTTGGCTTTTAAAGCTAACATACTCTTCTAAATTCTGAGTTCTTGCTGGTTTTATCACTTCAGTTTTATTCTTTTCTATTTCAAGAACTGATGTAGTTATTCAGGGTGGGGATAGACATTTTCTCGATAATATCATCATATCTCCCCTCTTCTACACGTATTTGCATCAGCACAGTATGCCCTAGGTCAGCTAAGCATATATTCTCCACCAAGGAAATTTCATGCATATGGGAAAGAAAGGAGTTGTAAGAGCTTGATGGGGCCCAAAGAGCAGACTATCAGTAGGAACAGTAATCCCGCCCTGTGTCTCCTTAGTCTTTGAATACCAGTTTCCTGCATTGTGCTACCCCTTGGCTCTGGCTTGTCCTGAGCAGAGATAGACTAGACAGCAGGTTAATGCTGAGTGCAGCTGTATGCTAGGAGCTAATAGCATCCTGGTGTATTGTTTCACCTTCATGTCAAGAAGCTTTTCAAACTCTAAAGATAAAACAAATCCTATTTTGTAGGTAGATATAAGTCCTGATACAATTGCTTCTAGAACATGGTGCTATAACTTAGTTTCAGCTGCTTTTCATTGACTCTAGTCTCAGCAAGGTGAGAAATCAGATTATATGCTGGATACAAAGTTAAAATGGTTGCACAGATTGTGGGAATTTTTCAACTCCCAGTATTTTTGAATGAGAACTGACTGTATAATTATTGCAGAGTTGTTTGAATCCAACCAAATTCTCATTTCCACAGCTGCCTGATCCCGGTCGACTATGTCACATCCATGAAGGCTGGCCAGGGTACCCAATGAGTCTTTGTTGTACTTGGGGGCTGGGGAGATTGCTGATGTGGTGGCAGTTGTTTTACCTGCTAGGGATATTGCATCTACTTGCAACCAAGGTCCAAGTGTCTCTGCAGCTCTAGCTGTATATTTACATTACATATTTGGCCCCTGCTGGCAAGCCTCTTCCCTGTTGGTGTTTGGAGGTACCATAATTAATAAAGATGTTAGATAAGTACACTGCTTAATCCTTCTTACATTGTGGTGCCCAAAACTAACCCCAAGACTTGAGGTGAGGGCACACCGGTCCGGAGTAGAGTGAAACAATCCTTGCCCTTGACTGGCTGGTAATGCTTTGCCTGATGCATTATTTTTAATCAGAAAAGCATTGTGATGGCTTTAAGCGTCCCATAAAATATGTTCCCAAGTTTAAGATGAACAAAGCAGAGTTTCATAAGTCACTGTCCCCTTGAATCCACTAAATGCCATTATGCATACAGTTTGTACTTCCAGGCTTCCAAAACTTCAATATCCTAGAATCCCTGTCCTACTATGATTGTATCATTTTGTATTCCGAAGCAGTTTTGTCTTTGATTTTTCTCCTAGTTGAGGAGGTCTGATCTCGGCTTTGTGTTAAACTAAATTTCAGCTAGTGGTAAACCATTCTAGAAATGGTGCTCACACATACATCGGGAGCAGGAGTACATCTCTTGTAGAGTTGCTTGTGAATAACCTTTTATCTCTCTTAATGGTGTTCTCCACCAGACCATTCAGTTAAGGATGTCTGGAACTTGACAGGTTACATTTTGAAATCCATAATCCAGTTCTGCCTATCAGGTGGTAGACCATGATAAGATCTAACAATTTCTAGGACATATCTGGCAAATGCAGATTTAATTCTTCCTATGAAGAAATTGGAACAAATTTCTCCACGTAGCCTTATAGTAACACAAATAGTAGTCCAACAATGTAGTTTCTGAAACAGATTTTTTTTCTTACTATCCCCATGTGCGATAATACACCTTTATTTCTGAGAACTTGTCTTGTCTCTATCAGTATGTTTTCAGATTTATGCTGTATTTTCAAATAGTGTAATTGCAATCGGTAAAACCACACCCTATTTTGCAGTTATATTTAACCAATGCATTTGTGCTGTGAGCACAAATGTTATGTGACTAGTTCTTGGTATTGCCAACTTTCTATAAATGAATATGTGAAACTTCTTTCACCTACCCTCTCCCTCTCTGCTAAAGCATAGGGACATTATGGTTTCATAAGTGCCCTGTATGCGGCCTATTCTGCAAGCATCCTATCCATCAGCAATTTTCTAAAGCATCTGAAAATGCCTAGGTCTGTGTACTTTTGTCAAAATACTTAAGAATAGGAACTTTATTAACCCTGTAAGCTTTGAAAGTCTCTGTCCAAGCTTGAATGCCATTGTGTGCTCTTCTTTCTAAGTGTTTGACAGCTACTAATAAAGACTGTCAAGCTTGGCATGAATTTTCCCACAGATTTTACCATCCCTCCCACTTTACACACTCATTTGTCTTTTCATCTTTGAAGTCTGGAATAGCTAGGAATTGACTGCCTTCTTTAGGTCTTCTTTCAAACATTTCTGGAGCCTGAAGCTTTACATTTGTTGAATAATTTGGGTCCCATTTCATAGTCCTGTCAAATGCACTTTTTAGTCTTTTGTGATGTTCTGCTGCGGTACTCTCAAAAGTGAGAACATAATCTCTGTGCATTTCAATAGATTCAGTTCCTTCAAGAAATATGTAGCACTTAGTGAAAATTCTCAGGAATATATTTTAAGCCAAAGGAAGCCTGTGAAACTACTACCTCCTGCATAGTGCATTTAAAGTGGCTTGCCTGGAATTCCTCTTATCTGGGGAGTTTTGTAAAAGCCAAGGAGATTTACATTTAAGTTAGTGAAAGATTAATGCATCACTTCATGGAACTTTTTTTCAATCCATTTAGTTCTCTTAGATCTAAACACAAACAATAATGCAGATTTTCTTTCACTGTTAGTGGTACATATTGAGAGGCCATTTCTAATATCTCTTGTCACTTGTTAACTAAATGGATGAGTTTCTGTTTTTGGCTTAGAGATCTGTAAACTGACAGGCTCTATGGCCTGTGTACGCATACCATTAAGGGCAGCTGATCTTCTACATTACTCTCTTTGGACTATTTCATTACATGCAGCCTCCGCATCTCATGCTGTCTGCAGCACATTTTAAATTGAGTTTGGGCCAAAATATTTGTTCCCACTGATTTTAATTGAATCATTTTAATTTTTGTTTTTAGTTGTACTCTCCTACTTTAGCTTCCCCTTATACCCTCTCAATTGTACTGAACTTTCCACTATGTATTTTGGTGTCTGATTCAGTTGTTTGGAGTGCCCCTCATATTCTGCTGTTACAATATGGCTCAAAGATTTGGTTCCATTACCCCCCTACAAGCACCATCAAGGTTACCCACCCAGTCCTTGGGAAAAGTGCAAATTTGGAAAGCAGCAGGACTTGCTATTCCACAGGCAATCCTTGGAACCACACACATTACAGCGACCCAGGCAAAAGCCATTTTAGGTAACCAGCACATGTTCCAAAGGACACACTGACAAGGCACCGTAGCTTAGGCCTACAGTACATTGGAGTTCCACTGATTTAGCGTCCTGCTGCACACACATCTGCCTAGCAGCCAATTTCATGAGAGCTGGACATGCCACTGGCCAGTCATAGGAGGCCAGTGTAAACAATGCCCGGTGCTTGCACGTCCTAATAACATTTTGGTAGCTACCACACATGGCTGCTGCTGACTTGGTCTGACACACTTTGCCTGCCTTTCAACAGAAATGGGAACAGCCAGATATATATTTCTGTTTTGTTGTCATTTATAGAGGGACTGTGTTGTCCACAGCCAGGCAACACAACAGCACAAATTCTTAGCTAGAGAAAAGGCAAACAAGAATGGACTTTATTTGGGGAATCACTTTGCTCAAGATTGTCTCCCTTGCCACTACCTTCTGACCTCTCAGTTTCTCTTAATCTTCGAGTTGCACTGCCTAAGTGCTGTGAAAAGGCCAAGTAGCCCAACAACCCCACAAAACCCCACAACTTTCTTTCTGTCTCTCTCAGGAAAGAGAAATGGACAGTGAGTGAGAGACTCTGCGCTTCCTCCAGAGCACAGCACTATTCTAATGGGTTCTTTTCCTCTCTGTGACCAAAGTTCTGAAGTGGAAATATTCAAAATAATTTTTTGAGTCCATTAACTCTAGCAAAGACCTGAATTCACAAACCCAAGGCGTTTAAGGTAGTGATCTCCCAGTTCCCATGTGCAACACATCTTCAACCAGGTATGCTAAAGTTCTAAGATACAAAAGTTCAGATCTTCTTCATCTTTCCCTACCCATTCCCCTATGAACCCAGACCTTTCTGCATACATGGTGAGAGTTTAATGCATATTTTCAGTTGACAGAGATAGAAACTGAGTAGGGTTAAAGCCTACAGCGTTGGCTGTGGCATGTTGTGTGTTGGAGGTGCACCGCCAGAAGTAGTGTCCTGTAGTTCCTCTTTCCACCTCCTGCATGAGAACAAATCCATTTGAACACATGAGAAGCACATCAGTGTGTGCTGGCACTCACTGAGGCACGGTGACTTTTCCTGCCAAGGCCAAGAGAGGTACTGGGCAAGCTAACAGGAGCAGAGCTGAGCTGAGCAGTGAGATCTCTGCATGGCTGGGGAACATAGGGTCTGTAAGGAAAGAAATTACTACAGTAAAGAGGTAACCGGTTTTTGATGTTTTTCATTATGTATGGGTGCATAGGAATAGATGTTCAACACATACATAATCATATAGAGAAACAGCAATACAAAAGTTGTTAGGATCTCTAAAGTCTAAGAGGGATTTACAAAATTGCGTACTGAAAACATGCAATGCTTCTACAACTGTTGTATGCTTAGGATTCTTATCCCCTCAAATAGTAAGTAATATATATATGCCTGAAGATTAAACCAGATATGTGTAAGAAGCTCTGCTTTTGATTTCCATTATTTTAAATTATATACTGAAATTCCAAAATTCTGAAGACAGGTCTTTTTTTTTTTTTTTTTCCTTCTAGGAACTTGCAGTATAAATTACAAGAACAATTTTTTCAAAATATTTGTAAGAAATGCATATCAATGAAACGCTGTGCATAAAGAAGAATATGATTTTTTCAGCCTGGCTATTTGAGCATTCCTGTTTTCTGCCAAATGGAAGGATATGACAGTAAGCCAAACAAGAGAAATGTGTGAAGAAAATAAATTACGCCATATATAAAAGGAGATAGCTGGTTTGTTAAGAGAAATCAGAGAGTCTTATACAATTACAATAAGAAAAAATAAATAGCAGGAAGGAAGTAAACTCATGAATAAAGATAAGAAATAATGAATTTAAAATTACTAAACTAGCTGCTGCTTAAATCTGTCTCAAGATAAATGAAGATGAAGTACAGAGGCATCTAAAAAGTATTGAAGGACATTGTAAATATAGCTGCTGATACAAGAGAAAAAAATCAAATGTAGAAATGAACAAAGATGCAAATAATGCCAAAGATGTAAATGGTTAGGCAGGAGAAAGATTCAAATTTATGTTTTGAATGTAAAAAAATTACAGTCTAAAAACATACTGAGGAAGATTGTTATATGTAAAAGATTCTGACAAGTACATGTAAAAGGATGGGATGAGAAGAATTATGGGTGTATTTCTATGCAGATGTAAAGTTTGAAACTGGAAAAAAAATTTCAGCATAAACTTTCCAGCATGCAACAGCGAGCAAGCCCCAGTAGTTTGAAGTGTAAACCTGATCACTAATAATATTTCCATCTCCTTTTATTTTCTTTCATCTTATTTTAGGTATTAGATCTCAGATGCCCTCTTGGTTCCAAAGAATTTTTGAATCAAGAGAAAATAAACCCTTTGTTTTCTTTTCAACCTGGAAAAATAAATAATTTTACTATTTACTATTTTTTAACTCTTTATCCCAGATATTCTTAGGATGTTGGAAGCTCTTTTATTTCTGTAATGCCAGGACAGCAGTGGCTGTTTCAGATATATGCCTCAAAGGAGTTGCCATTAAAAAGTTAAATAATTAGGGCTTTAGAATCAGACTAAGTAGTATCTGGTGTCCTGTCTTTCTGGGCTACAAAATTGTCATGAGTCTGTAGGAGCAATCAAGAACTCAAGGGGCTTTCTACTATAAAGATGTGAAGTTAGGGTGGATTTTGAATGACTTTATATTGTCGGTGCAATGCTGTGCAGCAGGTATATCAGGCATTAATATTTTCCAGTATTTGTGAATAGAGTTTCTGGGAAATTAACTTGAGCAAACTGTGGAATGAAGCACTGGTTTCTCCTAGCCCTAGTGTTATGTGTGCACTTAGCCTACTAAATATGCTTCTCTGTCCTTGAAGGGATGGGACACCTTTTTACTTTTCTTTTTTTTTTTTTTTTATTTTTAAACTGTGTATTGTAATATATCTTAATTTTTGCACATCTTGCAATTTTATACCCTATGATCATCAGATATTTGTTTTACTGGTAATGTAAAAATCACAAGGACAATCTAATTGAATAAGATGTGCACAGTCAACAATAAATGCTTCAACACTGCAACACTTCTGAGGATGAAGTATCTTGGTTTTGGGTACTGTGCTTTAGCTGGGGCACAGAAGAAATTACCATTGTACGTTAAGCAGTTTTCCCCACCTCAGTTTCTGAGGCAGCAAAAAGAGGTAATTTTTCTCAGTGTTGTTTCTTCTCTTCATAAATGAGAAAACAGAAAATTCTTTGCAAAGCAGCTAATGACCAATGTGTGCTAATGATAGCTCATTTATGGTGATGAGATGGTGTGTGGTAAAGGTGGTGTTGGAGAGGGGAATGGAGTAGGAGTAGCTATTTCTTTTATTGTTGAATGGGCTCATTGGCTTTAAATGAGCTTCTGTTTCAGTATAACAACAACTCCAGGCCTGGTTAATTAAACTTGTAATTTCATGGAAAAAAAAGAGAAAGAAAAAAAGAGGAAATCGAATTTGTCCCTATTGAGCTTCATGACTATTATTTTTAATTTCTTTTAGGAGAAACAAGATTTTTACTGAGAAGGCTGTCAAATTAATACTGGTATGAGTTTCTTTAAGGAATTCCTGACTATTGCATTTCAAAAAGTTGTCTTATTAAACCAATTCCCATCACATACTTCTCTGTCAAACCTGCCCTGAAAAATAATCCTTGCTATTTCTGGACATTGATTAGACAGCCACATAACAAAGTCATTCCTCTGCTCTTTGGATATTAGCCAACAAAGTCCTAAGATGGAATTCATGGATGTCCATGGCTTTTGAGTACTAAGGTAGGGGCTTCCCTGCCAAGATAGTAAAAACGGACCTAGTAAATATTACTGTCATTGTCTGTTAATTGCACTATTTTTTCAAATATTGCAGTTCTTTATTATCTTCCTGTTTGGTTGGCTGTCAGAATTATATGGCACACATATATTGTACATATATATATATATATATATATATATATATACATGATTAGAAGATGACAGAATGTTGTCTTTTTTGGGGAGCGATATTTTAATTCTATCATCAAGATACAGTTTCTGTTTCCCTTCCATTTTCTGTGCAAAAACATAGTTTTCAAGTCATAATTTAATTCACAGTAAGAGTGCTATGGTGTTCCACCACTTATATTTTAGACAGTTCAAGCATCTCTGTGACAAGTACTGGCTCGAGTTCTAATTTTGTTAAACAGATGTATTTATTTGTTTGAAATTGTTTTTCTGAACACAAACATGCATTTATATTTTATTGGTGTTTATGAGCCTTGTAGCTCAGTTAAACCTGATGCTGATGGACATAAATAACGCTGTTGTAGTCATTTCATTCTTTGTACTGGGTCAGTCTTCCAGGGATGGTTCTATTCTTCCTCTGCCAGAACTATGTAGCTCCCACTAATACAATGTCAATCTTTCACAGCTAATTCTTTATAACTGATGCAGCATCCTTCTACTTAACAGTATTTCAGTAGGGATTAAAATGTAGTTTTCAGTGCACAGTCACTGGCTATGCATGAAGAGATACTGTCTCTCACACACAAAATAGTGGCTGAGAAGTTTTATGGTTCTGTGTCACTTAAATCACAGCAATATCTAGAGGCTTTCATGGAATGGAGTCCCATTATCTAGATGGTGTGAAAGGGTGAAGGTTGTGGAGTTTAGAAAGGAAGAATAACTGGGGAGGTAACTGGCAAGCAGATGGGAAAGAGAAAAGGGTGGGGTGGCAAAGGATTGCTTGGCCATAGTGTTGGTCACTATCCAGGTCAAAGTGCATGGGCCTATATCAGAACAGAGAAGACTTAGAGGGCAGGTGTCACAATGTGAAAACTGATTGGCAAGGGGAGTTCATTTCCATTCATGTAAAGTTTCTTTTGGCTTTTATCAGTGCTTGCTACATAGATGATACATAGGTTTCACATCTGCATAGCTCTCCCACCTCCTTCTTCTTCCCCCCACGACAAGTGCAGAGAGAAGTTAATGAAACAAAACTTTTTAAAAAAGACTCTAATTAATTAATAAACAGTTTTTGATTTTGAATAATGGTTAATTTGGTGAATACTTATATTTTTAGTCCATTTTAAGCAAAACCATGACATGGTATTTCATAAAGATATTGTATCAATTTTTTTTCTTTTCCTTCCATCAGCATTGTTTCCTAAATATTGTCAAATGGGGAATTAGGTTAAATATTTTTCCTTTCTTACAACTGGAAATAGGATTAATATATATTGGATAGATAATGAACTATTTATATTTCAAATAACATTGAATGTCCGATATGAATTTATAACTTTTCCTTTCCCTCTCTCCCTTCTCTCAGTTTTAGTGTCACTCAGAACATTATTCTATCACCAATGGTTCTATATATCTGTATTTACACACTCTTCTTTAAAACTCTCAAAATGCTGACATGTCTGCATTCTTTCCCAACAGTTGTCTGCTCTGCCTGCCATGGACTTTTTGAAAAGCACTGTGATGAAAGTGACCTTGATACTACTCTCATATTCCTTCATTTCTTTAACTGACCAAAGTTTACTAATCCTGAGCAATCTCATTTATTTCCTTTTGTATCCCTCAGATAAATAGGTGTTACCAGACCACAGTTAGAGGATCCAGAATCAACCCCATGGTATTCATGAGGGATAAGTAATTTGCTCCATGTAGAATTGCTGGTCCCTCAAGTCTCAAGCTTCTTTAGGACTGTCTTTTGTGTCCACTCCTCTTGACTGGGCACATTAGGATTTCCCCTGCTTTAGTTCCAAATGGGATGGAAAAAAAGGAGTTTTATGGCACCAGCAATTGAGCAGAGAGGAAGGTATAGGACTAAGCACAGATGGCCACCAGTAGAAGGTTAAAAGGAACTTGGAAAACTCAAACATTTGTCCTTTCTAAGACAGCAGGAAGCAGCTGAAAGCACTCTGCCTGTTTGGCTTTTAATCACATCCCAGGTTTCTCCTGAGGTAGTACCAACTGTGCAATGTTCCTTTACTTACAGCTCACAGAACGTAATACAGAAAATCTATAGAGCTCTTTATTTGTCTCTCTCCCCTCCATCAATTTTTCTTCCTTCATCCCTTCTACCTCTTTGTGAGGAACAGTCCTTGTATTCAAACAAAGTTTCAGACTACTGTTTACATTTGTCCCACAAGAGTATTTTTATAGAAAAGGCTATTTTCCTTCCCACCTCCCACCCCTCCCCCCCCACCATTGTTCTGTGTGGGGTTTTGTTATTACTGGTGTTCTGTTTGGCTGTTCTGTTTTATTTTGACATGCATGTGACTTACCTTGAATTCTGTAGGCTTTGTTGGTATTTCAATGGATGAATATAAGAAAGCATTTTTTTATTTTGGATGCTTCCCCAGAAGTTACTTGGTTTTTTCTGATTTTCTGTGTAGAAACATGGATTTAAAAATTTGCTTTCAGAGCTTGTTGATAGAGGTAGAGGAGTTTTCTTTGAGGGGTTCTTTGAGATTGATTCTTAACCTTTTGCATATAATTCAGCCACAGAGTAAAAGGAAATAACAACACTGGGGACTTGTCATCTTCTCTGTGGTTTTGAACGTCCTTTACTTTCTTATCTTTAGGAAATGGCAATGGTCCAGTTTGTTGTCACATGGTCATTCTTTCTTCTTCCTGCACATGTCGCAGGTTTGCAGTGATAACAACAATTGTATTTGTGGGACAGAGACGTTAAGAAGGCAATGTTTCCTGTCTCTATTTTACAGATTTTAAAGATCATTCAGAAACCTGAAAACAGAAGGGAAACTTCTGTGATGGCATCCATCAGCTCTTTGATTGCCACTTAGCCCACTGACCTCAACCCTTGGCTGAACCTGGCCATGGCACCTGGGAGACCCCGACTCTCCTGGCCTGGGCACACCTGGACCAAGCCCTGGTTGGCAAGTCCCTGTTCTGCCCTGCTCTGGGTTTCCCCTTAGCTCCTGGCTCCTCAGCCCTCAAGGAGTAGCTGGCCCATGCAGCATCCTGACAGCAGGCTTTAGTTGATTCCATTTGACTCCACCGCCTTTCCTAGTCCATAAATGCAGCATTTTTAACTCAAGGGAAGTTTCTGTACATTGCCTTTCAGATTTTCTTTGCATATAGCAATAATGCATGAAGCAATTGACAAGTATGTGTTTTCTGTTTGTCCACTCACATCCTTCTTCTCTGGCTGGATTCATGAAAGGAAAGAGTTCTCTCTCACTGTGTCATGTAGGAGGAACGTCAAATTAAACAGCCTTTCACAGTTGAGCCTTTGTTCAAAAGCTGGACAAAATCAGGTTCTATTTTAAAAAATTTGCTTCAGTTTTCCATTAGTCTACATCATCACTAATTAATAGAATTTGATCCTAGGAACACTTTGATTGCTCTGGGGTCAATAGATTAATGAAATATAAAAGAAGTTTTGCCTTCCTAAATAAAAGTGTAAAACTTAATTTATAGTAGCAGATTTATTTTCTCCCTAGTTACATGACTTGTACGTTCTCTAATGATCCAAAGAAAGTAACCAGAATAAGACAAATTACTTAAAGGGAGATTGCATGGACCATATATCTTCCAGAGTTATAAGATCTCCAGGGATCTCTTCCAACCTAAATTATTCAATTTATTCATAAATAAAGGGTACAAGCATAGCTTCTACATCAGAAGCATAGCCTCCATCTTTTTTCAGGACAGATGATCATTAAGGCAAGTTTCGATCAGGAGTGTCTGATATCAAAAATGATATCCATACATATTGCCTGGGAGAAGTCTTCCAATTCAAGTACAACTTGGGATTTAGAAGGAAAAAAGATGCCTTCTCAATTCTCCAGTACAGAAATAACAAAGAATAAATATCTGTTTGTCCATTTTGAAATTAATCTGATTATACTGTGCATTGATTTGGTGATTTGGTAAATTAGATACTTTGAAGAGTGGAGGCCTTCTCAGTTGTGTGATGCATTTTTGTATTCTCATATAGTCTAATTGAATTAGACTAATTCTCATTTAGTCTTCAATGTAAACTACTCAATTTCAAGTTGGCTTGACCACACTAAAAGTACATGGAACTATTTTACTCCTGCAATGTTAAGCATGTGCCACATACCTGCAAGAATATATCTAATGTGAGCAAGATCTTGGCAAATCATTCTATTCTTTCTAAATGTACATCTGTTCAAAATTTTTATTAATGTTTGTAACTGATAAGTGAGTTCTACCTCTTTTTTCATAAAATCTTCAATATACATTTCTGATTAGCACAACTTAAAATGAAACCTATCACTTTTAGGAAATCTTCCCTTATGTTTACCCTTGGATTAATTAGCATATTAATAATATTTTTAATAGAAAAAAGCTTCAATAGCTGCTTTTTCCAATCCCTAGATAGTCAGGAAGGTAGGCAGGTATTGCTGCATGCAAACTCAGTGTTTAAGTATGCATCTCGCTACGGCTATTCCATGCCCCCCATGATACCAAATGAGATTACTATGGGATGCAATGTTATAACATTGTTCTGCATGCTAGCAGGAGCCAGTGTGAAACTTTTCTGTCAGTGAGTATGTTGTTCTAGCTTTCTTGGTGATGACAGCGTGACACCTGGAAGGAATAACACTTGAACAATCAGAATGATAAACTCATGATCTGGTCTTTAATAAGTGCATTTAAACAAGATGGCACACTTCAGCTGTTCCTCTGAGCAAGATATCTGATAATTTCCAGTTATATTCCTGACGTATTTGGTTTTAATGTGGACTGGATAACTGAGACCTAGATGCCTAACAGGCCTCTACTATCCTACTCTAGCTCTGCTTGCTACAGCAGAAACTCTTATGGTCTAGATGTTAGCCAGGTGGTGTTGAAATAAATTTGGCTGAGACAAACATAGGACTGTGCTTGAATTTTGCATTTTGTATGTGTATAGCTACACGAGTAGACACTTACAACTTTAAGACATCAATAATTGCAGAAGGGTAAATCAATACTACTTTTATATATTTTTAAATGCCCTTTAACTGTTGCTTCAGGCCAAGTATGATACAATTGTCTGAACAAAGTGGATTATAAAAAACATTCAAGGCATTGCACCTGTTTAATGTTCAGCCATTGTTCATTAAAAGATTGGTGAATTTTCAGGTGAATTCTTTATTCAAATTATTCATTGACTTCTTGGTTTGCTAGAAGTTCATGAGCTTTCCTTTGCTGACACAATACAATGCTGTGCTAGTAGGTTACTGAAGTTTAATGATTTTATTTATTCTGTGAAAGCCTGAAAGTATTACTTGATTGTCTCACTGGAATGGTGTAGGTGCTTAGGAGGCTGACTAGCATAATATGAATTTAATATTTCCCATATCAATATATTGTTTCAAATGAATGATTTATAAATAATTGAGTGGAAATTATATTATTCATAAACATTCAGAGTAATCTGAATGTTCAGTTATCCACAGAGAGTGAAAAAGAGAGAATGGCAGATAAAGATGAATTTAAAATAGTTTTGGTAGAAACAGTTGTTTAAGAAAATATTATTCCAATATATGATAACTTTGATTAATATCTTAATGAGTTTTGTGATTTTTATCATGGGTTTAATCATACTTCATCTTTTGTTCTTCATTTTATTCAATCTGATTTTCAAAGCCTGTGTTAGTATGTGTTGGTATGGAGTGGATAGTGGCTTCTTACTTAGAGCTGCCAGTTCCTCTGCAGACACAGCTTCACTAAAGGGCTATCAAAGCAAAAAACAGTTCCCAAACAAATTTGTCTCTTAAGGTTCAGTTTTCAAGCAGGAGTGTGGAAAAGACATTCCAGAAACCTTACACAGGTATGAAAAATAGTTTATATGCAAACAGTAACGGCAAGCTAATGCAAGACGTAGGATGTCCTCTTTAGATCTTCACATTTGAAATCTGATTTATATTGAGAAAAGGTCTATAAATGCTGTGTATTCCCCTTAACTCTTGTAATATGAGATGGTTACAGTAAGGGATGGCTTGAGGGAATAATCTGAGAATATAAACCCTGAAAGGAAATTTTGGATTTTCCTGTGAAAGTAAGCAAAAATCTTGGAGAAATCTAGAGGCTGCAATTCATGCTGTTTTTGAACTCAGCACAGTTTGTGTGGACATGGAAATGGGATTCCAAAAGATGTTTCCCTATTTTCCAATTCTTCAGCAGGACCTCAACAAACAAAGCAAGGAGGGAAGAAAGGAAGTATGCTTCCGCTTTTTCTGCTTGTGGTTAGGGAAGTCATCTATGAATTAATCTTTTCATACTTGCAACAAATTAATATCCAAGTGTCCAGCGAGATCTGCCAGAGTGGCATGGAGCAGAGAGAGATGTGTGTTTACCTGATCTCTTTCCTGTATGTACATATGTACATTTCCATTTATTTCCAGACTGTTTTCCATTGTTAGATCTCTTTCCAGTCCTTCAGATCTGACCCCAAGGCTAGAGGCTGTAGTTGGCTGTGGCAGAGGTAGGGAGGATTCTATTCCCTTTCATGCCTTTACATGGTTGCACAGTCTCAGTCTCTACCTTTCAGACAGGTTAGAAGTTTTAGCAGGAATATTTCCTCCTAGTTATCCTTCCTGAAAAGGGATTACAGTTGGGCTCTTCATAGCAGGAATGACCATATCATTACTGTCCATATTCAGTCTTTGATGGAGTCTTCCTACAGATATTTCAAAGCAAAAAAAGGAATAAATAAATTCCCCAGGAACTGGTACAGAGATGCAAAACTAAACCTCTCTGATTTTAGATTTAGGTGTATTGATAAGAAGTTAAAAGTCTTGGATTTGACTGCATATGGCTGAAGTTGTATCTGAGGAGGTTTAGGTTGAATATTAGAAAAAGATTCTTCACCCAGAAGGTGGTTGGCCACTGGAACAAGCTCCCCAGGGAAGTGGTCGCAGCACCAAGCCTGACAGAGTTCAAGAAGCACTTGGACAGTACTCTCGGGCACATTATGTGACTCTTGGGGTGTTCTGTGAAGGGCCAGGAGTTGGAATTCGATGATCCTTGTGAGTGCCTTCCAATTCAGCTTATTCTGTTGTTCTGTATCTCTGAAATTGGAGCCCAGGAGCACCTTAGATGAGGCACAACACTAAGATTAAAGTTTCTTATTTGTGTGTGTTTGTTTAAAATTACATACTCTACACACATGCTTCCATTTGAAAAAGATACTGTGCTTTTATGATGCCTCGTGTTATGAATTTCAAACATGCAGAACAAGGATTTAGTCCACTTGTCAGTCTGTGGTGAAAGCATGTGTAACCCTTTTGAAAAATCAGCCATTGCCTTAGAGAATATATGTGTGGTTGCTGATTTTCCAAGATATGCAGCACTGTGCGCCCTTGAGAATGGTAAAGCCTTTCCTGCATAAAAGCAGCAACTACATTTTAAAATGCCAAATGTATCAAGAATCTTCACAGTAAAGACTCTCCAAGATATTCCCTGCATGATAGGCAGTGAAATTTCATTATGCAAATTGTATGCAAATATATGCATCACAGATGATAATTAAAACCTCTGTAAATACATATTTGCAAAATACAATCCATCATGGTCCACAAGGTTATAATCTACATTTTTAAATGAACAGTGCAAAAACTTTTATCATTCACACAGAAGTGAATGATAATAATTTGAAACATAATGAACTATCATTTATCAACTTCAGTTTCTTTACAGAGTCTCGTTCATTCAAAAAAAATCCCTGATTGACTAAATAAAAATTTCAAGCCCTTACCAACATTTTTTGTTCATATAAAATATAATAACTAAAGTGATATTGTGACTGTGAGTCTTCAGTAACCAAGAATGGGAAATGAAAAATGTTGTATTCAATGTAATGAAGAAGAACCTTACAAGAACAGAAATTTTACCAAGAAATGTGATGAATCACTTGCTGGAAGTGGCATTGGGAATTATTTTTACACTGTGTATTTCAGTTTCTCTCAGGAAAAAGCACCTCCTGTAGGACATTAGAGTTGAAACCATAATAGGTACACAGAGCTGTCTCAAAAGGAGCTGGGTTAACTGGTAAATCATACCAGTCTCTTCCTCAGTCATGCTGGCTCTCTCCAGAGATAACCAGCCCTAGGTCTGACATGCTCTTCAGTCTATTGTCCATGGGAGGTTTACAGCCCAAAGTGCCATAATAACTCTGTGTGAATTCTCAGTCTAACATCTGCACAGTCTGACTCCAAACACTCATCTTGTACCTTCTCTTGTATGTGTGAAAGATCATCAAGGCAGCAGTCTTCTATTTATATTTTACTTTCTAAAGCTTTCCCAGAAGGAGCTTCAGCGGTTTTTTTCTTGCGCTTCCAATGTGCAGAGCTGATATTGCCATGCTTTTGGCTCATTTCACAAGACCTATGGAGGTGAGCAAACTGGAGAAATCAAACTGGAATTAAATGACTTTTAATTCCAAACAAAGCCATTCTATTATTGTATGTTATTACCTGTTAAGCTGAGAAAATTCCTTTCAGCAGAGAAAATTTAGTGGACTTTATTCTTCTCGTTTTGAGGAGGTCAGCCAGTTCTCAGCAGACCTCAGGCTACAAAATGTCCGTATGCAGACTTTCAGCCTGCTCTTACTAGCAGTGAGATACAGGCTTATCTGTAGCTATGGGATTTTTCTCCTAGTATTGCTAGGACTTATAACACAGGTAAAAGTAAAACTGCTTTTTAAAAATGCATGGTTGGCAACTGAGGAAAGCTCTCCTACCCTTTAATGAAAGTGTGTAATACTAGTGAATTAGCTAAATGAGCAAGTGCAAAAATGGCCTTTTTTCTCTTATGTTTGCAACAATACTCCTTAACAATAATGATCAGCACCCTTTAGCTGACCTTGCTGGCTGCTGGGACTGACTGACAATGCACACGCCTTAGGAGGAAAGTCACTTCGCGAGTTGCTGACTTGTGAGTATTGGACAGTCTCAATTTTCTTTACATGACATCTTCTGTTTAAGGCATGTATTACACAGACAGGGAATGTCTTTGGTAGTGCTCCTTATTGCCAGAGAACAGGCCCATCCTCCTTCACAATAAGGTAATTGTGTTTTTTCTTCACATCAGGCTGGTGAAATACAGATTTTCTTTTCAAATCTAGTCCCAGAAGAAGGCAGATGAGCAGTCAGCTACAGAGCTGTTCATGAGTAACTCTGGGCCTGATCCTGCCACCTGTGATCATAGCAAGCGGCAACACTGGTTTTTTTTTGTTGTTGTTTTGTTTTTGGTTTTTTTTTTTTTTTTGCCTAAGAAATTATCCCACTTGCCACACCGGTCCTTTTTGGGTTGGCCTTATGCTGACCTCTGAGTTTCCATCCATTCTGTCAATAAATAAGAGCTGTTGTATGACTCTTGCATGCAGACAGGGGAATCTGTGCTGGTTTTCCCAGTGCGGTGCTGTTAGAAAAGACTTCTATAAAAAGAGGAACTGAAGTTTTCAGGCTTCCATGTCTGACCATCTCTGGAAATCCAGAGCACTGGCATTTACCAGAATCAAATAACAAATTATTTACATGCCACTTATCACTATTTTGGGTTTCGTAGCACTTTGAAATACCTCTACATAAGCAGTGTCTGAGCCTCTAAAAAAGAGTGCCTGACTACCACACAGAAAGATAGTTTTGCAAAAAGCACTTTCCAAGTAAAATCCTCACCCTTTAAAAAGAAATATATATAATCTAGCATATAATAATTGTCTTTAAAAATGCAGATACTGACAAATTAAAAAAAAGTAATGGCACTTTATTGAATTTTGAATTCTCTGAGTGGTGCAGTTCTCATAGTTAAATGTATTAGAAGTTTGACATAACAGCAGGCCAGCTGGCAGCCTTGAGAGCATGGCAAGAAGGCATTGAGCAGTGGGCTCTGCAGGGATGTATATCATCATGACAAGGGAGGTATACTGACATGGGCTATAGTTTTGTGGAAAGTAGACAAGGCAAGAATGTAGATTCTGATCCTTTTGTGTGACAAATATGGTCACCTAGCTCTCTGCTACCTGTTTGAATGGGATATCTGCAGGGAACCTCTGTGAAGGTTGAACACTCGAAACTAAAGAGATGGAAATAATTTTACCATGATTGATTTATTTGGTTTTATAATGACAAGAATATCTGTTGTAGGCAGAAGGATTATTGCAAAAATAATTCATTTAGCATTTAAAAAGGGATTCATGCTCTTAATTTCTTTTATTTTGTGACTTCTCCAAAGGGAAAAAAATAATCTTATCACAAATGAAAACTTCTTAAGAAAACACTACCTCAGCTAATGCAAAGGGAGTAGCAGCTCTCCAGTCAGAGGAGCCTAAATCAATTGTCCTCTACAGCTTTGATCAGTCAGATCAAGCCATTCAAGGGCGCAGGGGTCAAATTGCCAGTCAATATCCATGACTAACAAATGTGTTTCATTTTCTTTACCTGTAAAAGGATGTTAACTCCCACAATAATCACAGAGCAAGCAGTCCTCATAAACAATAACATGTTTACTTTTGTGGGTTTCCTTGTTTGTAAAAAGCATCTGGACCAGTAACTCTGAGTGCTATGCTGAGAAGCAGAACAGAGCTGCTGCTGCATCGTTTAAGAGTTAAGCCCTGAAGAGATGAAAATAGAAAGGCTGATTCCTGGTTGTCTCATCAGCCCTTGTGAAAAGCAGCTGACAGTGTTCATGTTTGGAAGAGAAGAGGAAATTGGAAATCCATTCCATTTCTCCCAGTGTTTCAGTCACAAGAACATATGTGACTGCAGTTCAGATAATACAGGGAGGCCAGGATGCTTAAGCCACAGTTCACAAATTAACAGAACAGAAACTGATTGAAAGAAAAATAGCTTTGTTTCTTCAAACTCCATCTGTGATAATGTGAAACAGGACTTCTGATGCTCTGGAGTTGCTTTGGGCTTTTCCCCTTTCCATTTGATTTTTGTTTGTGATTGAATGTTGAAATTTGGATTTGGCAACATGAATGTAAGCCACCAGACTGGGACTTGGACCAAGAGCAGTTTGCAAAGTATCAGTGACCATTTTGACTGTGATAAGCACCACAAAACCATAACAAAAGCAGTTCTTTTCTCCTAAGAGCAAAAAGAGTGGTTGCTAGTTTGACACCCACATGCTTTTCCCTCCCTCACTGTTTCTGTCATTATACTTAAAACTCCCTCACAGAGCCTCAGATCAACAGTTGCACAATATACCTGGCACGTTTCAAGGATAGATTGTCACATGCATGAACAGTTACCAGGGAAGGCAGTTTGGGTAATAGGTATTGGGCCACCTCCTGAAATCTGTAGTAAAGGCACACAGAAAGATGGGCTAGCGAAAAGTGATATGTATGTGTAGTGCTACTTGCTATTCAGCAGGATGAAAGAAGGATAGTAGGTGGAATGTACTTGTTCTGACAATGAAAGAATAGTGCGTGCTTCCTTTTTTAAATGAAATTTCATTTTTGTGTTGACTCAGCTATTGGTCTTGTGATTCCGTCACTGACATTCGTACTGTCATCTGGACATCAGTATCATGCTGTTGCCCAGCAATAAAAATGCCATTTTTTTCCCCACTGTCTTCTGGACTACTATCCATGTATTCATATGACACTAAGGGTTCAGTGCCTCCAGACAATCTTTTTGTAACATTAATATAAACAGCATAAAGGAATACAGAAAGATATTATAACAGGATCTTAGGTCTGTAATAATCCTCCCACAGCTGCTGATAAGGCTGCACACCACCAGAATGGCAGGGGCCCCCTAAGAGACCAGAGGATTCCTCTTTGCTTCCTTGACTTTACTGAAAGTAGAGCAAAGCTCCCATACGAGCTTCAATACATATGAACTTTTTTTCCTCTGATTCTAGTGCATTTTTTTCCCATTTTGCTGAAGACAAAACTTCTCAGACACATTTAAAAATCTGAGGAAGCTGAAGAGTGAATACAAAATATTTGGGGGCAGAAAGAGACAAAGAAACATTCGGTGACAATCAGTGTTCCAATTTAGAAGAACGTTTCAGCATGCTGCCCTCAGAGAGCTCAAAATGCACTTTCTCTTGTCTTTGCAGGTTTGTTCTGTTTTGCCTTCAGAGTGTATGTGGCAATTTTCCAAGATAAAGATATTGGGAAGAGGGGGGAGCAAAAATAAATAAATAACTACTTTTTGGCTGATAGGAATCCAAGCAGTAGTGAAACTAGCTCATTTCAAGAAGGTCTTGTAAAAAATGGCTCAATTTACTTAATCTTTTTGACTTGCTAATGTTTCTGCTTGAGTCTACAGTCTGAAAGCCAAAAACATTGTGACAAATAATTAGGTAATTAAGCAATTAGGACTCAATTACTCATGCTGTAAGAGTGATCTCTTGCTTACTTTTCCCCCACACAACAAAAAATAAATATTGTGTCTTTTTCTCCTTGCTAGTGCTAATTTCCATCTTGAATTACGTGAAATCCAGAAAGTGAGTTCTCATGGTTTTATACCTTTGTAGGGTTATCCAGTCCAGAATTATCTAGACCATGGTCCATCATGAAGTAGTCAGGTGTGCATGGTACATTTTATTTTTTGTCCTCAGCATATGGACAAGTGAAGAGTGGGTGATCCAGAGAGGCTGAACTGTGGCTTCTTTCCCTCTCCAGAATTACAGGCAGTCTAGTGAGGCAGGGACCAGAAATGGACAAATTGTGTGGTTTTAACTCTGTGCACCCCTGTGGCAATTCAAGTGCAGCTGTCAGGCCTGGGCTGGGCCAAGTGGGGATCACCTGGGCTGTATTGGTACAAGAAGCTGTGTAATCTGCACCCCAGGCGGTGGGAAGAAGTGACCAGCAGCTGCTGCCAGGCTGAGCTTGGCAGACAGAGTCCCTTTGGGATACTTTCAAAAATCAGTGTCTCCCTCTTGTGACTTACACCCTGCATCTTCCCCAGCTCTTTGCTCTTATACTGTATTTGAAATGCAACATGCATACATGTGGATCTCAGGCTGTATGAAGATATTGGTCAACACTTTGTACGTTCAGAAATTTTGGGCAGTTTTGCTGCAAGGCCTTGGCAAAGTGGTGAGTTATTAAAAACGCAGATATAGATCTAATATCAATATCCACCTGAGATGGACAAACACTCTCTAACTTGTTAAGGTTAGAAAGTGTATGTTTATTTCAGCACCGGAGAGCTGCAGGGATAGCTCCCAAATGTACAGCTCCAAAGTAACAATGCAACACAGAACTTGTTTATCTATAACAATAATGCATATTTAAAATACAGATACATATTCATAGCAGAAGTGCCTCCCATTCCCCGCTTCGTATGGAAATCAACAAAAAGTCATCAAGCATGCGCAGTTCTTGCAATGGAATTGGGTCGGTGGTCGTTAATTTGAGTCTGAGGGCTGCTTTAGAGGAAGTAATATGACTCTTCATCAGTGTGACCTTCTTACTTCGTTGATTTTTGACAATACATTTGACCCTGGAAAACTCCCAATGCTCTCTTCTATTGCTTCTGAGTAGGCTGCATCTGGGCAAAATTTGTAACTGTCTAGGCTCTCCATTGAACCTCTTTTCTTAAGATTATTAATTGTCTATTCTAAGCACAGCTGAGTAAATATCAAATAATCAAAGGGCTACTCTGCATTTAATCATTAATTTCTTTCTAGCTAAGTTCTGCATCTTTTTCTATTCTAGTTAATTTTAACAAAACTAACTTTCATCTAAAATCTCTACATTTAAGTGTCTAAAAGAAAACCCTATGTTTCAGTGGGAAACAAAGACGAAATCCTGTCTTGAAGGATTGCAGTGCCATCTTAAATTATAGCTTTGTGAATTCCCAAGACTAGGTTGAAAGGAATGAGTTGATCACTCTGCACTACCGGATGTCCCATGTCTTAAATAACTTCCATAATTGAGGTTTGCATCGTGTTTCCTATGTGGAAAGAATTTAGTACATGGGTTTTCCTGTATTTTCATGGAGAACTGCCATTTTCTTTGCAGGTGCTTAGGGAACAGATGCAGCAGTTAATGAGAATGCCAGCTAAACCATGCAGTTGTTTAGTCTGGTGGCTGAGGACCAAAGGCTCACACATGTCCAATGCACAGTCACTTTACAGCTAGGACTGTGACAGAGCTTGCTACTTCAAAGCATGTCTGTTTCCATTTGTGGAGTCCCAGGCACATCTATGCTGAGTGTCTCATAAATGCCCTCAGCTGTTAATGCTCTGCACCACAACACTCTTCTCAAGGCTCTGTGTAAGAGGCTTCAAACAAGGACCTTATTTCAGTCTGTCTGAATTCAGGATACAACCCTCTTTTGGGTAAATCTGAGACTTCTCTCAGTGGTCAATTGCATTTTTCCTCTTGAGCTCTTTGTTGCTAGAAGTGCTTCATCTGTCTGCTATTCACAGAAGCAGTGCAGCTGATTTGATTCTGAGTGCAATAGACCTAGATCTGAGGTGCCAGAATAATCTATTTCTCTCATTACATGCCCAGCATTTTAAGATTAAGCAGTGGCCGACTTATATTTGCACTTAAATTAGACTGTAAAATCACTGTTCTTTGGGGACCCTAATAACACTGAAGAATGACACTAAATCAATGGACTCCTAAAGAAGGAAAACAAGAACTAAAGACCTAAACCAAAGCTCAGATGTGTTGGGGAAGAAGAAATGGGAAGGTCTTATGGAAATTATTGCTTAGCAAAAGATGCTGAAGCATCAGAGGAAATAGAAATGAAGACAAACTTTGAAATACCAACCAGTGGATAGCTGGGAAAAAAAGGGTTCAAGCTGAATGATGTTACAACAGAAACTTGCATTTCCTCTGGAGTGGATCCGAAAGTAGAAAAACCAGTTTTGTAAGATTTAAATATGTAACAGCTATGGTAATATGAGGACTCTCATAGGCTGTATGCAAATGATGTAGAATTTGTATCCCATTCTAGATTGGTTAGTAGAAATTAGAATATTCATCATGGAATCTGTCTTATGTGGTTGCACGGGCTAGATTGGGTCTCTTGCAACTTCCTCTCCCTGCCCTCCTACCCTCTCCCTGTCTGGCCGGCACGGGGCTGCGAGAGCGGTCCCGTGGTCGGTCTCTCTCCCCTCCTACCCTCTTCCCAAATAAACCCACACGCTTTGAAACTGACTGCAGAGCTTTTGTCTCCGTCCTTGCCGAGAAATCGTCGCTACACAGATGCTAAGCCCAATGGACTTTGTTCAAACCTACTAAGATAGACTTTCCATGAAATAATGTTGTCAAGAAAGAGTTTCATCTTCAGGTTTTTTAAAGTATCTCATATATGAATGAACAGAGAAGTAAAGTAGAAAGCTGTTGTATGCTAATTAAAAAAAAAAAAAAGAAAAAAGAAGAAGGAGGAGGGGGGAAAAAGCATATTATCACAAATCCCATGCAGTGTGAGAATAGCATGTGGTTTTCTTTTTAGTTTGGTTGAGTAGTTTTACTCCATTCTCTTCCAACAGAATGCATTTCTCACTTCAGGTTTGGTTTGAATTGCTCTTCTAGCTATATGATCCACGCATGCTGAGGTCTATTTTGAAAAACATCCAGGATCGTGGCTCGTTTTCCTTTTCATCAACATTAATTTTCTCAGTTTCCACCCCTTACAGGACAGCAGAAATTATGCAGAATATCTTCAGCCACAGAGGCATAACAGCACAAGATATGCCCAATAACCTTTCCGGAAGGACAAGGATAAATCCTCATTATTCCAGATGAGTTAATGAGCACTCTGCATTAAATCAGTCAGACTGCTCATTACCAGTCGCTATCACTCTGCTTTCTCTGCCTGAATTTTACATCTTTAGATTCCCTGTTAATCACTTGCTTCCAAGGGTGCTGGCCTGCTTTTGGCTGGTTGCTTTGTCAAAACAAGCTTTGTGTAATAAGTGTTTTTTTGCCTCTTTTCAGTGACGGTTGGGCAGACAGAGATGAAGTCATTGAAGGTTATGAACCCGAAGCAAATGGAGGCATTACTATCAAACTGCAGTCCCCTGAGGTCCTGGCCTTTGATGACTACTACCTGAAGCTGCGTCTGGACACCAACACCCGCAACCCCTGGTTTCCTGAGTTCTGGCAGCACAGATTTCAGTGCCGCATTCCAGGGCACCCACTAGAGAATCCCAACTTTCGGAAGAACTGCACTGGTAATCTGTCAAATATTTTTTTCAGTTTTTGAATTTACGTACTGTGTAGCATTCACATAAAAAAACCGTCTTACATGTGGAAGTAACTTTTACCTCATAGCGAGGGAAGTGTATCTGTGCATAAATATGTTTTCTCTTCCATTCAGAATCTGAGAAAATAAACTAACATATTTCAGTAATTAAATTCATGAGTAAATTGAGTGAGAGATGATAACATTTACATTAAATACTTGCTGAATGATTTTTGCAAATTTTTTTAGTTAGGAAATACTTAATTTTTAGTCAAAAAGGTATACTTGATAGTAGGGAAGTTATTTCATTAGAAAGAAAACTAATGAAGCCTTTCTTTCCACAGATTTCTGTCATATTCTTAACATTTTCAACTCCTCTCTCCCTTAGCAGTAATCTCAGTTGGTCTTCGTGTGCTCCCTGAGCTGCATTGCCATCGTTTGTAGTTCTTCCCTTCTCCATCAGTAATACTTCCTAACAAGAGCTTCCACTGTACCTTTTGTTCCTCCCCAGTTCTCTTATTCATCGAGGCACATCACCAAATACTGTTGCTGACTTAAAACTGACCCGATGTGCTGACTGGCAGCCAGGCTGGCCCGTCTGGGTGCTGAGGGACTTATGGCAAGCCAGACAGGCTAAGTCCATGTTGAGTTTATACTGATAATTTTTTCTCAAAGGAGTTATTAACTTTGGACTTTACCAAAATGTTGATTTATGGTGTAAATATTTAATTTGCTTAGAGAATGCTTCAGCTCAGACAAAGGGTTTAATATAGGCCAACAAGGGCAAAAATTGCTAAGGGGAGTTGAGTGATTGATACACAGTGCAAATGCACAGCCTTCTTTTGTAAGAAAAGAAGCTTAAATTTGTGCTGTTTTGTTTGTTCCATTTACACAAATAAATTTCATGCTGATGGAAAAAGGACTAATTTTGAGGCCTCTGAGCAGCTGTTATAAACATGGGTAGTTTCTTATCCAGCCTCTATTTGGATGTGAAACTAAACACTTGAGTCTGAAGGGGCATAGCCACCCTTCATCTGGTGGATCACAGGGAAGAGAACTCACCACGTGGTGAGTTCAAAACAGCCAAGATGCAGAGAATGTGTAGGTGAATTTTCTGACAGTGACTGTTGTAGGCTCTAAAATTGTACTTATGCCAAAAAACAATTAAGCTGATTTATGGAAGAAAACCAATAGAGCTGTTTTATTAAAAAACAAAAAAACAATCCCACCCCAAACTCTTCAAGATATCCCACGTTTGAAATCTGTGGACATTGGAGAGGGTCTAAAGAGGTATCATTACATGCCTGCCCAGTGTTCTGGGCTTCTTGAGGTGTCAAGTATCAGAGAGACGAACCACTAAATTTGGATAACACTAGTGAAACACAAAATCATTTTACTACAAAGTAGACTCTAACAGTTAATAGTGTCAAGTCAGGCATTCAGACATCTTTCCTCTAGAAGGCTGTAAGTTTTTACATGAAGCCTCAAAATGTGTGATACTTAGGCTTCGCTGGAAAGCAATCAGCTCTTAAATTTGGTGGTATATCACTGATAATCCTCAGGCTTATCACACACAACTAAGAAGTTCATAAATGTCTAAAATCACCAAAGGGAAGCATCACAACGTATCTTTCCCAATAACGACATACCTACGGAATCAAGAGATCGACGTGTCCCAGCAAATCTGGGGGAAATACAGTATTTATTTTTCTTTAACTACACAGATCTGACTGCTGACTGTCTGGCACCACCAGAGCTTTCAGTGCACATACCTTTATCTGACGTTTCTGGAAGGTTAAGAACATCACTTCAAATACTAACAGCTTCAAAGCTTTTTGGTGGAGCCTTTCTCTCCAAGCAGGTGAACTATGACAGTGCCAAGAAACCGCCTCCTTTACTTCTCACAGATTTGGAGGCAGGTCTTTTCACAGACTCTCTGTTTAAAAAAGGAGTCTGGATTGCCTCTTCCTTCCTTCACAAAGTATCTCCATACACAAATTTGAAGGAGAAAATCCATGCTGCTCAAAATATAATAACCACCAATATTTGTGATACTACAAGTTTAAGTACTGCTGCCACTCCTATATCATCCTAGGAAAATGATCAGTATCCAGTACTGGTACCAAACACTTTAACTCCAGTATATATCTAAGAGCTTTTACTCCTGCCTCAAGTATCGCTTCAGTATTCCTGTGAAAAGGCACACAGGGCCCTGCATCATGGAAAAAGCTGGGTCCCCTGTGATCCCAGTAGTCCCTGCACATTGTTAGCATATGTTGTCATGACCTCTTTCCAATTACTGAACTGCACTGCTAGTCCTTATTGACAACAAAGCATACACCCATACTTTTGCATAGACAGGAATTACCAAAGACAGTACTGTTCATTGTCCACGTCTGGAGAGTTAACATCTCGGGAAACTATATAACGAAAAAGAAAACTGTGGGCAAAAGTTCATGTGTTCAGGAAGCATAGTGTAATTGTATTTACCCAGCAAGGGGTTGCCTAGGAGCAGCCACAAACAAACAACAAAAAAACAACAAAACCCCCCCAAAAATTAAAAAAAACAAACAAAAAACCCACACCAAAAAAAAAAAAAAGACAAAAAAAGACGGCGTTGTTCTTTAAATACCTTATCAAAAATATTCACAATATTTGAGCCTATCTGTTTTGAAAAGGAGTTTAATACTAAGGTTTGTGTTTGTTGAGAATCTTTAATTACTGCCTGCCCATTATAATCTACTCATATACAATCTAATCAGTTTACTGAGTGATTTATCCAGAATTGCCACTAGCCTATGAAGTTCAATTTTTATCATTCATGGATAGTCAAGGACTTCCCCTCAAGCAACTGCAGCTGCTGCATTTGCAATTTCTCACACCTTTTTACTGTTGAGTGAGCACTAGCTTGAGATTGCGTACTCTGTACAAAGCAAGGGAAAGCTTGTTCCTAGAAATCTCCCTTCTCTGATGACAGGAATTACTGCTTGAATTCCCTCATTCAGTCTCTGAGAAGACTGATGTAGTCCTTCAGAAATTCTCAAGTTACACTAAGCTCAGAATGTACATGCATACCTTGGGAGAAAAAAGTCTGTCTGATCTAAGCGCTATTGGAAGGAAGAAAGTCTAAGTGCACTCTACTCTGTGAAGACTGTAGGATGCCTAAGAGTTTGCCTCATTTTCAGAATAGCTCATCTGGATTACTAGAACTATGTAGTAGTATCACGAATTCTTAGGAAGAGAAGAAATCCATCAAGACTTTTGCAGTTACTGCTCTTCTGGATCATCCCTTGCAAAAATTAAACAACTTATTTTTCTCACTTGGGTGGCAGCCAAATGAGTGGGAGCTATTTTTTACCCACTCTTTGCAATGTTTTAGCCAAGTGCCTCTTGTAAGGGAATGCCTCTTCCTATCCCTCTCTCTTTCCTTCCCTCTTTTTCCAGCTGCTATAGAAAATATTCTTCCTTAACACAATAGGATTCAAGTATAGAAATTTTCTTCTCTGTATATGTATTGTATCTGGCTGAGATGGGGTTCACTTTCTCCATAGCAGTCCTCATAGTGCTGTACTTTGTATTGACATCTAAAAAGATGTTGGTAACACACCTTTTTTTTTTTTTTTTGGGCTCTGCTGAGCAACGTTCACACAGCAACGAAGCTCTCTCCAATTCCCTACCCCCACCCTCAAAGGCTGGTAGGCTGGCAGTGAGCAAGAGGTCAGGAGGGGACATAGCCAGGACTGTTGACCCAAACAGACTAGTTTCCACACCGTATGACGTCATAGTCAGCAATAAAGGATGAGAGAAAGGATGTGAAGGCAGGAGAGCATTTGTTATTAAGGTATTTGTCTTGCAAAGCAACCTACTGAGGCCTTATTTCCCAGGAAATAGCTGGACATCATTTGTTGACCAAGGTAGAGAATATATTCTCCTTCCCTACATGGTCTTTGGTCTTTTTAATCAAACTGCCTTTATCTTGACCCATGGGTTTCTAATTTTATATATATATTTTATATATTTCTCTCCCCTGTCCTGCTGAGGAGGAGGAGTGAGAGATTGGCTTGGTGGGCACCTGCGAACTATTTGAAGTTGACATACCACCATTGAAAACATGTATTTGTATATGAATATTCTGCTTGAGTTTCCTGGATATCCAGCAAGCCAAAGCAGCTTCCAGTACAGAGTTGTTCTCAAATTTTCTGCGCCACTAAGGTGTTTTCAATGTATTCCATGTAGCAGCTACAGTCTGTAGAAAACAAAGCATGTCCTACAACTCTGCATGGACCCTGACTCATTGTGGAATTCAGAAGTTCACACCATTCTTCATGCCCTTCAGATCAAAAGTCAGAACAGAACAGATAGTAACAAAAAAGGCTGTTTCTGAATTTGAAGTTCTAAGACAGGATCTGACTCAGGACAAAGTTCCCTTAGCACACAGCCTCAGGCACTGCCCTCAGTAACAGTCACTACTTGTCCCAGTTCATTAGAAAACTCAGCCTTTTCTGCATTTTGCAGATTGTACACTGACAGCAAGGTTAAAGGGTAGGCTGTGTATATCACGCAAAAGACTTCAGACACCTTTCCAACAGTTCTCTAGGATGTTTTCTCCTCCCTGATTGGATAGAAACAGCCCAAATGGAACTGTTTTTTTCCACACAAAACTACTGTGACAAATCTTTCTCTGTTGGATGTGCTGAGCCCACATAGGCCAAAATTAAATGCAAGTCATACACAGAAATGGTGTAGGACTCAGTGCAGTGCAAACACTTGTAGGGAGGTCTAACTGCTCTTTTGCAGAGTGCCTTATTATCCTCCTAGCAGATAGCACAATTGCTGGAGTTTATGTAAACCAGGTGGGATGAGTCCTCCTCTGCACCACAAGAGACAGTTATGAAATTGGTAATGGAACTGATGCAAATAACAGATTATGCTCACAGCAGTTCGTCTGCTGGGACAACAAAATACATTGGCAGGCAATCAGCACAAACATTTTTCAATAGAGCAAAGTGGAACAAAGTGGGCATTTCATGATTCTTTCATCAATCCAATTGATCTTTGTGAAGAAGGGTTGCTTGTCAGTGAATGTGTTTGTTGCAGACAAGAACAAGAAATGTAGATTTTTTTGTTCCAAAGAAGGTCACAGTCTGAGTTCCCTTTAGGATGCTTACTCATACCTTGGTCATGTCATAATGATTGCTTTATCTGCTAATTCCTGTCTTGGTCCAAGAGAACTGCAAGCAATCAGTCTGAGTGCAGCCAGAGTCACAGGATCACGGGATCTATCAGTCTAGAGGGTAGCTCAAGCAGAATGTAGTCCAACTCCCTGTCAAAGCAGGGTAAATTATGAGTTCAGACCAGGTTGATCAGCTCTTTATTTACTGGGGCCTTGAAAATCTCCAAGGTGGCACAGTGTGTCTGGGCAACCAGTTCCACTGCTTGAATATGAAAAATTTGGCCTCATATCCAGTCTAAACCTCTCTCATTTCAAGCTATGCCCATCATCTCTTATTATTCTACCATGTTTCAACATGAAGACCCTGTCTCTATCTTCTTGGTCAACACCCCACAGGTAGGAGGGCCTGTTGCAAGGTTCCCGTTCTGCAGAAAGGAAGATAGAAGACAGATGGCTGCCTATTCCCATCCTGAGACACAGTTATACTTGGCTAATGCATCTTTCAGATTAGATCCAGGCCACCAGTAATGTAGTTCAGAGCTTCTTTTAGTCAAGATTTTTTTTCTGAAGACCCATCCTACTTTTAATGAATCTGTATGAGATGACATGGGGTTCTTGTTTTCTCATATCAGTGGACAAAGCACTCCAGGATGTGTACTTGATTTTTCTACACTTTTCTGATGGAGTGAATGCATTTCCACTGAGAGTTGATCTGAGCTGTTTTCAGAGTGGGACAAATTAAATTCAGCAGCCATTATTAGGGCTCATCCTGCTGTGTATGTGTTTCTCTGAGAGTATTCTTTTAATCTCAACATCTGCTAGGCTCCCCCAGGGAGCACCTGTCCCATGAGACTTTTCATCAGCACAAGCATCTACAGTAGTAAGTACTACCACTATAATAATTCAAAAAAACTAATTATAAACAACAACCTGGTGTTCACTCAAGTCAGTCTCTGCTTGTAAATCACCTTTGTAGTATATAGGAGACATATTTTTAAGATTTTGAAGAAGGAATCAAGCTATGGGCACGCCATAATTTTTTGAAAATATATTTTACCTTACATATCCTGTGACTTGTCCTTGTTCACCTCTGCTTTGCATTCTCATTACATACTTAGGTCGTGTATCACACTCTTTTTCCTCAGTGTGAGGCAGAAGAAGCGAGTGATCACAATAGTGATCAAAACTGATCTCAATTTCATGGGCATCTAGGATGAAGCCTACCGGGGACAACTTGTCTGAAAATGTTCTAGTTGCTACTTTTCTTAGTCAAGGCTTTTTTATAGCAGATAAGACAGGAGAGCTGTAGTCTCATTTTATTTCCCAGACAATGTTACAGGCATCTTTTAAGCCTTAAAGATGAGGAAGATTAATAATGTGCTTATCTGTGATAAAACGTATGAATTATTCTGAGAAGATGTTATGGCCAGGTTTTTGTTCATTGGTTTGAGTTTTTGTTTCCATATTTAGAAAAAAGTAGCTACATTTATCTTATATTTTATATTTCCAAAAATACTTTTAAACTGGACTGTCAATCAATAGACAATAAAAATAATTATCTTTCTTCTTTTGGGACCCATAACAAAAAATGAGATCATCATGAAATGAAGGAGAGGAGCAATATACAAATGTCTTTGTAAACAGCATAAAAGACAGTTTGCAGAACCATGAATATTACAGCAGCACATGACAAAAGTTTTCTGAATCTACACCTACATTTTCCATTTTGGATTTTAACAGTAAAAGTTTGCACTTCTGGGATTAAAAAATCCTCAAGTAGGTTTGTGACCTTCAGCCTTCTCCCTTACATGAGTAAACTGACGGTGCTGCAAAGGAAGAGGACACCTAAATCATGCTCCCTTTTGCCTCCTTCAGGCTTCTGTCTCCTGCACCTAGAGAGATATAGGGGTGCTCCTGACTGTTCAGATTGCCAAAGATGATTTAAACTTTTATCAGGAGCATGGTGAGAACAAAAGCACACAATTAAAATAAATTGACTTGTTCCTAGAAATCAATTGTTTGTACAGGTTAAAGCACCAGAACAATTAGCAGAGATATAAACTTTTAACCGAACCAGTAAGTAACTCAGATGGAATAACACAAGTAACTGATCTGAGCACAAGGCAAACTGCCTTCTGTCAGCCCCCCATGTCTTTTATTAGATGATATCTTCCCTTTCCTTATTTACCTGTAGGTGGAAAGTTTAAACTCGGTTTGCAATTTTACAGGCTGTCATTATTGGCAGCATTCCCCTATAAATACAGGTGCAAGGGAGATGCAGTGGAAGCTAACACGTGTAGGCACAGACCCACACACTCACACATGTCTAGCTGCAGCCCAGAGATACTCTTTGTACACAAGGATACTTTCTGAAAAATAGCCAGTACAGTTCTCTAAAATAAGTGGGTTCCTATTTAAAGATTGTGGGCAATCAGTGGTGTAAAGAACAATAAATTATGAGCCTGAGTGGTAAAACCTAAACCATGAAAACCACAGCATTTCCTTCTCAGAATATGCTGTGTTGGTATCCCCAACACAGCACAATATCCCTGATGGAAGGTGTGTGCTCTGAAGAGCAGTGCTGCTAGAATAAATCTCTGTTTTCCCACTCATACTGGGCAATCTGGGGATGTCCAGAAGTCTGCTTGTGTGGAGAGAACTCGGGAAAAATGATAAAAGATACTGCAGGTACACTGAGTTGCTGTCAGAGCCAGAAATTTGCTGTAGCACAGCAAGGTGCTAGACCAGGTGATTTCAAAATGTTTCCTTCAGCTGAGATTTTTGAGATTCATATTGTAGAAAGTAGTTTTGGAGGAACCCACAAGTTCAAAGCTTTAATTTAGGTCTGGATTCAGGCTCAGCTCTATAGGAATGAAAAAGCAGGGCTGCTTTCTTCAAAGCAGTAGCAGTGTACACATCATGCTATGCAGTGAACTTTCTGCTTTCTGCAAAGGCCAGCTTACTCTGCTGCTTTTTCAAGGCTTATTTTGTCTAAAAATTCACATAGTGGGGGCCTATTTTCTTGTGAGATCTCAGGTACTTCAGTATTTTCTGCATTGTCACATTTGGCTATGCCCAGAAGAAAAAGAGGTGGGCTAAAATGAGTGCTTTTAAAATTCTTACAGATCAGAAAGAATCCTACCTCTGTTTTTCTGTTGAATTTAACATGTGAATACAGATTAGGACCACTTATTTAATCTTCTGATTTGCTTAGTTCTAGTTTGCTGTTAATCAGCGATGCATTGTCCTTATACAGAAGTTGTTCAGAACTCCTAATCTTAGCTTAGCTTTAAGAAGGATCATTTCTGTGATACTGAGCACAGCTCTGGGCAGATATCCAGTTAAAGAGAAAATAAAGTGTCTTTTTGTGATCCGTGTAGTTGTGATTACATTATTGCATATTGCAAGGGTTGAAAGGGAACATTTGGATCCTCCTAACAATAATTTGAAAACTCTACTTAATTTCACCAAGAACTGTGAGTGTACTCTGTTAAATTATAACATGGCCCAGCTCGATAGGGTGGCCAAGACCACTTTGCTCCTCAGCTCGAGAGCAGCTGCAGCATCTGGCTTCGGTCCTGGGAAGCCAAGGATTTTTCTGGAAGCAACTGCATGGTTGCAGGACTGCTGCGTAACCTGGGCCTTGCACATGGGATAGCCATCCCATCCACTGCAGACATGTGGCTCCAGGAAGCCAGCCCTTCAGACAGAGGTTATCTTGTGTGAATATATGGACCAGTAAAAACAAAGCAAAAATGAAAAACCAACAGCAAACTTGGCAAAGAAGAAATTTGGAGAAAGCAAAATTTCTGGAGAAGTAAGGCACATTGGTGCTCCTATTGATTTTTATCCTGACAGCTGATGCTGGTGGTTTTAATACCACCTTAGCATTAAGAACAGAAGTGAGAAAGAAGTGGTTTGTTCTTTTAGAATAATAAAAAAAAAAAAATTAATGGAAGAAAAGAGAGAACCAGTAACACTGTCAGGCAAAAATTCTAAAACCTCTCTAAAATCAATAGTGATTTAAAGTGCAGTAAATATTAGTTATCTTTCCTCCCTGTTCTTCATACTCATGCAGAACCACTGGAATTTAAGATAGGAAAAGACTGGTTATGCCAGCTAGCCTGTGTCCTACCATGAGGGGAGTACGTGGTCTGTTAACATGAGATTTTAATTCATACCTATGAAGCCCCCAGCATCTCATGCCCATAAACTGACAACCACTGCCACTACTTAGATGTTTTCCAGTCTAGCTCAATGGAGGGAAAAGAGTTTGTGACTTGTTCCATTTTCTGTCTCCATGCCAGATAGGAGCACAGATGAATATGTGTATTTTATTACCTTCATCATATTCTTCCACTCTAAAGACCCTGACTTTTTATTTTGGGTATGGTGTTGATGCCAAATATTTAACATATACTGAGAATAGATTTCTGTTAACTCCTCTGCCCAATTCAGTGGTAGTGCATTCTATGGTTAATATAAAGGTTGCTTATTTTCAACTCCGAACCAGTGTTTTCTGATGAAGATGCTTGAAATTAGGCTCCTCAAGTGCGTGCTCTGAGACCTAGATAAATTGGCCTGATTTTTAAGGGTACTGATCTCCCATAATTCCCATGAAAGTCAACAGCAGCTAGAGAAGTTCAGGCATTAATCAAGTCAATTAATTAGATGTCTGAGTATGTATTCAGGCTCCTAATTTAAGTATTGTAAGGTGGTTCATGCTCTGAAAGCTGAAGCACAATTACTGAGTCCCATCTCTTTCTTTCGGATAAGGTCTCAGGTTTCATATGAAAAGCATGACACCTGAAATATAATCAGTCCTATTTCCTGAACTCTCCATTTTTCTACCATTGTGTGTTACAATTGGACATTGCACAAGGGCATCTGACTTGACTTTTTTTCTTTTTATTAAGAAAGAAAAGCTTGATTTAAACTAGCCAAATCACATAGGAATTTGCATACATTTCTTTACATTTGTAAATAAATTTGATTTTAAATGTGTTCATTCCTGTCTCACATCAGAGTAGCGGCAACTCATTATCTGCTAGACTTGTTCCAAATAACTGATCTGTTAAGAATAGTGTTTCTAAATATGTCTTTAATTGAGTGTGCTACTAAGGCAGCAAGGTTACAGAGCTGCCTGAGGGAGAGGGGAAGACTGAAGCTTGGGGTTTCTTTCTTTTTAATTGTTTCTTCCCAGGAGTTCAGGTCATATAGAAAATGGTCTCTGTGGAATCCTGTCCTTAGAGAATCTTGGTCAGGATCCAGGATGGCACTGGGGAAAGGCTGTAAAGAAAGCAAGGGACAAAGGCAGATCCAAGGTCTCTGCAATAATAACCACATTAAATAATAATCGGATTTAAATGGGGCCTGAGGCCGTGGGAGCACAGACACTTGTCGGACCCTGCAGAGTCTGAGAGAGGCTCAGAGACAGTTTGTTGTTGAACTCTAACTGACAGAAGAAGTTATATGAGACATTTTAAGTGTAACAACCAAAATTCCCTGCTGTCATATTCCTGAGAAAGGGGACAGAAGAACAGAAAATAATAATAGTAATAATAATAATAATGATAATAATAATAATAAAACCCATCTCCACCCCCCCCAAAANGTAAATTGGGACTGGGGTATCATGATGTCAGATCAGAGTATGGCCTCTGACCAGGCTGAGACATATCAAAAACACTCCATTCCATTCCATTTCCCCTGTTTGTGAATCTTTCATTAAAATAACTGTGTTGCTGCCTGTGTCCTTTAAATGCAAAGACTGAGCCTGACCATTCAAATGCCTTTGTCGGCATTAAATTTTAGTCAGCTAATGAAATAATAAGATGGATTTCAAATGCTATATTAGGATTTGAAATCAGTGTTTTTGCTGATTAAGTATACAAGCAATTCAATCAGAGAAAAAAATCATCTGGCATATTTTATTCCTGATTATAAGATGAAATATTAATTTCTAATTGAAATAGGAGCTGGGAAATAATACATTGCTACAGAAGGTAAATAATAATTTTAAATAGGTAAAAGGACATATTGTGGTCATTTTGCAGGCACATTGTACACAGTCCAGCAATTAAGGAAAACAAATTAATCATAATAATGATTTGTCAAGCTCTCATAATAATTACTCTGTTTCAAAAAAGATGCTGGAATCACCTCACATTATCTTGTATGTTGTCTGTTTCTAGAATTAATATGTAATTTAATGTTATGTCCTAACTATCTGAATTAGAGTAGATTTCTTTTAAGCCTAAACTGCTTCTGACTTGATGGATTACCAAGTTCAGAACCCCTATCAGAGTTTTATTGATTTCTGGTTTCAAGCCTTGCATATAATATTTGAATATTTGACCATAATAAGCCACTGTATTTCCATGTGATTTCCTGGTCAGTTCCATGAGTCTCCCAATATGTGATAACAGTATTTTAATCAGAAGTGAACTTCCATAAGCTAGAATACCCAAATACCAATTATTTTTTGATCAGCAAGTAAGAGAAATAGCTTTACAGCATACTTGCTGCATGATGGAGTTAATTCCAAACATTTTCATTAGAGTGTACATAAACATGAATGTACCTAATTGTATTGCATTATGGCATTTTTAAGTATACTTCTGTTTTGGCACATGGCCGCAGCCATGAAAATGAGGGCGCATAAATACAAAGTCATGCTTCTTTTCAAAGCATTTGAACTGATGCTTGCTTGGGAGTACAAGATATAGAAAATGATTTATTTCAAATTGGGGCAGTTGTTTTCACAATTTCAAATTGTGTCGTCTGTTGTTTTCCAGTCTATTAATTCCAAAGAACAGGAATACAGATAATAGCCAAAATTAGTCAATCAATAACCTCAAAACTGAACATTTTGGCAGTTTTTTTGTTTTGTTGCCTCACTGTTGAATATCCTGTGAGTTTTACTGCTCAAGCTGATTTCAATGAAGTACACATACAAATATCACAGGTACGAATCTTTCTTTTTTTTACATTTTGAAGTGAGCTGAGTTTTTTCTCACCTTGCGCTGAGCTATACTTTGTAGATCCTTCCATTTCCATTTCATTAAAAGCCAGTCTTCATTGCAGAGCTATTTCATCAAGATCATTCCACTAAAAGCTAGGAACAAGGGGAAGCAATACTAAAATTTCCTGCCAAGCCTTTAACAGCTCATAGCAGTGGATATGTAAAAAAGAGGTTTCAAATGCCAGCTTGCAGGCTTGTTTAGAGGGGAAGGAATCTCAGTGCATAAACCTCATAGGGCCATAAATCCTAGATTTTTTTGTGAGCAAAATTTCTTATGAAGAATTTTAGCCTAGTGGAGAAAAATGCAGAGTCCTGAGGCCATACTATCATCCCCTACAGAAGCTTTATTAGGCTGATGAGCTTCTGTCAAGCCATCTGCTCTGAGTGGATCTCTCCAGACCTGCATTAACAGCATGTCCCCTGTCCATGAACTTGTGGAATTTCTCTGCTTGTTTTCCAGTTTCTTGTTCCTTTTCCTGTTGCTATACATGTGTTTGTGGATGTATGTCCTTGCAGCTTTTCAGCCCTGAGATTGGTTTCTTTCAGGTCTCAGTGACAGGCGTTATAAATGCATGGGAGCAATCTGTGTAGATTGCAAAGCCTGTGCTGGTACAGAGCTACACCTTGCCAGGGGCAGCCTCATGAAGGAAGAGACAGCACTGGGGCTCCCGGCATGCAGACAGCTGTGCTGTTAGCCTGGTCCTTAGGTGGTACATTATATTTCCCTTCAAGTCCTTTCTTTTGCTGCTAACCAAAGCAAGAGACAGAGCAGGCAATGCAGATTTATGGAGAGGGAGAAAAGGAACTTTGTGTCCACTACAGGCCTGTTTTGCTCTCACCTGCTTCCCACTCCAGTGACACAATTCTGGCAAAGCCATGCTGGCAATTGCTGCAAAGGCCTCCAGCCTTCCTCCAGGCTCCTCTGAAGACAGACTGGGGCTGCAGCATTGCACATCAGCTGTGAATCCTTTTGAATATGTAATATCTCACCCAGATGTGCCCTGCCTGCTCACCCCTGCATTCTCATGTGGCATCAGGCATGCCCAGTCCTCGCATTCACTTGAAACTGCAGCCAGCCCTAGGAAAATAACAGTCTTGTCATCCCTTGCTCAGCACCTCTGTGTCATGGAAAGGAGACACAAGAGAATATCTCCTTCTTCTCTCTTGGAGAAAGACACATTCAAACACAACTTCATCATCTCCCACAGTGTAACCACAAGTTATATGCATTGTCACTTGCTGCTCTTCCTGGAGCCATAGAGTTGTGTGTAAGGATGTCCAAGTTGTGTGAAGGAAGAGGCAGAAAGGGCAGAAAGGGTGAGCAAGCTTTGGACTCTTGTATCTGTTTAACAAAGTTTTCAGACTGGGAAATGAAGGAGGAATTAGATTGGTTTCCTTTTGTTTTATTCCCAAGTTGCGTGGTGGATGAGTTGAACCCGTGAGTTCAGTCTTGGCATAGGGCTGGCAGTAGTACTGAGTCCCCTTTCTCCTGCCCTGTGCTTTAGAGACTCTGAGACTCCCTCTACATCTGATTAATGAGTGAGTCAGCGACTTGTACCATCCTTTCTCTTCATAATGTTTCAGCTTTATTGTGGCACTGTTGTATTTGTGTATGCCAGACTTATTCCAGAGTCTTTGACACTAAGTTCTTAAAGCCCTAATGAGCTTACATAACATGATACGGAGAACCAAGAAAGTAAATTTAATTAAAATCTTTCCCCACTGCTTCTGACACACAGGGAGACACAAAAGGAAGAAGTTTCTTTTTGAACACTGGGAAATAATGTGGCATACTCACAAAAGCAGACAAGGGAACTGAAGACACTGGTGGTGTATGGTATATCTAAAATGGGGACTATTCTTCTAAGGCTTAAGCGTTAGACATCTGAAATAAGGGAGAACCTGTACCTTGATGGCTGAATTCACATTCTGGTCTCTTTTAGCCATGGAGTTGACATCTGTAAAAAATATGCTGGTAAAAATAAGTAAAAAATCCCCAAATACTTTTAAATGTAATATCAGCTTTATTCCAGGAGAAGAAATTTCATCAATGATTTGACTAACTTTGCTAGTGATAAAAAATAAACCCCTGCATACAAATATTGCTGCAATCACCATCCTGTTAATGTTTTAGAAAATTCTAGTGCAAATTTTTGAGCTTTTGTTGAACACCCAGATTCTTTTGAAAGGCTTTCTCTTCTCTCTAGCTTTGTACATGAATAGAAGTACACTAATCCCAATTAAAAAACAACATTCACCAGATGTAACAAAGCAGTAGTATCTGAGAGTCTTGTAGATTTTACCATGCTCAGAAAGAAAATAGCAGGGTATCTCAACTGGTAACTGTAATTGTATCCTAGCTTTTTAGGGAAAAATACATCAAATGTAATTGCTTGAATTTAATCTCTTTGCTTAGAGAAATAAAAACCATTTGAAGAATGGAAGTAAAACTTTTCTGATTTAATGATATCCTGAAAACAATGTCTGAAACCCTGTGAACTCCATTTTTTGCTTCATAAGTACTGTAAGATGTCAAATGTTTATCAGCATGTTTTGAATTCTGGTGTAGAACCCGCATATTGTAAGATATTTCTTCATTTCAGCTGCTCCTGTGAAAGCTCTGCTTCTTCTTGCCAAAAGGTGGAGAAACTTGCAGTTCTAGATAGAGAAATGTGTTATTTCCGATAGAGTGGTGACATGATGCTCGGGGGGAGTTAAGGAAAGATTTCTTTTCTTATATAATACATCCTTCCTCAGCGTTACCTTACAAATAGAGGAGCTTTGTCCAGTCAAACAAACAGTTCACATACAATGGGGATTGAGTTACTTGTTTCTTCCTTTTTGATGGCTCTATCCTCCCTGTGTGGGATCACTCTCTTCTCTTTCCCTGTATTTAGCTGCCTCTTGGACTGGCCTCCCTGCTGCAAAGATACAGACATCAAAGTAGGAAGTGAAGTGGTAACCATTACACATGTCCTTTTCTGTTTGAAAACAGTACAGTAACTGGTTTTCTGGGAGCACAAGCCATAAAAGAAGCAATAATTTACCATGATGGGTTCATTTGTTGTAGGTTGAATGAAACATTTATTATGTTCTGTAAGACATTTTTCAGCCTATCAATTCTCTCTCATGAAAATTGCAAATTTTTTTAATTGAGACTGAAGCAAAGACTTGTATTTTCTGACCATCTTTGGCTTGGAAAATACACCCCCCCCCCAAAAAAAAAAAAAAAATCCTCAAATTCATGGTGGTCACATTAGCTTGCACATAGAGACAGCAAAGTCATTGAGACAGCCCACGACAAGTGAAACCTGTGGCCCTGACCCACAATTCCTTGTTCTTGTCACCAAATAATATTCCCTGACCTTTCCCTCACAGGCAGTCAGCTACAGCTTGAAATGCCTTGGAAAACAGGCAGTCATGTAGGAAAATAAAACTTCACAAATTCTTGTTACTGCATATTTGATTGTGGGCTGGAAGAGGTTTTTTGATGTTTTCATATAGAGTAACTGACTTGTTGCCTGTGACTTATTTTTGGACCTAATGAGTGCAGTAGCGTGAACAAAAGTTCATTTTTACCCTCAGGATGTGCAGATTTCACTCAGCCATACAATATTAATGAACAGAATGTATGCGTTACCAAAAAGGTGATATGAAGAGAAAAAAACAAAAGATGCACATGTTTTGAACACACCATTGTTGTACTTATCACATCTAGAGATGTTATAATCTCTGATATTCATTTTGTAGTGCCTTGAAGAGAAATTTGTTAAATAATTTTGTCGTTATCTTTGAAGTTAGGTAGTGTAAAAAGATATTGTACATAGAATATAAGAGGGAGTGAACTGGCAGTATTTCTAAAACATCTGAATGAATAATTGCAAATGTGTTAAAACAAATGAAACCCTTTGCAAAAATTATTTTATACAATCATAGTTTGACATTGTTGTTAAAGGATTAGCCATTATTCAGTGTTCCCATGTGTGGAAATATAAGCCAGGGAAGAAGGCTGACCTGTCTGAACAGAGATCTTTAGCTGGAACCCAGGGGAAAAAAAGAGAGTTTATGGTATTTGAGTGGAGGGACCGGCAACTCAGAAGGACTAGAAGAACTTAACAAGGTTATGCAGGGAGAAAATTAAAAGGGCCAAAGCCCAACTAGAACACAATCTGGCTACTGTTGTAAAATATGTTAAAGGGTTTAGTGGACAACTTGACAGTGTCAGGTTAATGGTTGGACCAATGATCTTAAAATTCTTTTTGAACATAAATTATTCTATAGTTCTAAATAAAACTAAAAATTAAAATATTTCAAGGAATTGATGACAAAACAGAAATGTAGAATTGGTTACATTTTCTCTCCTACAAAGAAAAAACATGATTAAATAGTTAAGCATCTAACTAAAACTGCTTTAGTTTTTCGAAGTAGCCAAATATCCTAAAACTTGACTAAAATCATTGTTAACTAAGTTTGTTAAACACCTTTCATGTGTCATTTAGTTTCCAGAATAATCTTTAATTCTTACCTTTAAGGTGACAAATTTAAAATGAGTGCTCAGTTGAAAATGTTGACCTTCTTCCCTGCTCCTTGCAAGATTCTATGACACAAATTTGTTGTCGTGGAAGTTTGCCTGGTCTTCTCTAGCGTGACACACTGTAAGAAAAGTGACTTCCATTGTTTTCCAATGACATGCTATGACACTAGCATGTCTCTACACAGACTTGTACAGAGACAGATGAGCACATTTGGGGATTTTTTTGTTTAATTGGAGTTTTTAAAATTCTGTTCCCTTGGGCCTGACCAGAGTTAAAGCAGGTTGTTAAGGGCTTTGTCCGAACGGCTCCGAGTGCTGACAGGCTTGAGGCATTTACCACCTCTCCAGAAAGCTTATTCCAGTGCTTGGTGACCCTGTGGTAAAGGCAGTGTATGTTGGAACTGAAGGGGAGCAAAAGAAACCTGCCTCCACAATTTGTCTAATGCATATGGACATTTACTATGAGCCCGGGTTCTGTTCTACCAGTTCATACTTGGCATTTTTGGGGGGAGCCCTCTTTACTCCTTGGCATATGCAACCCAAGTATGGGAGATTTATTTTATTTCATTTTCCCAAGAAAATTTTGCTACAATTGTCTTTTCAGATTTTTTTTTTTTTGGCATAAATTAACACTCGTATTGAATGCAACCATCACCCATATTGCAAATTGCAACAAAGCTAAAATCTTATTTGGCCTATCCTATGAAGTATGGCGGTCCTGGGAAGGACCACTACAAATAAAGAAGGCAGTAAATACAATTTTTAACCACTTCATATCTCTGTCAGGACCACCAGAAATGAAGACAGTTCTTGTAACAGTTGCAAGCTTTTTATGTGACCCTAACTCTTCAGCAGATGACCACAGCAAATCTTAAAACTGTCTGCCTATTCCAGATTATTACCCTTTATTATTATAAATATATAAATATATTTATCCTATATTATTATATTCCAGCAATATTATCCTTTATAACAATTTTGCTGAACAGATTTTGGCTTTTTAGTCTAATCAAGAGTCATCTGTGAACAGTCTGTGTTCTTTTTCAAACGTGTGTGTTTGCTCAAAATTTGCCAACTGGCTAGGTATTCATCAGATTCCCTAAGCAAAATGTTTTTACATTTCTTTCCATCACAAATTCTCTCCTGCCCTGACCTTTCTGAGGACAGCAAACAAAAAATCCTTGGTGCTGAGTTTTACATTGAATATGGACATCTCCTATCTTTACTTTTACATGAAAGTTAGCTCGTGTCTTGCCATAATTCTGATAGCATATTTTTTCTTTATTTCAGTTTGTCAAGTGGGATTTTCAAAATATGCTCTCTGCTCTCAAAAACACTGTTAGCTCCATACTGACTACACAGCAAAAACACTAAACTAAATTCATGGTTGCTACACAGTCAAATCCTCCTAAGTACTTAGCTGAAGCTCATATTAGTTAGCGGTAAGGTACATTATGGTAAACGGAAAGATTCACAATGAGTTTCATGAAAATTTGGATTGTTTTCTCTTCCTTCCTTCCCGCTGTACTTAGGTATCACTTTTTGCACTATTGGGAGTATTTTTCAGTTGTCTGCAGCCAGGATGTGTTGTTTGGCATATTGTTGGGCTTTGTTTGTTGGTAGGAGGGGTTTTTGGGTTTTTTTTTCCTTTTCCCTTTAGTATTGTGTGTACAGACCCTCCTCCCCCAAGATTTTCTGCAGAAACAAAGACTAAAATCAAAACTGTGATAAAAAAATGACCCAGACTATTAAGAAACTGTTAAACTTAAATTATTAAAGGAAGATTAGCATTAGATCCAATACAAAATTAAGTGTGATATTTAGGACACCTGAATTCAAGGTCATACAAAAATCAATGGTCTAATGTGAGTGACTTCAATTAATCCAGTACTCACATGACTTACAATTTTTTTTTGCTTAGCAAAAGCTAAGGTCTCTAAAATTTAAAAAAAAAGGAAGAAAGCTGACAAAATATTCTTCTATTAGTTTTGTAGATCAATGATATTTTCTTCTAAAGGCTGAGAAATGAAGAAAAAATAAAAATTTCACTGTTCAGAGTTCTGCTCTGCACTTTGTAACATTTCAAAGACTTACTGACAAAAAATACAACTTTATAGAGAAGCCTCATGATAAATATAGTAAAATACTTGCATTCATTAAAAAGTTGCCCTATGAAAACTTAATTGAGCATTGTTTTGTCTCTGGCTGAACATAATTACATTATTTCTTTTGTTTTAAAAACCCACACATTTATTTCTGATTGTCTTAAAAGAATTTTTATACATTCAAATGCATAAATCTATTGATAACTTATAATGATGAAAATGAAATAAATGGATTTTGACTCTGGGAAGTTAAGATTAGGGAAAGCATGACCTCACTCTGGATTTACTGGAAAATATTTTATTTGCATATAGGGACTTTTATATTACTGGTCTGGAGACAAGTATTCAATTAATTCAGACAATTTATTCAGAAAATTCACATGTTGCTTTCCATTAAAATACAATTATTTCCATAGGTGACATTAAGGCAGTCACCTCTGCACTGTGGGACTTTATGCTTGGAGCTTTAATTTAACATAGGTCTTCATTCCAAAACAGTCAAAAGCAAACTCTCCCACCATCAAATATTTATTCTCTTTGGAGATATGGATATTATATTGAAATATGACAATACAAAGCATGTTTTACTGAGTGAATACATCCTTAAGGGAAATGGTCTCTTTTTAAGCATTGGCTAGTTCTGTTACATTTTGTCTTCTACCTCCAGCAGTCATATGAAAACTTGCCTCAGGAAACACATGGATGCTATCCTTATCTCATGCAAGAATTACTGATGTTTATGCTCCTTTTTAAAACTAATTGAGAAATTAAGGAAGTATCTGAGATAAACTTTCAGGTAGAAAAGAGTAGATAGTGAGTACTGTGCACTGTCTGTTTTTTTGGGATCTCTTCCACAATCCACTGCTCAGAAGCTTCACAGGAGAGGACTGTTATGCTGAGCGCAGGCTCTTTCTGTCTTTCTTTCACTTAGGAACCGAGAACACTTTCATTTTCTAGCTATAAGAAAGCAGAATCACTGATAAATTCACAGTGTGCTAATCCTGTGGGACTAATCAGCAGATAAAACACACCGACGGATACTTTATTGAGACTATATTTTAACATATACAGGCATACAGATGTCTAGGCTATGCTGTACCTAAGTGAAGATGTACATGCACTGGCACACTCTCTGCTTTCCTGGGTAAATGTTCTGCCATCTTGCATATAAGGTTTTTATTCTTTCTGTGTTTCTGAACACAAATCTGAATGCTGCTAGTTTCGTGTGATTTGAACAGGAGCTGTGAACCTTCTCTCTCAAAGGAAGTGGCAGATATGTTGCCTCTGGAAAGAATTTCTTCAGCTGCTCCTTGCTTCGCGGTGCTGGTGGTGAATGCATGGTAGCGAGGAGCACATGAACTCATTCAGATTATGCTATATCCACAAAGCTTTTTAAATTCAACATCACATCTGTTTGCTATGTTCAGCTCATCTGGAAAATAGTTACTGAGGCAAAATTTTCTTGCCCAGCTGCAATGCAATCCAGGGAAAGCAAGATAGACACTGAGAATCTCTGCTGTCCTAATGAATTCCCAGCTGACAATTGAGTTGTAGGGCAAACAAACTAAGACCTACCAAATCAGAGCTTTTTCCAATGATTAATATCAGGACAGTCCTTATGGTTTGATTTGAAAACCATATAATATCTACATTAGGGTAAAGAACTATTTTTTAACTTGAAAGTTTTTGTGATCTTGTAGATTTTTAATCTCCTTTCATCATATTAAAATGACAAATATCTTCTCCAACCTGGATTCAAGAAGTGTCAGTTAACACCTAGTCTCTCACACGTCCTACTTGCCTGCTGTACACAAGGTGTTACTTAGGCAAAATAACAGAGACTGATTGCAAATGCCTGTTGATCATCGAGTACCGTGGGAGGCCGACAGTTAAAAACATCTTGCCGTTTGGAGCATATTGTGATTAAATGACTCAAGGAGAAAGAAACAAAACAAGGAGGTTTCTTACTTCCAGCTGCCTCGGGACCCCGCCGCACGGGTCTGCAGCGCCTCGGGGTCGGTGCTGGCAGCGTTCGGCAGCAGTGCAGCCTGCACATGGGGAGCAGGGAGCAGCCCAGGAGCCAGCGGCTCTGGTGTGAAGTGCTGCCGACAAACAGCACCCGCTGACAGTGTCGGCCCACCTGCAGATCAGAGGTGAAACCTCTGTGCAGGCAAAACCTTCGCTGCCACGTTGTTTCCGATCAGGGGACAGGAACTTCAATGTCTGCTCGGGCTGCGGTTAACGCAAAATCTCTGTTAGCGTTACAACCTTTGGCTGACTTTCTGTAGCAATCCCGGACTGGCATATCTACTACTACTTTTCAGTAAAATGACTTTTTCTGATAACTTGACAAGTGATGCTGATGCACATTGTTTACTTATTAACACTGAAAGAGACCCTGCTATCTTGACCCCCAAAACATGAGATTATAAAAAGGTTCTTCAAATGTGACAAAAATTTCAAATTTACAAGGAAATTATTTTTAAAAGTTGTTCCAGCTGAAATGTATCTTCTTGACATTGGCCTTTTTAACCTTTCCTAACATAAATAACATTGTGGAATGACAAGGAAAAATTTTAAAAAATAGCAAGCAAAAGATGACAACTTGATTAAACTGGTTCTTTCTCATGAGGCATTTAACTTTCAGTGAATTAAAAGTTTCTGGAGTGGTGGTGGGGAAGTGTTTATTTATTTATTTAATTAAAATCCCTGACTGGCACCTTGCTAATGCCTCTAAAACTATATAAGAGAAATAAGGAAATCTCTTTTTATATGTCACTGCTTTTTCAAATTTTCAGGTCATTTCATCTCTTTTGTAACAGCACTTTTTTTCTTACTGTTGTAGGCAATGAGAGCCTAGAAGAAAATTATGTGCAGGACAGTAAAATGGGATTTGTCATCAATGCTATATACGCTATGGCTTATGGGCTACAAAATATGCACCATTCCCTTTGCCCTGGACATGTTGGACTGTGTGATGCTATGAAGCCAATTGATGGCAGCAAGCTCTTGGAGTTCCTCCTCAAATCCTCATTCATCGGTGTTTCTGGAGAAGAAGTTTGGTTTGATGAAAAGGGAGATGCCCCTGGAAGGTAAAGAGGTTTCATCTCACCTAATTAAACCAGAGGTTGGGAAGTGGGAACATTACTGCGTTTGGTGACATCGATTTCTTTGGCTGTTTTGCTGAAACATAAAGCATGCATACTGTAAGACATAAATGGAGAGGTCTGGATCAGTGTTTCCAATAGCCATTGGAATAACACTGGTAACACACGGTATCTTATATTGGGACAAGAACTACAGTATAGCCCATAAAATTGCTAGTATTTCAGGAGATGACAAACCTTGTAACTCACAGACTTTTGGTGGGCAAGGTACTACACTGGGGCTCAGCAGCAGGGTTTTAGTATGTATAAAGCCTAATACAAATGACTGGAATTTAATGAAGCATTTGCCTGCCATGGTTTTGAAGGGAGGGCTGTAGAACACATCCTTTTCCAACTGGAGCTCTGCTGAAATCTTGCCAGAGACTATTTAGTGTTGATTGGTAAGCTCCTGTATGATCTCCTTAATTTGTTTCACTCCAAATACAATCAGATCTGTCTCAGAATTTAAAGATAGGTCTGTGTAGAGCAGGACAAATAATTAGGGTTTTCTTGGCAGAAGTTTCTGTGTTTCACTCATCTGGGGTCTGGTCCCAGCTGTGGCAGCTGTTATTTTCTACCCCCCTAGCAGACACGAGATGTGTCCAAGCAGTGGGTAAAGCAGAACCTTTGTGGACTTAGACGTCACCTTTGTTTTTTTTATGGGAGCAAACCAGCCCAGAGCTCTTATTTAGTTTTGCGGGTTCTGTTAAACTATTTTAACATGTGGATTTTTTGTTTGTTTGTTTTCTGCTTTATAAATACGTTTAATTCAGTTGCTGAAGTACAAAATCCATTATCAATTGAAACCTACTCAGGGATTGCTTCACTGAAGTTAGTTTTCCTACTGAGTTATTAAAGTGTTATAAAAGACTCTCTCACTCCATCTTTGGGCTTATTGCATAAGTGCATCTGAGTGCCAACACCACACAAAGGGAGGGCTCTGGAGCAAACAAGAGTTTTCATGTCTTTTCATGCCTCCCAAGAGTATTTGTAAGACACAGTGGTCTTAAAACAGCTCTTATCTCTGTTACTAGGCTTCATTAGCAAAACCAGCCAATGTTTTACCATTTTCTATACTGCTATGTTCTTTTCTATTGTCATATTTAAACAGCATATACATTTAAACAGTTTGTTAAATTTAATTAGTAATAAAAAGATTGTCAGTTTGGTCTTGTTGAGCATTGAATTCAGATTTATTTTAATCAAAGATACACATCAGCTAGGTCAGCCTTTGAAAGTAGAAGCAAGCAATTCTGTTACATTTGAACACATACTTACCAACACAAATGCATAAATCAAGTCTTTGCGCCTATAATTTAGATAATACAGAGAAATTACTGCTTAGTGCAGTTTTATGTTTTTTGCACACTATTTGTGTCCATAAAAGCATTACTCCAGCTTTGCATATCCTGCATTTTCTGTCTGTTAGCTATTTGGTTTGATGTTTAGATGCAATTTTCCAATTTTAGCCTAATTCTTATTTATTATTTTGTCACCCAAGAGCATTTTCACAACTCTCAGCAGTAGCAAGCATAGAATTAGATTGAGCAGTTGCTGAATTTAAAACATAAGAGAGTTTATATTAGGATATTTCTCTGAGTATGCCAGAATGACAGAATTTATTCCACCCATCATTTTGGTCTATAGCAAGGTTCATTCCTCTTAATTCCCTGGCCTACTTAGAATTTGATAGGTTATTTTAAGTAGGGGATTTTTTGTTGCTGTTTCTCATTTCTATTTTCACAGCTGGAGCTAGTAAGTTTGGGCAAGGAAATTCAAATAACCCTTTTGTTATTAATTCTGTAACCCTTGGATCAATCTATCGCATTTATGACATGGGCAATATCATATCAGAGACAGGCTATGTGTGTATGAAATGTGATCTGCACAGTCTGTCAGATCCTTGCATGCCAGCAGTAGTTTAACAGAATTGTCTTTAGCTTCTGATTGGCTGTAGGGTTTCCACAGCTCCATGTGGAAAGGCTCCTTGTGGATCAGTGAACAGACCACAGCACTGTGTTAATATCTGAAAGACTTTTTGTACCTCAGCAAAATGGAAAGATAAACACCACATGGAAACACCTAAATATAGCAAAGTCAGCCTGCTATGAAATTTCCTAGTTTTTGACTTTTCTATGCCAGTGCAAGAATGTCACACAAATGTGGAAAAAATTTTTAGATATCCTATCATCAAATCATGTGAACAAATCAACTTCATAAGGTTGATTCATAAGGAATTCATAAGGAATAATATTCCTTCTCAGAAGGCAGCAACCTTCCTCATAATTTTCAAAATCTGTGGGGTTCTTCAAGCAATTGACTCCCACAAACTCCTAATTGCAATCATCATGGGTAGAGTGGATAGTTTCCTGTAGTTATGTTTAACTGGCACTCCCATAATCTCCTGTTTTGGAACCCTTACAGCTTCATGAAACCTTAACCATTTGTTTAGATACAACCCTTTTTCTATCTCAGGCTCAGTTGATGGTTTCAAGCTTCTATCAAAATGAGATTATAAAACATAAAGCACAGTGTCAAAGTCATATGCAGTAACATGAAGCAGACTTTTATCAGAAGGGCACAAATGCAGTCATTTAGCTGATTGCACTGCCTCTGGGAAAAATGACGTGGATGTAACCCTGGAAATTCAACTTATGTGCTCGCTATACTCTCATTAAGAACATGCTGGTAAATTTGCTGCACTTTTTACTTTCATTGAGTGGCTCCCATTTCCTTTCTCTGTAGTAATCATACCATTCAAATTTCCAGAAATGGCTGGAGAAGGTGTGAAGGATGCAGTAGTCAACACAACATCCTTCTCTGGGACAGAGACATACATTTTTAGTTCTGGTCTATTCTAGGTAATTGCTTCCTTTTACCTTGTGGCTGGTATGAAGAACCTTACCTCTCTAGAACAAATGATTTTCATAGACCTCTGACCATAAAATGCTTTGTGACAACAGGCAGGAGAAATTTCAGCCCCTACAATGGACCTCTGCTGAGAAATGCTGAGGTTCACAAACTAAGAGAAATATTTCACCTAATTAACATTTCATCTTAATTAGACTTGGGCTTAGAACCATGTAAGTCTCTTTAGTTCAAACTTTCCAGTAGTTGTTCTGGCTTCAGTCATGACAGTTCTACCAACTCCAATGTTTTGAGTAAATAATCAAATTTTGCCTTATGCAAAGCCTTCAAACCTGCATGTAGATTTTTTTTTTTTTTTACACATATGCATTTTTTGTTTGGAGTTTGTATTCACGGGTGGTTGTTTTGTCCATTTACATCCTGGCATTATTTGGCATTGCTCTTTTCCATCCTGACTTCCAGGATAACAAACATTGGTACCAATCTGGTATTGTGGCTGTGGAAAAAGGTAACTTCAGCTATCTCAGATTAACTAGAGTAAGAGTGTTCCTGTGACCAGCTGACTAATATTTTGGCTTGCCTTACAAATAACTTGTTCATAAGACACCGCCTATTGTGTCATCTCATTTTCCAGTATATATAGAGAGCTTGCTCTTATATTAAAAGAAGAACTAATTTTCTTACCTGCAGAGTGTTTTAATGGCTTCTTTAAATGCTGCCATATGTGTGTGAAATACAGTTGCCTCCAAGAAGCCTCACTCTCTTCAAGCCTCAAAGCTCTGGCCAAATCCACCTCTTTTGGGATCAAAATTTTTAGCATGGACACAACCCAAAGTTGTTAAAGTTGTACATATGTGAGCAAAGGGATGGGAGCAGGTCTTCCATCACTGAACTTGTCCTTGCTCAACACACAGATTTTTCATTGAGGAAAAGAAGGAAAGGATAAAGAACTTTAGCACATCTCCATATACCAAGGGTATTTCTAAGGCCACATTTTTCCACTTAAAATTCAAGCTGCATATCAAAGCTGCAAACATTGTACTACAACTTGTCATAACGCAAGACTGTGTAAGAGCTTTTAGTCTACATATTTTATCCTTTGACAGGTAACCTATAGGAAAGGGAAGAGTATTACAAGAACGCAGAAGAAACTTTTGATTGATATTGCATTAATGTCACTCTGTGTCTTGTAATGTATTTTTGTAAAAATGAAAACAGTGTGTGCAGGCTCAAAAATTCCATTAAGGGAATGTGAGGTTTTAGAAATCTCTTATTCCCCTTCCTGAATTAATTTGCCAGCCCAGAGTAACTGATTTTGTATCAGTCTAATATAAGGTCAAACCAAAATCCAGGTACATTTTTCTTGTTAGGAAGAGATATGTACATTTCTGCTGATTTTTACTCCTGTCTGTTAAGTCTCCATTATGAAAGGCTTCACTCTCACTTCTTGCTATCCTGAGTCCTTACAGGCCTGGAAACAGCATTTCTTTTTTTAGGCACTTCCTGTAGAAGAACTGGGATATGAGAAGTAATTGTTCACTAATGAATTGGAAATTTAGCCCATTCGTAAGCAATGCCTTGATTAGTGGCCAATTGCCAACCAACGGAGCTGCCTCCTGCTTGGCACTCCATCGAACTCAGTGGCAGGAATGCTTTCTCACATGTGATTCAGCGGAGCTCTGCAGTGGCACTGGCATTATCTGAGCATGCATATTTGCAAAACTGAGGTCTAATTACAGCTGTAAATATGCATTTCTTTAAATCATCTTTAACAAGTTGAACCCAAAAGACTGAGTTAAGATAATCACTCTTCTCTACTCTAGAGAGTAATTCTAGCACCTCTTCCCTCTGTGAAGTATAGAGAGACTTGAGATTTTGCATATTTGAATCTCAAAATGGAAAATAAAGAAATGGATGTCTCTCTTTGTTCACAAATAAACATCCCAGTTTTATTTATGGCTCACACTTTGCTTACCTTACCTTTCATTCTTAAAGCAACGTACAGATTAGCAACACCCATAAAAAACAAAAGACTTTTTTTTCTCCAGAGACTGAGACAATGCAGTACAAAAAAGCAAGGCAGTAACTCCCAGGCTTGGAAAACAGAAGATGTTTTGTTATTTTCAGCTCCAATGCTGATTCCTTGTTCTCAATCCTCTTTCTCTTGCCAGTTATTAAACAAAGCCCTACCCCTTCACATCTTGAAAGACCGGGCTGTAGGTTTAGCCTCTTTTGTAGATCTTCCTCTCTGTGCACACTCCAACATTCATTCTTCCATTCTTGCTTATTTCCTACTAAGATACCAGCCACATTCTCTGGGTAAAATGATATAATAATTAGCAGTTAGAGATGTGCACATATCAGGTCCAACACATTGAAGGCAATGGCAGAGGCTGGATGTTTATTGTAACAGCTTTTTATGCTTCCCTTACCTTAGCCTTGGGAAGTGTTCTACTTGCCTAGAGTGAGGAAGTAAATGTTGTGACTGAGCTGCTAACTTTTCCTGACAGAATCACTGGGCTGCATAACATCAATAGTTGAACTTAGAGCTTACAGTTAACTTATGGCAAACCAGTTCAGTTGATTTGAGCATTACTACTTAAGAGCTTCCAGCAAGGACTGTATTATAGCCAACCTGCATGGAGACACCAAGTGAATGTTAAAGATGTATTGAAAAATTATTTGAAAACACAATATCCAGACATTTCTTACACTTTAGCAGTTTGCTGTCTTTGGTGTGCAGTTTCTCCTGAACAGACAACTTTTTACCCACAGTTTAATGCAAGCAAGGCAGGCAATCAGCAATTGTGTGGCAATCAGAGCTGACATTTCTTGTGATTCTGCTGCAAATCCTACAGGATCTGGGGTTTTTGTGAAACCCAAGTCCCTAGTATTAAGGGATAACATGAATATTTAGAGGCAGAAGAAGAAGAGCAAGGTAAATTTTTGTCCTTTATGTTGCAGGACAATGACTCACTTTCTCTTTTTTCCTTGCAGGTATGACATCATGAACCTGCAGTACATAGAGCCCAACCGCTACGACTACGTCCTCATTGGGACCTGGCACGAGGGTGTGCTCAACATTGATGACTACAGGATTCAGATGAATAAGAGTGGGATGGTCCGGTCTGTGTGCAGCGAGCCTTGTCTGAAGGGCCAGATTAAGGTGTGCCTCAGACACTTATGTTCTGCTATAGAAATGTGAATATCCACTCAGTGTGTCTCCCTAAACCCAAACAAGCTTCTTTCAAGCTAAGGAATAGGACTTCCTTTTCTTCAGGAAAGCAAAAATTTTAGAAAGACTCCTAGATTAACATCTTTCTTTTATGATACCATATACAGGCCCATATTTTCTAAAAATAAGCTTTGTAAGGATGCAGATTCTACTAGTGTGACAGGATTTGAATTTCACCTTATGTGAGAAAGATTTTCTCTTAGTCATTGCCTACAACATTCAGTGGCTGTGATTCACTTGGGGGCTGATCTTGAAAATATCGTGACCCACGGGAATCCAGTATTTTGTTCCAGCAATAACACCTGCAAGGAAAAGTTGGAAAAAAACCCCCCAAAACCCTATGCCTATTTGTATCTCATGTTGTCAACAGAAGGATGGAAATACAAATGAAATCACTCTGTGTTTACCAAAGGGTAGCATCAGGCTACAAATAATCTGCTACCATCATGTCTGGACAACATAAAGATATATTTCACCACTATCAAAATGGTATGGATGCATTAAGTTTAAAATAGCAAGAAGCTCATTCAGCAAAATCTCCTTAGAGTAGACCTTCGTTTCTATTTTCATTTAATAAGCACATTTGCAGCTTTTTATTTCTATATTGCTACTCTAAGCAATAAGCGATTGATGATTTGGCAAAGGCACAGTGACATACTCCAAGAATCTTGGAGGAGAAACATTACTGGTATTTACTACCCTCCAAAACATCTTTTCCCTGTTTTTGAGATTGTGCAGTTTGTGTATGTGTGTATATGTAAACACCATGCATACAAAATGCCAGCTTCAGCTCTCATTGAAGTCTATTGGACTCTTTCCACAGATGGCAGGAGGAAATGTTAACAAAAAAAAAGCCCACAAAGCCAGTATTCAGTAAAACAAACATTTTGCATTTCACTACTGTACTTATCTCTGCATATAGATGGATAGAATGATCGGGAAGAGAAGGCTGGATTCCTCCGTCCTGGCAAACAAGGCCAGAGTCTTTGTCAGAGCCCTACAAGCTGGAGATAATCTTTCTTTCAGCTTCAGGGTAATGAAACTAGGAGTCAAGACAAGGAAATAATCTTTTCAGCATTGGATCATTACATTTAGCAGCCCTCACAGCACAGAAATAAAATTTTCAGGGACATTTGTCCCTAAAAGAGCTGTTCTGATGCATGAGGTTGGTCACTGCTTAAAGTTTTAGTTTTTTTCAACTGGAGCCCAATACATCCTTTTAGCAGGATGTTTTGTAATTTGCTCTTATTTGAATTTCTATTTACACTTGTGTAATGAGCCCCAAAGAGACTTCAACATACATCGGAATTTATGTGCATGTGAATGTGCCTGTGTGTATATGTAGATATATGTATTTATATGTATTAATTACTCTTTGTCCTAACCTTTGACTTTGTTTACGGCTTTTCACTATGCATAGATATTAAGTGTGGGCTGAGCTACTTGTCCTGACCTCTGCCATCTCACAGATTAAGCCTCAAGTTTGATTGAAAATATGACATTGACAATGCCTCTGTACCAAAGGGAAAATGGTTTTGTACTTTTAACTCAGAACTACTCTCCCCAAAACTAAATAAAATTCTCCCCAGAGGTTATCCTTGAACTCCTAAGCACTCCGAAATTTTAATAAACCGGGATAGATATAAAATCATGATTCATGTTTTCTAGCTGTTTGAAATGAAATACACAGGAATCCTGTCATATTTTAAATGGTGTTATGTGCTTGCTTGGGAGGGTGGTTCTTTGTTATCTGATAGAGAATCAGAACTGAGGATGTATTTTGTATTGCAGGTGATCAGGAAAGGAGAAGTGAGCTGCTGCTGGATTTGCACAGCTTGCAAGGAGAATGAATTTGTTCAGGATGAATTCACATGTAAAGCCTGTGAGCTTGGCTGGTGGCCGAATGCTGACCTGACAGGTAGGGATGTGTCCCTCCAAATGCACTCCCTTTCTACAGAGCACAAGGAGAATGCTGTGTGCTGGACAGTAAGATGGCAGCATGCAGAGATATTAAAGGTGTATACCTGGACACACATTCCAGTGCAGTTTAGGGTGAGTGTCTTTCAGCTTAGTGCAACAGCAGAGACAATAAAGACAGCAAAATTTCTGCCAAGAAGAAATGTTATAATCTGTCTGTTCCTTTCCTCCATTTAGCACAAGTATTAATATAGCTGTTAAAACTGCTAATGAACTCATCAGTATTTGCTGCAATTTAGCAGTGACTATCACAAGATTTCAGTGCATTCTTGTCATATTGACTTGATACTCTTTTCTGATCCTTTCACCATGCAATTAGTAGCACTTTATCTGGGATTTCAGGACCTTTAATAACTGATTACTGGACTCTTTTTTGGTATAAAGATCATTCTCACTGCACCCATCGGAAAGAGAAATTTCAACATAATCCTGATAAAGGCTGTCTGGAAAGAGAGAGAATTGGTCTCCCTTGTGTATATGCTTTGGATGAGGTGTATGCTATGGCATCCTTCTGTTTATTTTTTACTTATCAAGGTCAACCTCCACACCTGCTCTGGGCTTTGCAGCAGCCATTACTCCCCAAAAGTAGCTGTAAGACATTGAGAAGCATCACCCTGACCTTAATGTTTGTTTTGTATCACTGTGAAAGACTAGAGGCACCTCTGCCCTATGTCACCTCTGCAAACTTGGATGCCAGCATTCAGCAGGGCATCATTCCTAGTCAGAGAAAAAAATCTGATCACCTAGCCAAAGACCAAATGTACAGTTTATCACACCTTTGTCCTTTATCATGACTGGCTGGCAGCTAGGTGCTGCTGCAACATTTAACACGTAGACAAAACCCTCAAACTTCAATTAATTGTTCTATGAGATACTTGAAGCTAGTCACAGAAGCCAAATGAGCTCTCAGTGGATGTATTTTGAGAGGGAAAGCTAGCCATTTCTCCAGGTAAAAATTAATCAGGAGACTGAGAAATGTGACCTGTTGTCTGTCTTGGTTTTCTATGGAAAATAAGTTATGGTCATGTCCCAGATGTGTGTGTAAATGCCTATATCCCGTACCTCCCACACCCACCACCCCCACCCCAACCCTGCTTTGGTGTGCAGCTGAACATAAAAACAGATTTCTCAGGACACAGAAATCTCAGTGATCATTCAAACCCCTCAAGTTTCATGTCACTGGGTTGTAGGGAGGGTTGTTAATGAAAAATACCTTCTGTAAGGACCCAAATAGCAGGGAAACATCTAGTATTACTAGAAAAAAATCCACAGAGCCCTTCATAAATGTCCTGACCACTGGAAAAGCTCATATTTAATTCCTGCTCCTAGGACACCAGTGTCTGCTAATTTTAAAGCGATATCCATAGACAACCAGGTTTTTTGCTGGTCTCGGAGGTTCACAGAATTGTTTGCACCTATTCTTCAGGGAAGAAAACTGTGACTTACTGATTAAAAAGAAGCCAGAACAAGAACCTGGTGAGAGATCAATGTGCACTTGAGAGAATATGGTTCAGTGCAACCAGCTGCTCAAAGTAGCTCAAAACGGGTCATGTCGAAATGACAGGCACTGCTGAAAAGAGTTGCAGAAAGCATCAGTGCTGGAAAAAATCTCCGGGGCATGTTGCAATCTATTAACTTTTAATGAAATCAGTAGATGACCTGCTGATTTGTGTTTCTTCTCAGCAAGGAGACTGGACTGCTGCTGTTCTAAAATCACAGTAACGTCAGCCAAATCACAGCATAGCCATCGACTTATTTCCTAGAGAACATTGAAATGGCAATCTGCTCCTGCACAGATTCTTCAGTCTGTCTTATTGAAGGAAAAGCCTTTTTTTTTTTAACCCCTAAAATTGATTTACTTGAACTATACTACAAAGTACAAAGCTGTGAAGGGAAGCTGATGCCATCCTCATCCTTAGAAGAGGGTGATTGATCTAGATAAATTCTGTCTCTTGAACTTTGTGGGAGTCACCATTGGTACGATTTAATTTGGAATTCTCTTTTCTTGCCAGCATTCCCATAAAACATGTTTTTATAGCATGATTTTATGTGTTGTATTCATACCCTGACAGTCACCATAGCATCTAGACACAGACGGTAACATCTCACAGTGCAGATTGTTTTTCCCTTTGCCTAAAATCTAAAATGCTAAACATGTATGTGGTCTTAGACTCATTTTCCATCACAGATGGAGGCTCTAAAATCCTTAATCCCTTTAAGAAATGTGAAGCACATACCAACCCATTTCATAAGACACGTTTTCAAGGTGCTCATTTTCTCCATTTGAAATCAGTCTCTGTTGCTCAGCAATCATTTCTTGACACTTTAATTTTATTTTTAAATGTACACAGTTTTGTTAGATTGCTTCCCCTAAATATGAATTCAGTGAAGTGTATTCAGCAGACACAAAGGATTTCTCACTGCAGATGATGAAAACCTGACCTGAGAAATAGTCACTAAAAAGCCAGTACGTTAGACCTTGTGTCAAGAGAAATCTTTTATAGTACCAGAATATAAGAAGGATGAATGTCAAGCTAGTAAACTTAATTTACATAAATCATCTTAAATAAGCAATAAAATAAAATCCAAGACAGGATAGGAAGTTTTATAGACTTATGAAAAGAATTATAAGGTTTTGGGGCCATAGTTACCTGGGATGTGTTAATGACCTCAGAAAACATCATAGATTCTCTTATTGGCCTTCTACTATGAATATAGTAATATTAAAAAAAAATCAATTCGCTTTCTGATCTTGGAAATTATTGATGGTTAAAATGCAGGGAAAATAGCACATGAAAACTACCAGACAGCTTTTTACCAGAAAATTTTACTGTGAAGCTTTTGCCATTAACTCTGGGTTTTTTGACATTTGGGTTAGTTGCTGTGGTGGCTGTGTTTTGGTGGGGGTTTTTTTGTGTTTGTTTTTGTTTTTGTTTGGTTGGGGGTTTTTGCTTGTTTTTTGTTTGTTTGTTTTGTTTTGTTTTCATTTTTGTCTTTTGTTTTTTTGTTTGTTTGGTTTTTTGCTTTGCCTTTTTGTTTTGTTTTTAAATATGTGCACAATTTCCTGGTATTCTACCTCAGTCTCCATGGGGTTCCAGAGCCCACTTTCTCCTAGCTGGAAAATGACCCATCTTCACAGGTGCTGACAACCAACAACTGTTCGTTGATAATAAGCAGTGCAGGGAACTTTTTGCATTGTTTGTACAATATGTCGTTCTTGGGCTTGCTGGTGCACAGGAATTACACTGGTTTAATGAAAGAGATTTCTAAGAAAATCTTACAAAGGATAAGCTTAAAGGAAATGATAGGCTTAACTACCATGTTGGATCTGGGCTAAGCCCCTGAAAATAAAGTGGAATAATGTGAGTATGTCTTGATGTTGTTAAGCTTAAAGCCCATATTGAAAATTAACCCTTCCAACAACCACCGACAGGCTTCTTGGAGAAGAACTTCACAGGTATTAATCAGTGAGAAATCATCTAATCCTTAGTCTATTTTAAATCACAGAAGGAGCCAGTTTCCAGTCAGGGCTACTGAGGCCAATGGCCAAAGGTTCACACTTCTAATAAAGAGCTATTCCTTCATATTTCACCTCAAAAGTACTGATTGGAAATGCAGGTTTCCTATCTAAGTCTTGAACAGGCCACATTGAGCAAAATAATTTTCTTTATAAAATTTTCTTTACATTTTATAATATTTTCTTTACAAAATAAGACCTCTGGTTTCTACTGCTATAATTTCTGTGTTTTTTTGATGTTACAGGCATGTGTAAAGACACCTGTAGTTAAGTCAGCCTGGTATTCTTAGAGAAAAACTGTACAGCATTATAAGACCTTCTTTTAGTTCGTATGACATTTTCAGCCATTAAAAGTTAAGGAGAAATTTTCCATGTCAGGACATTGCCTTGGGCTGATTTTTTTTTTTCAATTTCAAGAAAGAACACTTTTTCCCCTTCTGTTTCTCAAAATAAGGTTACAGTAAAACTCTTCAACCCTGATCCATACCTCCACTTACTTTTCTATTATTTGGAAGGACTTTACATTACAGTACAAGTATCTGTTGTTAGTTTTGTGTCACCCCCTGGAAGATGCATATAAATTAAGCAAAACTGTGGGGCTCCGAAGCTTTTAGTTCATAGATGGTTTCTGCAGATACACTCCATACTGAGGCGGAAGGGACTGAGCATGACATTTGCCCATCACATCGGGGTGCTTGCTAAGATTTAACAGTGTAACTTAAAGGAAAAAATGGCTCTCTCACAAACTTGCTGACATCACTAGCTTTTCCCTGTTCTTTTCAGCCATGTCCAACAACTCGGACAGGCAGAGTTCATGAGCAGCCAGTTCAGAATGAGGAAAGCTGGACCAGCAGTTTGCAAGGAAGATATCTGAGTGGAGAGATGGCTAGAAAAAAAACTGAACCGTAAGGAGAACTGAGACAGGGAAGTTGAGGGTCTGGGAAGAAAGCTACTTGAGAGGTGTGGGAGAGGCAGAAAAGGTGAGCTGTGTCCAAGGGAAAGTGGAGGAGGACAGAAACAAGACGTAGAAGGGGCCATGGATACTTTCCTTGAGATAAAGAAACGTGTTTAAAAGCATTTTGGACCTATTAAGTCAATAGAACAGAAATTAGAAAATGCCAGAATGAAGGTTTTCTGTAACAGCTTTGCAATCATAACATCTTATTAACACAAAGGGTTTTATTTTCTCTGTCATGTTTATTGCTGGTATTACTTTAGCATAGTGAGGAAGATTTCCAGAGGCTTCTTTAATTTGAGTGTGGGAGAGAGCAGTTAAGTACCATCTTAAGAGATACCTACGTTTGCATGTCTGTACTAGTCAGAAAGCAGAGCTTTTCCAGTTTTTATTTGAAGGCATGTATATTCTGTGGGTTTGACTTTTCCAAGATAATTAATTTATATTTAGTGGGAAAACAATGAGCAGAGGGTTTGACAAAATAAGGTAATGTTAAGAGAAAAAAAGCAGAAATATATTAAGAAGGTACAGTATGGATGATATAGTTCCATTAAAATTTTGGATTTATTACCATTTTTCTGTCCATAGACCTCTGATTAATTAATATTATTTATAAAATAATTTTCACAAAAATGTAGCAGATCAAACCATAGTGATTGTGGTAATGACTAAATAAATTAATCTGAGGAGGTCAAAAGACTATCCATTCTCATTTGCAACAATCCTTACCCTGCTGAAATTAAGGTGCTGAGTTTGTCTGAGTTCTGATCCCAGCTGTGCCTTTGATATGCTGGGCTTGTAACCAGGTATGTCCCAAAGCAGGTATTTCCAAATCTAATTTCCTGTTATTGCATCATGAGGAAATGTTTGGGACCTCCAAAACTGATGGGTTTTTTTTGAAAATATTTCATCTAAACTTTTCCATGCTGCAGTTCTCTCCTTTGTTAAAATAGTTTTAATAATACCTGGCACATAGCCATATGCTAATTCTTGGATTATATTGGAATATGGGGAAAAGGTCCTTCCAGGAGCTGCCTTTCTGACGTCCTGTTTCTCTCCTGTACACTGCAGGCTGCGAACCCATCCCTGTAAAGTACCTCCAGTGGAGCAATATAGAGTCTATTGTGGCTGTGGTCTTTTCCTGCCTGGGGATCCTGGTCACCATGTTTGTCACCCTAATCTTTGTGCTCTACAGAGACACGCCCGTTGTCAAGTCCTCCAGCCGTGAGCTCTGCTATATTATCCTGGCTGGCATCTTTCTGGGTTACGTCTGCCCTTTCACCCTTATAGCCAAACCCACCACGACATCCTGCTATCTCCAGCGCCTCCTGGTGGGGCTCTCCTCCGCCATGTGCTATTCCGCCCTGGTGACCAAGACCAACCGCATCGCGCGCATCCTGGCAGGCAGCAAGAAGAAGATCTGCACCCGCAAGCCCCGCTTCATGAGCGCCTGGGCGCAGGTGGTCATTGCCTCCATTCTGATCAGCGTACAGCTGACACTGGTGATCACGCTGATCATCCTGGAGCCTCCCATGCCCATCCTCTCCTACCCCAGCATTAAGGAAGTTTACCTTATCTGCAACACCAGCAACCTGGGCGTCGTGGCTCCCGTGGGCTACAATGGACTCCTCATCATGAGCTGCACATACTATGCCTTCAAGACTCGCAATGTGCCCGCCAATTTCAATGAGGCCAAGTACATTGCATTCACCATGTACACCACTTGTATCATCTGGCTGGCCTTCGTGCCTATCTATTTCGGGAGCAACTACAAGATCATCACCACCTGTTTTGCAGTGAGCCTGAGCGTGACGGTGGCTCTGGGGTGCATGTTCACACCTAAGATGTACATCATTATAGCCAAGCCTGAGAGGAATGTCCGTAGTGCCTTCACCACCTCAGATGTGGTGCGTATGCATGTCGGGGATGGCAAGGCACCTTGCAAGTCCAACACTTTCCTCAACATATTCCGGAGAAAGAAGCCAGGGGCTGGAAATCCAAAGTAAGTGGATTGACAGCAGGTACACATCTATCTGTATATGTCCCTCTCTTTGCCATCTTCTCTTGGTTGACTGTAGTCTGCTGAATAGTAAGGTATGTAACATTTTTACATCTCATGTGTAGCAGAGAAGGTGGAAATTACCCTTTAGTTCTAAGCCTCAGATGGATATTGACATGTTTCTTATCTTCTCTGCTGTTTTGAAGGTAGCCCTGTGCACAACTCTACTACTGGGACAGGTCAGGCAGTGGCAGAGTAACCAAGTTCCATTTGCAGCTTCTTGCATCTCCCTGTCACATGTGCATGTGACAGGGATCTCATGTCCTGATGTGCAGTTGCTCTGCATTATGTTTGAACTGAGGTGTTACTGTAGCCTTTTAGAAAAGAGATCTCAGTCTGAGTGATTGTAAATCACATGTACTTGCCCAAGGCCACTGGAATGTGTGTGAAAGCTGGGGACTGAACATTAGTTTTTAAGGTAGTGGATTGTGACAGTCATCATGATTGTGATTCAAAAGTATCCTCCATGCTATCCCTATGTTCTATTTAATACTCAGCATTATAAGCAATACCCTTACTCATCATTCATGTAAATCTCTCCATGTTCTCAAACTCAGCGTTGGTGTGAAAGTTGCAGAAGTCAACTGATGGTGAAAATGAACTTGCCTTCACATCTATTGAACTTGTTATTTTCCTTGCTAATAATTAAAAGCAACCCAGATGCAGCAGAGTGGGAGAGAGAACTGTTACTTCAAACGGCATCTCCCTGTGAAGAGCTTTCTGAAAATTTGCATTCTTTATTATCTTATTGCTTTTTAATCTTTAAAGAAGCACCATAGGGCTAGATATGAGCTTAGATGATTTTTGTCCCAATTAAAAAAAAAAAGCACCAGTGAAACCTACATTTCTGAACTTCCCAATAGAAACAGACTTCTGTTAATTTCCAGTTTTTCAGGATCTGTAGGTTTCTCTGAGTCAATCAAGTTGGTTTTGATTCAGTTGGCATTACAACCATTTTCATCTGTCCTGGTGATGGAGATAATACTGTAGAAAACCCATGCTATGATCAATTTTGTCTTTATGCTACTTCAATACATTTTATTTTTTTGCTGGACAGGACATCAGAAGGGAAGGGAATGGAGGCATAAATGACCCAAATACAGAGCTCCGTGTGCCACAGAGGGCTCTTCAAGACTGCCAACTCCTGAGCTAGACAGAGAGGGAGCAGGGCGTGACAAGCAGCCTTAGCAGCCACCAACTGCAGGGAGATGGCCAAAAATCTCTGTAGCCCAAGAGCCTGAATTCCATGCAAATAGAAAGATGGAGCCTGATCCACCTTCCTCTGACTTTATGGTAGTTGGATGGGGGCTCAGATGTCTGTAAGAGACTAATGTGGTGTCCCTGCAGTGTAGTCTCTGGCTACCAGTGTTGGTTTCTTTAAGATTATGTCTATCAAAATAGAAGAAGACTTTTGAGTATTTTAGATCATGAGAAACTTAATAACGGATTCTTTTTTCTGCTTACGCTTCTTCTACTTTTATTTAAAAAAGTAATTTTAAAGATCCAAATTCAATATACTTAGAATACAGGTCTTTATATGAGAGAATATTTCATCCTGTTCAAAAGTTGAACTTCCTCCTCATTACTGTCACCTTCAAAACACAGCAGGGCTTACCTGAGCTTTTTAGCAATTTGTTTGTTACATAATTTTAGCATTTTTCTCAATCTCTCTGTTAAGCTTGTGTGAGTTTCATGAAGTAAAAAAGCTCTACAGAATTTTAAGTTGCTTTTCTTAAAAAAAGCTCAATACTTAGTTACTATGCCTTTTTTTTCTCAGGTTAAGCAACCCCATCTTTTATACAGCCAAGTTCCCACCTCTGACCTAAACCTCTAGTTCAGTTACTGCATGTTCTTCACCCAAACCAGCACGGGTGCAGAGGCGCTGCAGGAGTGCTGATGGAAAAAGACGGTGCACCTCTCTGTTCATGGGCACAAAGAACTGAAAGAAGTTTAATAGAAACATGAAGCTTTGGAAATAAAGTCACTAGGCAAAACAAAAAGTAGTTTCAGGGCTTTGGAAGGGGTTTTAAACTCTGAGCTGAGTCCATTGCAAAACTGAGGACATTGTAACAACACAGATAAAAAAGTATGAGTCACTGTGGAACTCAAGAAGGAAAAGGTAGAATTTGCTGCAGCCTCTGAAGCACCTAGATTACCCAAATGTATAGTCAGGTCCTTCTGGAAACAGGACTTAAAACTACTGGTACATGCTCAGTACCCACAGGAATGACCTCCAGACTGATTTTCTATGGTTTTGCTTGTTTGGTTGGTTTTGAGTTCTTTGTTTGTTTTGTTTGTTGATGTTTTTTGTTCTGTTTTGGTTTGAGGATTTTTTTGGGGGGTGGGGGGTTGTTTGTTTGGTTTCTTTGTTTATTTTAATTCCCTATCAAAACCTGGGATTTATTTGCCATGTTTTCAGTAATTCTAATCCCTATAAGTATGTTGTTCTGTTTCTAGATTCTTCAATACTCTCTCCCTGTGGCCACATTTTTCTGTCTATAAGTGGCCAGCAGTTCTGCACTCGAAAGGTTTCTCTTCCAGCTGTACGATAATTTTTCATCTATTTTCTTGTTATGCATTCTCTCTCTTCCTAGTTTGCTTTTCTTTTTCTGCTTTTTAATTTTCATCTCTTTTCCTGTCTATATCAAACCTCTTCTTTGCTTAATCCACTGAACTCCAATTCCTAAACAGAAAAGTGGCATCCATCTAAATTAAATTGGGATGGAGAGATAGGGTTAAATTGAATTAGTTTTAAAAATGGAAACTAGTTTACATTTACAAGGGCAAATCAAACTTATATAAGCCTTCATAAAGCACTTCCATGCAATGTTGTGCTGTTAGTTTAACTAGCGGAGCTTGGGGACTAGAGCAAGCGAAGCCACTCTTCCTTTCTCCCTCCTAAAGTAGAGTAAATGAATTAACCAGGGAAGTCTATTAACACAGGATCTATTAGTCAATTCAAAACCTTCAGCTACCTCTGGTGCTGATATAGAGGTCAGAAAAGTAATCTTGAAAAATATCTGTCCCAGCTGTATTGACAACAGAGTTTCAGTGAAAATAAATTGCTTAGTAACACTTAAATAACAAACCACACTGCCTTTACTGATCTGTTGCACTCTGAAGATGCTACGTGCAGTCTTGAGGATTTGAACTCTCTCCTACTTTGGTTGAATTAAACTATGAGCAATTACAGCCAGCATTGTTTTCCATAGAGCTGTTTGGGAATTTTCTAGTGGAATACATATGTTTTCCATCAGAAAATTCTGGCCTCTCAAAATGTTTCATAGAATTAGGCTTTGCTGGTAAGGATTTTCCCTGGGCCAGGGGGACTTTCTTTTTTCCTACGGAGAGAGGAAGACATTGGGAAGTCATGAGGGAATCTTACCCCAACAGTTAAAGCACTCAGGCTAAGAGCATCTCCCTCTTTTCCCAGGTGGATGCTCTATAACTGGATTATGCACTATCCCAATGCGAGTCTCCTTTCTCTATGTTCTTGTCCACCAGTGTTTTAGAACAGAGAAAAAAACATTGTAATGCAAACCCTAGAGAAATACTTTGTATTATTCTTGAGATGGCTTGAATCTGGGTCTGAGATCCCTAGTGAGTGTCTTCAGTACCGAGCAACTGTCAGTCTTTCCCTCTTGTCAAATGAATACTTAAATATGTATAAAAAATGGAGCAGCTCCTTCAGGAGAGATGAAGAGAGAGTGATATCTGCCGCTTGTATTGAAGCTTTGTGGGGACCTTTATTGTTAGTGTGCTGCTTGATGGTATTGTGAGATTCTGGGCTGTTACAGGATGAGGACATAGCAGCATTTGTTAGGAGAGCTTTTTGAATATTTCCCAGTTGTGAGGCTGAGACTTTTGTGTATGGATCTAGCTGGGATCTTTAGCCTTGTTCTTGGCCACAAATGTTGCTTTGGTCTATGAGGGTCAATGAGCTCAAAGAGTACACGCTTGCACAGTGCCTGCTTCCCTGAGGAAGCAATACTCCCTCCTGTACTACATGCAGGAAAAAATAGACTCTGACACTTAAGGTTCTGGTTCTGATGAGGGTTCAGGAAATACCTTCTCCAGCCACTGCTCCAAATGGACCCTACTCAATGCGCAGAGGACTGAAGTCAGGGCTGCAGCCTTCAGATCTGTTGTCTTGCTATTCTGTAGAATACACACAATTCAAATAGAGTTGAGCCACACAGCAAGGTTTACCTCTTCTCTCATGCTTCTTGGAGGTTGGAGTAGTGTGAGAAGAATCTGTGCAGCAGTGTATCTTTCGGTAATTAACTCCAGGTTTGGCAGTGATGCTTATCTGCTCCCTCAGTCTTCACATGTAAGTTATTTTAAATGTATGGTTGAGATCATGGGCCTGGACACCATTTTAGTGCAGTTTGAATCAACTTAAGTAAGGATTTAGTTGTCAATATACATTCTGTAGAAAAATCTGAGTTAATAGGAAGCCAACTAGGAAGAGCCACTGAATGGCCAGGACTCCACATTAACGCATAGGCCACCTACTTTCCCCTTGTAATTTTAGTATATTTACATTCAATTATTTTTCACCCAGCTGTCTGCCCTCAGAAATGAAATAGCTGATTTAAAGTACTTCCAAACATGTAATTTATCTTTTTAACACATTTTGGCAGTCCATGCCTCCAGAGGCTGTCACAGGCATCCACTCTAAGCAGTGGCCAAGCAGTCACCTGGGCCTCTCAAATTTGGTTTATTTTATTCCCATAAAAATCTCCAGACAACCCAGCATCCCCTGGTAACTGCTCCTTGCTTCCCGTTGTCGTTTCTCCCTCTGTGCTGGATCACTACGTTACAGTTTTTAACTGGGAATCAGTAACACGTCTGTTCCCTTAGCATGGATTAGGGAACCACCTGATTCTTTGTCTTGCCAGTTATGAAATTATCTCCAGGCGCTTTTAAGTTACTCTTTCTCTTTAAACTGACTTGCTGAGTTGCCCTTTCATCTTGAGCAAGCTGTACTGACAAGCCCTGCTTTTCTGGGCTCATTTCCCTTGGCCGCTCACAGTCCACAAAGGCTTTTGGGCTCTTGGGCTCCTTCATTTTCAAAGCTTCCCACAGACACATGGTAAGGGGAATTTTAGCATAAATATGTCCAGAAGATTTTGTTTCACTGGTTTTCAGGGTGGTGGGAGGAGGCAAATGCACAGTGCAGCATGGCAAGAATTACAAAAGCTTACAAAAATAGAGAGTAAATGTTCAGCATGCTCAGTTGCAGTTGTTCAAATGTAGATCTTTTACGATCTGTCATTTGATCCAGCCTGACTGCCCTGTCGTAGGAATAGGTGTTCACGAGTTACTCCATCTTCTCACTCTTATTACTCTGCAGAGTCAATATTCTACCTTTAAGCAGGGCTTATGGAGGCAAGGGGGGAGGGAGAAAAGTGTGAAAAGAAGACCTGAAAGGACTTTTGATGTAAGTAAAACAAAGCATTTTGTCCTGATCTCTGCAGGCTAAAGTAGGTGAAATCGAATCAAACCAATCTATCTCAACCTGGCACCGCCACACGGGGAATATTTCCCTCACTTCAGCTGAAATGCATCAAAACATCTGAAACAAGTAGACTTAGTGGAAAGTACAAGGAGGATTAATAATAACAAGTCACCATTGTGCCTTCTCCTGTAAAAGAGATATATTAAATTCTGTGCTTCAGGACACACGCCCAACGTGAGAAGTATTTTCTTTGGTCCTGAAGTGTGTCACCTAGCCTGCAGCACAAAAAAATTATCTTCAAATGCTTCTTATACAGATTAGCATCTCTTGTAATTTTACCTTCCTACAGCAGTGCAAAACCAGTATAGAGATGATTGCTGAATCTAATAGGAAATGATAGACTACCTTGCTTTGCAATTTAGAAGATTGATGCAGTGGGTAAACTTCTCATGTCCTGCAGTAGTATTGCAGACACAGTAAGATAGACCTTCATTTTTACCGTTACAGCCCTTGGAAAATGCCACATTCCAAGGTACTTTCAAAAAGACCCTTAAACCTGCTTTGCCTGCACAGCCATCCTACTGAAGCTTACCCCAGAAGGGAATGGCATATTATGAAAGAGAATTTTGAAACAGAAGAACCGTTGTAAGCTTCTGCCAGTGGGAAATTATCCAAAGATTGAAAAAAAAAAAAAAAAAGAAACAAAAAAGACAGAAGAAAAATGGTAAAATTGTACAGGACAGATTAGGCTGTTTATTTAAATAATTTTGTTGACACCCACACTGTGTTTTTGGAGATCACTCTAGGGCAGTAGCACAGTGGGGCAAAAGGTGCTGTGCTGGTCCATGGTTTTTAGGCTGCCAGCTCCCCATCAGGGCATGGGGCTCAAACACCACTGGGCATTTGGTTTACCCTTGAATCACACCCAGGGCATATAATGGAGGAGTCTGCTTCCTTCACAGTGTGGACGCAGATGTGGCAGCTCTAGAATGGTTCCTGGGGACACAGCTGTCACAAGGAAGGCAGGTGGACTCTGGTCTGGCCTGATTCATCTCCATGTTGCAGCTCTCCTTGGCATTTCCCCAGCTTCTGTATTCAGTGTAGTCCTTAACCATTTCCTGAGGTTGCAGTGCCTTTTTGGGAAAGCCTCTTGCATGCTCACAAAGGACAGCTAAAGGTGTTAATGCAAACATCTCTCTCTCGGTAGCTGGTGTGTTTACTGGCTTTGCTGGGCTGTTTACTGGTCTTAAACCACGAATGATTTTGCAGACGCATAGCACTGTGACATGTAACATCTCTTACCCAGTTCGCTTGTGGATGTGATGTGAATTTCATGTAAGAAAATACAACAAACCCAGTTAAGCTGTTCAGTCCTTGTCAGTATATTGATTTAAGTGAATATTTAAAATTCCCAGAAGACAGTTGCATGGTTCCAAAGAGACTTTTAGAACCAATGTTAAGGAATTGGGAAAAAACACAAAATAATGGGGGAGTGTGAAACTTAACAATCCAATAGCAATCTCTTCTAGCCCTGCTGCAGAGTTGTCTATTAAATTTGATCTATGTAATCATATCTTCCATAGCCTTGAATTTGCATATGATTATGATGCACATATATTGTAGTTCTGGCCCATAGACCAAAAATAAAATACAGAATAGGTGATAAAAGACTCTCAGATATCACTTCCACACTTACATTCTTTCTCATTTAAATTACTACTAAAACCCATATTTATTTAAAAACCAGGCATGGCATATGTGCATATCAGATTATATACCAAATTGTCTATCTGTGTGTAAATGTGCAAAATAACAAGTCTGGTGACAGTGCATTATTTTCATCCTTCTAATGAGAAATAAGAGGCATAGCTGCATAAGGCACTGTAAGTTTTCCTTGCAAATTATACCAGCTAAAGGGAGCCCCAGCTCATGCATAAATGATCATATGCCACTCCTAAGGCAAGATGAGGAGAAGGAGTGGGGATGGATATACACCATGATTGGGATGTTTGTGATCAAGCACAAACCAAAAGGTCTGGCAATTTAGGCTTATTCCTCTGGGTTTGCTTCCACGGCCAAACAGAGGCTGCCTGAAACTTCATTCAGGAGAAATAACTTAGAAAAGCTATGAGGTTCTGCAATGGCTTCCCAGGAAGAGCAGTAGGGATCAACCCCCCTCAGACAAAACCCGGGTTATATTGAATAAATTTACAGGATGCATTCCCTGCACCCTGGGCTCCCATCCACACTTCTGTTTGTTTATCTCCAATCAGAGCCACCTTTTATGTGCATGGTCCCTTTAGATGAGGGGGCTGTTGTGTAAGGTTTTATCCAATTCCCTCCTTTTCTCAGAAGTTCCCAGTCCATGGCAGTTTTCCCACTTTCTTTTCACGGATAGTCACAACTTTGTTCTCCCGGGAGATTTTGAGAGGACATAGATCTAAGACATGGTCTCTGAGTCCAGCCTGGTTCTTGCCAAAGCACTGCTGGAGAATTTCACTTTACAACTTCTCTTGTTTTGCAGCTCTCAAGATGCTGAATCACAAAACGTTGTCTTGCTTAGGGGCACTGCTGTAGCACCAGGCAGCTTTGTTTAATGAATCTCAATACTTAAGCACAATGACAAACAGATACGCAGTCACATCAGAGGGAAGTTTTGCAGTTATGTACCATAATCTCTGCTTCCTGACTGAGGGGAAGCAAAGACAGTACTACAGAAATCCTGGGGAAAGCTAGTATCTTTCTTGGCATAAACCACAGGAATAAGGACACCACTTGTAATTTAATTTCGTGCTTGACTGGATCACTTATTACATTTCCTTGTATTTTGGTATTTATATACATTATTTATATCCAGTTAGGATGCTGCAAAAGTGCACCAACTCAATAGTGAGTGATACAAAACAACTGTGTTCTCATGTAGGGATAAGCAAGTATTGTTTATCTGCTTAGTACCATACCCTCACATTGCTTTGGTTAGAATTGTCTCTGTGAGAAAAGCAAGGACGAAAACTTCACCTTTTAAGAGTGTCAGAAATATAAATAGGTGTTGAAGATTACATCCAGTTAAGCATCTAAAACCCTGGATATTTCTCTATATTACGTATTGAAGTCAGATTCCAAAACTCATAAGCACATCCTTAGGAAAAAAAACAACGCCACAACCCATGTTGTGTGTGGTGCTCTGAAATATAGAACGGAAGTGGAATAAAGAATTAAAATACAAATCTTCTGGAGGTTACTTTAACATTTTTTAAGTCAAGGATGCGATTCACCTCCTGTCTATTCTCAAAGTGTGATGTTTCAGTCCATGCCACTGTTTTTCACCCGACCGCAGCAGAAGCAAAGAGAGCTGTGACATTTCACAAACACGTGATAATTCATGTACAAATACCTGCTACAATAAACGTGCAGGGAATTCTGCAAGTGTTTATTCTGTAGGGATCTCTGAGCCACCTTGTGATTTCATACATCTCTGAGCTAATTCAGAGGTGAAAAAATTTGGGCACTGAAGGATATCATGTGAATCCCTGATATTCTTTATATAAGGAAAAGACGGCAAAATGGCATAAGTATTATACACATCTATATACAGTTAATACTGGAGATTGTTTTTTTAATCAATTAAGGAACGCAAAAAATACTTTTGATTCATCCCAGTAATTCAGTGCAAAGTTACTAGTGTGAAATGCAGAACTACCGCTAATTTATTTAATCCTTTTCCCATGCTTAGGGACACAGAAGAGGCACATAAGAGCCCAAGAAGATGACAGCACTCTTGGATGCCTTTTCTTTCACTGATGTGAAAGGCATTTTGCATTCTGGCTTGTCCACCAAGCTTATCCCAACTTGTGATGAGTGCTTCCCTTTGCTCAGGGATGCCTCACAAAACAAAACGCCACAAGGCAAACTGCAGATGCTATGATAACATGCTGACAGAGCATCTGATTTTTAGCCAGACTCTGTAATTCACAAATGAACCCTATCCCCAAAGTGAGAAGATGGTCCATCCCTGTTAAGGGAATGTAGGCATGTATGGTTCCTCATCCTCTTAGAAATTAAATCAGCAGATTCAGACATGTTCATTTACAAATACCCAAATATGGATATGGTGGATATGGCAAAGCAGAGGCTAACTTTGGTGCACTAATCAGTCCAAAATCTGGATGTAGTCTTTTCTAAATGTCTGTCTTTCAGATGTGTGTAGTAGAGCAACTTGCTTTCTTCTATTTTTTGTTCTTGGTGATTTAAGAGTTTGTAAACTGAAGAGTGAGGAATTTAAAAATCTCTGTCTTTTCTTCTACTTGGCTTTGATTTTTTCTTTTTTTGGCTGGTATGGTGTGAGGCCTTTTCCACTTGTCTTCTGATGCTGTTTTTCTTCTGTCCCAAACACACTGAAAACTATGGACACCCAGAGCAGAGATCTGGCAACATTCCCCTCTGTTCTCCCTGTTCTTACCTCTGTATCCCAAGGACTCTGAATGGGCAAATTCATCATTACTAGATCTTTTCTAGGGTTTTCAGACCAAGGCATATCTGTAGAACAGACTCCACCACACAGAAGATATGCACTGTCAAAGAGTCACTAATAAACATGGCCAGCATGAGACATTAGGTTCTCTGCTGTGCCAAAGGACTCTAAGAAACCACTTTAAGCGTGGGTTGAAAATATATTGTATCAATATAACATCTGCCTCCACACTAAAGTTGTTAAAGACTATTTAATTTTGAAATAACAAGACAACTAATTCTTCAGAGCATATATGTGCTCTGGCATTCAGCCTCCCACACCTGACAAGCATAAGTTAAAAGTCATTATCACTGTAAACAGCAAGCAATTGTGCAGGCTGAAAGTAATCACATGATTTGTCACCTTAAAGCTCTCTTGAAAACTAAAAACTCCAGGTTTCTTGCTAGTGCATTATAGACAATTTACCATTTCTAGCTTACTGCTTCAGTTTATCTCTTCTTAAACTGTTTCGCCTTCTCTGCTCTCTGTGGTTCTTTTTTTCTGGTGTGCAGGATGTGGCTTTCTTCCACTCTAAAAATTAACCTTACAAAGCGGAAAAAAGCAGAGAAAATGAATTCCTGTCTGCTGGATTCCTTGAGCCAGATTTCAAGGTCAGATAAACAGTAATGTCAGCACCAGAGAAGCTGTCCCTGATGCCCATGGTTTGGGGAACAGGGGTGAGAGTTGTCCCTTTCTGCAGCAAATTATTAGTTTAGCACAGCTGTGCTGCAGCACCACAGCCAGAGATGTCAAAGCTGATCATAAACCCTATCAAAACAAGTGCGCCTTCATCTGATTATAGCAACTCCTCACCAGTAGATTGTTTGCTGGTTTTGCAATTTCAGTCTGATCAGCCCCAGACAATCACAGGTTCAGTTTAAATTACAATCTACAAGCCGCCTTCTACTTAGCATATCCTCCTTCTCTTTACCCAACACTAATAATCTTCCCCTATCCTTAGTGTATTAAAGCGAAAGTTCACTGTTTCTTACTTGGAGTTCTTGTTAGTCTTCCCCTTTACTTGAATGGATTTTTAAAAAATGTTATCTTCTGGCCATTTCTTTTCCTGGCACAAGCTAAATCTTCAGATGGTTCCATTCAGCCTGTTTTGGCTGGCTTGCAAGCCTTGCATTCCCAGAGAAAGAGTTGTCTGGAAATTAGGATTTACTCCACATTGCTCATTTTTTGCATCCCAAAGCCCCCCCAGACAAGTTAACTAACCAGATAGCCAACGTACCCAGGAAACAACAAATCAAACAAACAAAAAAAGCAAATCCCTTAGTCTGTGGAAATCCCCACAGAGGGATTATCTACCTTGAGCAGACTGACAAGGACTGACTCGGAGCTGCGCTTGAAAACGCAGCCACAGCAGCACAGGCAGCCGCAGCAAGTGCCCAGCGAGCAGATGAGGTGTGTGGGTGGCATTAGCCCTGCTGAGCCGTGGGCTCTCGTGCCCCAGCTGGCAGGTTTAGTCCCGGGCTCACAGGGAGTGTGCTGGGGGATTGTGTGGCTGTGTAGTTGGAGCTCGTGCGCCTGGGCAGTACCAACTCTGACGGAGCACGAAGGCATCTCAGTGACTCCTCACTGCCAGTGAGCAGTCCTTCCTCCTTTACTTTCCCATATCCTCTGAAACATAAGGCTATATACATTTCTTAATCCTTAGTGTTACATAAGTTATCTCAAAAATCTCTCCTGCCGCCATCCTGGACAGCCAAGAGATTTGCCTGCAGCTACTTTGGGCTATCATAGCCTCTAAATCCACAAATGCTTTAAGCTGCCCTAAACCAGAAGTGACACCCAAAGCCTTCTTTTACCCCATGCCATCAATTCACTTATGCAGGGACAAGAATCTGGAAAGCTATGCTGTGAACTCAATTTGGGAACTAAAAGGGCTGGCTTTTCCCCCCCTTTTTTTTTTTTTCCTGACATAGTCATGACCCAGATTAGTTGTCCGTGTCATTCCCTGCCAGATGATTGAACAATTGCACCTAGGGTTGTGCTGACACAGAGGGGAAGGGGGAACAGCAGAAGGGAGCAACTGGGGAGGGCCAGAGCACTCCCCCAGGCACACAGCTGGCTCCTGCTGCCCTGGGGTGACCTGAAGTACACACAGCCTTTGCTCCATCTTCACCATGCAGCTCAGTGCCAGGTCTTTCTGGGCATCCTTCTGGGGCTGTGTTCTCCTTGGTGACATTTGCCCTTCTGTCCTCTTCAGCAGATGCTCACACCTTGACAGAGAGGGTGTGCCCTGAAATCCCTCCTGCTCCTCAATCCTCCACGGGTGATAACTACACATATGGCTCAATCTGCTGGGAGAAGGTGAATGACCCTAATAGGCTCCCTTCTACTTGTACTGCTCTTTGTGCCACAGCTCTTAATGATTTCTTTCTCTCCAAAATCTGTTGCTATGCCATTGATTAGCATAATTAATTTAAAACACAGAGCAATTATGTCCAGGCATCACTTAGACTGGAATTCAGGAATTGTGTTTTAAAATGGATTGAGAATCTGCCCATCTTCCCAACTTCATCTATTGGCTTTGAAATCTTCTATCAGGTCCTGGCTCATACAAAAGGCATTGAAAATTCAGCTTCACATCTTACAGGAAAACTATATGGCCTTGCTTCTTTTTATGTAGATACCTTTTGATCCAGCCATGGCAACTGTACATAAAACCTGACCTTTCAAGGACACAAACATCTGAAGAGGAACATGCTTCTTCCTAGGAAGAAGCTAGAACTGGAGAGGCAAGAGGATTTGGGATGAGAGTTTAGTTGGACACTTTACAGGTCTGGTTCTGCATATGAGGTGTGCTTACTTTCCCTGTCCCCTTGCAGACTGCTAGAGCACTGATGAGGTGGAAAGCAGGTCAGAAAGTTTGTGGTGTTGCTGAGCTACTCCTTGGGAGTGCAGAGGTCAGCCAGTCTGAGAGCTGGAGCAGGAGCTGCTCTCGAATGTGAGGCAGTGTGCCAAGGGCACACGGTACAAGGTCCTTTCCTGTGTTAAGGATAGGGGTTACACATAAGTTCTTAAAAATGAGGAGTTGATTCAGGGCTATCACTTCAGTATCAGCATCATGCCATCATCACTTCTCTTGAATATCCTCCCCACTCTACTTTCCTCCTAATGTTATTGATGGTCAGTGGTTTCAAACAAGACAGTACAAATTCTGAGGATATGCTATTCTGTATTCTTTTCACGTGGGGAATGTGAAAGATTTTTTTACAGCTTGGACTACGTCTAGTGAGGAGGATCCCTGACAATGACTTGAAATGATAAGTAACACGGTGTACTGCACTTCAGTTTTCTTGGACACCGGACAGATCCACTCAGTTTGTGCCTGTTTGGGGAGTCTGATTGAGCAGAGAGAATAATTCCAGAGCAGAAGGTGAATGTTTCTAGTTTTACAACTGTGCAGATATAAAACAATGCAGATAGCAATTTACACTTCCTATAATCCTGACACAGCTGTTGGCCTCATGGGATGATTCATTTACACTTAAGAGAAAAAATAGTGGCAAGAGTGACTCTTCCCTCAGATCCTTTATATTCCTCACTGCAAATTTCAACAGGCTTGTTACCTACCCTGTTCTGAGTGACTAGCTAGAAGCATTTTTCTGCTTCAAAGAACATAAAGTAAAGCAATTAATCCACTTCTTTCAGGAACTCTCTGCACTGCCACCCTGCTTTCTCTGCCAGACTCCCTGTTATTGCACCCAGGGGTTCGTCATAAAGCAACTCAGACACTTTCATGATGGTATGCCAGCTTCTTGTTCAAATGCACAGAAGATCTATCCTGCCTCTGGGCTCAGGATACAAATAACCACTCAGCAGGAATTACCCTTGAGAAGACTGCCCCCAAAATGACTCATTAATCCTCATATTGTAAAGATGGGCAGAGTATCTAATGTTTTATAACCAGAGAAATGTACGTGAAATGTCATTACTGCCTGCAAGGCTGGGAGAAAGAAGCAGGGATACATTGTCATCATTAAAAAGAAAAGAAAAAAATAGAAAGGTATAGAGATATGGGCATTAATTCTGAATCACAGTCTGCAGTATTAGCACACACTACTAGGAAGATAAAAGCCAGCCTACAAGGATACTTCATATTCAATGCATCAAAAGTGTTTATTATTATTTATGCAGTTGACATTGATTTGATAATTGGAAAATAATTCACTGAAATAAAATCAACATATACACTATAAATTTTACTATAAATTAAAATTCAAGTTCTACTGAAGCATGAACCTTGAGATTTAGAGGTGATTTCTGTAGTGTATATGCTGTGCATCACCATATGGAGATCACCCTTGACCAAAAGGTGGACCACTGCCTTTATGGAACTTGGCAGCATTTTAACAACAACAGCAACAACCTCCTCCAGAATGCAAACCTGGCCAGGCATTTGGGGATTGCATACTCTATTACATGTAAATGTCTATGTCTGATTTCGGCTGAGGAGCACAACCACAGTCACAGTAGAGAAGCATTTGCTGTATTTTGAACATGTTCTGAGGCATTTTGAACTGCCTGAGGAAGCAGGCTTCTTTCTTCCTTTCACTTAGGAGGATTTCCTAACAAGACCTACAAATGCCCAAAACTTGGAGAGCAAAGTGCTCTGAACTCGCTTCAGGGATATGTATGAATAAGAAAAAATACAGGGTGCAGCTAAGTAAGCTGTAAGTGAAAGCAAACTGCAGCAGATGAGAAATGATGGCTGGTAAAGCCTGTCGACTCAGAAAGATCCAAGTTCCAAGCAGTGCTCTGAAACAAAAGTCTTCCACATTTTCCAGGGTCCCTAAGCAGGGCTGTCTGTGGCTGTGTGCCCTCAGTTTGTGTGTACAGCATTGCATGTGTGTGAAACACATTTAGAACTGCATTTTTCTGTCAGATAATAAACTGCAAGTTGCTACTTGTTTTGTAAAATTAACTCCTGTGACTGAACAAAAAGCACAGGAAGTAGAAAGCTCTTATTTCTTCAATCAATTAAGAAAACTGGAAGACGGTAGAAGTGTTGAATATTCTGCTTAATCAGAAGCTAAATAATCCCTGTAACTTTAATAGGGTGGAGGAGAGAGCATGGTAGCTAAGTTCCTAGTCATGATCACTTTTAAATTTTCATATCTCAGAGATCTCATTACCTGGTAAGGAATTTAATTTTTCTAGAGGCTTCAAAGTGAGCAGGTTGGAAAAATTGCTCAGCAGAATGTCTTATTTGTGTTTTATTCATAATAGTTCAAAAGTCATCTCAAGGCATCTACCACTACAAAATGGGTATGCATGTGTTCCATGTACATCATGCTGTGCTGCTGTGCTTTAGTATGTGGTGAAGGGAATGGCTTGTTTGGCTCATGTACTGAGTATGTAGTACATTCACACACCATCCATGAATCTGTTGTTCTGTGGTACACAGAAGTCTGGCAAGCATGCACTATGACTGTTTGATGGGAAGAAATGCTGAATTTCGATTTGCATTTTATTTGCAATGCAATGATTTTTTTTTTTTTCAGAAATTCATTGATACATTCCATGTGCAAAAATACCTGAGATTTTTGTCAAAGCACTCACGTGTGTATATTATTTTTATTGATACTAGGGAAGACAAATGAGAATTTGCATCTGCTTGATAATGCAAGGAAGAGAAGGAAAATGAAGTGGAAATTGTCCAGTATTAACAGCCCAAACTGCAATCTGCAATTCTGCATTGAATTAGCGTTGCAGATAGAGCACTTAGGAAACAATTCATTTTGTGTCTACCTCAATAAGCCCAATGCTTCCTTGCAAAAACAAGAAGCACAGCAGTGAAATCACATATAATGAAAGCATGCGACTATTCAGACAGAGTTCAAAAGTAAAAGAAACATTTAGAGAAACAGATGAGGGAAATAGACACAAAGGAAAAATAGCAGCCAAGTACATATTAAAAACTCCACCAGCAAAAACTTTTGGTTATGCTTTTGTAAATAAGATGTGAAGGGCAGATGCTCCTTTTTTCATCATTTCATCCTATGTTGAGAATACCAGGGGCAATGTTCCTCTGACAGCTAGATGCACAGCAGCCCTTGCCATCTGGTATGTAAAGTGCATCAAGGCTCAGCACAGGAAGCAGAATGAGCATCATGGAAATCTATTTTAAAAGGTATTGTGCTGGAGCCAAGAAGAATTCTATGTGGAATTTGAGGTAACAAGAGGAGAAAAGATGGGAAAATCCACATAGGTCAGGACAAGCACCTATTGAGTGGTATAGCCACCATGTGTGCACATGTGTATAACCACTCACTGGGTGTCTTTTTCTTTTCAATCTTCAGGAAGAGGCAGCCAGAATTCTCGCCCACCAGCCAGTGTCCGTCGGCACATGTGCAGCTTTGAAAAATCCCTGCAGTGAATGTGTAAGAGAAGCTGCATGACAAAGAGTGGTTTTACCCCTTGCTTTCTTTTTCTCATTGGTTTATCATGTCTAATGATGGGACAAATGTGGTGCATGCCATTAAAGATGGGAAATTTGCTTATGTCCCCTTGTTTCACACAATACCTTAAACATTGTCCAGATGTGATGAAGAGGACACTGAATAATTTTTTTGCAGCTTTTACTTTTTTATTTCTAAATGCCTACAATGTTGCAAATATGTCCTCTTTTTTGTACTAATTTTATCTTCTTTATCCATTTAGCCAAAATTTTTCTCTTTTTTATAGTTTTGCATAAAGATGACATTATCTTGTGTGCATTACGTGGAGAGACACCTTTGCTGTGCACAGCTCTTGCTAGCCAGTGCTTGTTAGCGAACTATGGCTGCAGAGCCAGCAGAGGGAAGGCAGAAAACACTTGTTTGGTGGGATTTGCAGAACAGGGAAATCACAAGAAGGCATATGTAAATAAAACCAGCAGGATTTGGCATAGGAGCAAACAACCTCTCAAAATAATAGCAGTGAATGTTTTTCTGTTGTAATTTCTGAAAGATGTTCAGATTCTGCGTAATTTTGCATTCAGCAGACAAAAGTGAAGTTCAGCTCTTCCGAAGCAAGAAGTGCAAATACTGCCCTCTCTGAGGAAACACAAACACGGTGGAGAAAACAAGCAAGCTGTTGCAAAACCAGAAAGGCTTCACCCCATTTCTTCCAGATCTGTGCTCATTTCCATCTGATAAGCAGCAGATGTGAAACAGTACTGCTCCCTGCCCCAGGGAAGATTGTGCAGTGACTTGGTGGAAAGATGCTTGTGATCCACTGACACAGCATTTTGAGCAGTGCTGCTCACTGCAATCAGAGATGCTGTTGCTCTGCTCTGATCAGTGCAAAGCATTCTAGCTCTGTGTATGTCTCTGAGAGTCTGTGCAATTTGTGGGCATGTAGCAGTAATGTTAATTCAATCCAACCTGCCCCTCTGATTTGCAGATCAGAAGAAATCCATAAAATGCATCATACATTTGGAGCAGGGCTTGTGCAGCAATCAGATTTGTCACCCTGAAAGACAAACTGTATACAGGCACTGTAAGGAGCAGCACAAACATTATTTTACCACCTTCTAGTCAGAACAATATGCCACTCTTTTCTGAACTGGAACAAGCGCTGCAGATTCTCAGGGTACAGATCACCAATTGTCTGTCTGGAAATTCAAATGGGAGTCCAACACAGACACACTGTTGGGATGCAAAAGCAAACGCAGTAACAGATTCTATTCAAAAAAAAGCATGGGCACAAGCTGTGAAACTCCCGAGCATGGGGAATGCTGAACCTCCTACTTTTTGCATGACAATGCTTGGGATTTCTTTTCAATTTGGAAAAAAAATCCTTCTCCACTGAGCTCCTGAAAAGCACCTCTGGTGGGACTCCAACCTGTCAACAGGACTCCAAATGCTTGTGACAGCTGCCCAGATAAGAAAGGCTTTAAGAAGCAGTGGAGTTTTTCAGATCTGCTGAGCATGAGGCTTGCAATTTTGGCTTCTCTGCCCATCCCTGCCCCTCAAGCTGCCATCTCCCTCCAGCCAGGGCTGATGTGTTCAGAGGCCTGGCAGTGTTGCACTGTGGCTCAGAGAAGGGCATGTCCTCCATCAGCAACAGGCTGGCTACCTGAGCTCCCTGTGGCCACACAGCCCAGTTTGAGCAGTAGACAAATGTCTGTCATATCAGAGCTGCCCATCACTGCCACCTGGTCTCCAAGCCTCAGTCTCATTCACCAGAACTGCAGCAGTTTGCAAGTCCAGATTTTCCTTAGGAAGCCCTGCTTCACCACCCCAACGTGCTAGAAATCACCAGGCATGCTATGGTTGCCCTGAGCTCCCAGTTACAAGCAATTAGATGTAGAGTCTTGAAACTGTCTGCTGTTTTGATGCACACAATACTTAGCATCATTCCTTTCACTAATATTCGTCTCCATACTCTATACAGTCCTGGAGATGGTTAGAAATGCAGAATCATCAAAATATAGAATCATAAAATGTTATTGTCATATTAAAAAAACCCAGAAACATCAGCTCTGAGTTTCAGGGCTCTTTTCTTCTGAAGCTGCACATTCGTTACCGTGGAAACTTTCAGATACACCCAAGAAACCCACAGGCTTTACAGGCTGCTCTATCTGCTGCAGCATATTAGGGAGAGCAGTACATCACAAACCAGGGGCCTCACGACTAAGCTTCCTGTGGCAACTTGGTTAAGTTTGCCACGGGGTTAAGCACTCAAGGTGGCATGTTAAGGCAAGTCTGATGGTGCTTTAAGCCCGATTTAAACTGTTGGGAGTTTATTTTATTCTCAAGTACACCAGAGGATCTGACAAGTTATAGTGGAAGAAGGTCCTCATTGACCGCCACCTCTGCAAGGGTTGCACAATTTTGGCAGAAAATATCCAGGGCAACAGGCTTTTCTCTTCATTAGGAATTTATCCTGCTCAGATACAGCTATTGACTAGGAAATATTCAGGGTGTGCAGTATAATTTTTCCCTTTTGTAGCTTCATTTAGGGGTCTCAGTTGGACATCTTTATGCCTTGTGAAATACCTTTCAGCCTCGGTGCTAATGCCTTTGATATGCTTGAAAAGAAATGGAATATATTTGGATATTTTGGTTTAATCTCATATGATATATCTTTATCCTCTGTCCCCAGTGGTTTTTTGTTGCTGTCCACTATACAGCTTTCAGCTTGTCAATATCTTTCTGGTAAAAAACATGGTGGCCCAAATAATTTTCCGTCAGAACCACAGAGAATTACAGAAAGCAAGGAAAAACCTCCAACTGTCTTAATTACTATTAAACTGCATTCATAGGAAAGACCTCCTGAACTCCGCACCATGGTGTGGTGCTTTTGAGTGGGAAACACAGAATTCATGGGCAATTTCTGTGGTTTTACTATATTCAAAGTTCATTAATTAGAGTTTCTTATTCAACAGCAGCTCCATGGCATTTCTTTTGATGTAATGTTTTTTGTGGGTTGTTGATCTTCACAGCCTCCCAGTCCTACAGACTATTTTGCCTTAATTTCACCCACCTACACTTTTTGTAAATTAATTTAATGCTAGCATTTTCTTCCTATGTTCCTAAGCTTTCCAGGTTCCTTTGATCAAAACATTGTATTTTCAGTTTTCAGGTTCTATCAACTGTGCTCCCTTCTGAGCCTGTCAGACTAAATGCTTCAGCTCAGGCATTGTCATTGGCTGCACTGTCATATACATTTATTTGAATGTGCAGCATGGGACACACCTTCAGATAACAAAAATGTGTTTCTCCGTTGATAACAGAGGACCTCTGATGAATGATTTACACTGCGCTTTTCCCATGCATTAACTTAATTATCCTTAAAAAAATTACAGAAGTGATTCAATAGGATGAATTCATTCTGAATATTCAGTGGGGTTTACTTAGAAATAAAATAAACAGATTCCAAAGCTATTCACTAGGAAGAGCATTTCTAATTCCACTTTGATTTGCAGTTTTCTCATCTTCATTTCTTGAATACTGGATGTGTTTTCTTGCTGTTTCTGACAAATTGTTTATTATCCTGAACTTTGTATTATCTATTTGTATTACCTATTAGATTTTTTCCTCAAAGGAACACTTACTAGTAGTAATTGATAACTTTTGAAAAATACTTAATGAACACACAGGTGAACCAAATTTTTTCACTAATAATTAGATGACTGAAATATGACACAGTTTCTGTATTTCAGATGAAAATACAAATTTCTAGTAGTAATTGTAATTAGTAGTCAGACCTTCATACACATTATCAGTGCAATATTCTCACACCCCTGTTGAGCTGGGTAGGTAAGATCTGTGATACATGCTCAAGTTGTGGGACTTCAACTACACTGAAGCAATGCAGTGACCATTTCTATCACCACTCCCCACTTCCCCCAAATTCACAGCTGTATAAAAGTGCCTATATACATAAACATTATTGTTAAGTCTCAAACGGAATAAAGCTATTTATTTTGGAGCTGTTGGATTTGGAAATAATTCCCTGCCCCTAGGGCCAGGTATGAGCCTAGCAGCAACCAGTTCCATGGTAGCACAAATGTAAAGTGAGTGACTCCAGTCCTGGTTCCAGCTCTCCCCATCTGGGTGACCAGAGCAGAGAGGCGAGGGGGGCTGCCAAACTCTGATTCTGCCCAAGAGTCTGACTCCAGCCTGGAGACCCTGTGGATGGAAACCAGGATCTCATCACAGGGTACTCAGCCTAGACATGGCTACTGCACCCACATTACAGACTGTATAAAATTAAGATTTCAATTTAAAAAAGATAAAAAACCCCAATTATCAATAGGGTCAGTATACATTAGAAAGCCTATGTGTAACTCAGATAAAGTAATAACTTGTGCATTAGAGTAATTTATGAAGGAAATGAATATGTTAGATTTTTAACATAAGCCAGTGGCAAGACAGAGACTTGGAAAGGCAGCTTTGGATTTGAGCTCACTCACAACACCCCTAGGTATCATTAGGTTCTGGCCTGGCAAGAGAGTGTGACAGCATTATGTTTTCCTATATTTTGTGTATTAGATTCCATCATACATTTAAAGCAGTGCTCTAATTTACATAGAATATTGTGTCCCATGCCCAAGGTAATTTTGTCTGGGAAAAAAAAAAAAAGGGGGAGAGGAGCAACAAGGAAAAGTTAGTTAAGTAATTTAAATTTCCAGAAACACAAGTGGGAGGTTAAACTTTGCTCTAATTATACAGCACTAACAAAAGCATTGGAGCCATGCTGTGAGAACAGTTTTAAGTTCCTCTTATCACTGAGATAGAGATTACAGTGTAAATGAACTAAAGCTGAAATTGGTTTGTGATTCTTTTTTTCATTTAGGTGATTATATCAGGCAAAAATCCTGAGCGTACACCAGATAGGGACTGTGGTCGGTGGTGGCTCTCACACTCACGGGAGACAGCAGAGAAGTTTTACCAACATAGGTTTAAGAGATGAGTCCCTAGAATCAATCCAGAAGTTAGGCTTGCAGGAACACGCAGACCAGCGTGGCTTGCTTTGCTAATGAGCATCAGGGCTAGCTGTGGCAGCTCTGAGAGGAGGGGCTGCTCAGTGCAGGGAGATATCACTACCCTGGATTAAAATCTGCTCACTCCCTTAATCAAATTTCATGCCCCAGTGGCCTTACTGAAATGGAGACAATAATGGAAGAGACCTTGGGGATACCAGCAAAGCACCTGCAGTGTGCTGCAGTGCAGGTATTAGCCTTAAATTTTAGTCTTGTTAGCTTGGGCCCTGGGAACAGTGAGGTGGCAGTGGGATAGAGCTTTGCTCAGGCTCATTACCACTTACGTGACTGCAGGGTTGGAGAAAGCTTGGAGTTGACTAATTACCTCTCTGTGGGCAGGGCAGAAATTCCTCCACTGGCTTCCCCAGGGTGCCATCCATCAGCAACTGCTGTGTGGGGATGAGCAAGGTTTTTGGCCAATGCAGACCTTTGAACAGGGTGTCCTTTTGCTCTGTGTCCCACTGCCTCCAAAGGCAGGTCATCTCTGTGCCAGCGCTCAGGGACGGCCCTGCATACACTGCCCTGGAGCCAGCTGTCAGTGGCTGTAACTGTTCTCCGCTCTGTGAAGGTGGGAGCACCATTTATTGATGGGCCAGCACCTGACACTGACCTCCTCTGGTTGCTGGGAAGATAGTTCAGGGTTTGTTTTGGACTTAATTTTTGCTGACAAAGTAGATAGGCTCTTCTTAGTTTCTATTTTATGTTCATTCCTAAGATTTTATCTTCATAGAAGGGTCTGCCAGGTTATCCCAGTGCTTCCTACTGGCGGTGGCATTTCAGTTACTATAGTGACTACAAGGATGTAGGTTGGGCCAAAGCATCCGTCTGATGATGAAAGGTAACATTTATCATTTTTCCTATAACCCCTTCCTCTGGTTAATTGCTATTGTTGCTTTAAAAAAAACCAGCCTTATGTATTAAAACTGTACTCTGTGTCTTGCCTAACATCACCAAGCTGGCTCAAATGACTGTATCACTCAGGAAGCTAAAGATTCTTCCTCAGCTTATGGCCACTTGGAGAAGATAGCAGACCACCACTCTGGCATCCTAAAAGGACAAAACATGGGATGAATCCTTAACAGATCAAGGAATGTTTTAACAGGAAGGGGTTTTTCTCAAGCAGTTTTCCTGACTGCATCTGAAGCCATTTTCCAACTTGTGGGTTCCTGGAGTTAACCTCATCAGAACACATATCACATAAGCAGAGCTTAACTATTTCATGTGCTATCAGTTAGGGATTGTTATGCATAAAATGTTCAAGGCCAAAAAAAAAAAAAAAAACAGTTTCAGGCACACAGGACTCAAAGGTGATTTAATCCTCTATGTTCTGGCTCTCAGGTTGTAACTTCACTGGTGAAAGGATCAGAGTTGCACAGACTAACTTACCTCAGACTAATGGGACAATAATTTTTCACCTCAAAAGCATTCAGCCTCTAAGATGCAAAGAAACCCTTGCTATCCAATGTCTAAAGTAAGGTATCTTCAGAATCCTGCAGTGTGGAGAGGTACCAGCTGTTGTGGGGCACTCAGACTTGACACTGCTCCAAGGAAGCCAGCAAGGTCAGATCCTCCAGGAACTGGCAAAAGCAGGACTCTGTTCTTGGCCTGAACTGGACTTCAGTCTGAGGAACCCCTGGTCACAGGGAGGGGCCAGATTTTGATCATCTGGAGACACTTAACAATGAACAGTGAGCTGTCTAACAAGTTATAGGTATGTCCTACAGCTGGGCAGCCGTATTTTGAACCACAGTCTCAGACTTAAGTGCATCAGTTCTTTTAAAGACTTTCAGCAAGTAACTATTATGATCTGAAGTTGTTTTCCATCTTGTTTGGTGTCTATAATAAACAGCTGAAAGTGCCTCAAAATGACTGCCCCAGAGTCATGTAGAGAGTATGTTATAAAGATCAATGCATGATATTTATAATGACAAAAGCAAAAGTTTGAATTACCAAAAATGACAACAGCTTCACCCATGAAACTAATAAAACCCCCCACAAAAAATATATTTACTTCTATTTTCCCCAAAATACAAAACTCATAGATAAAGCAGTGGTGAAAATGGAGAAAAAGCAGCGAAAGTCAAGGTATGTTCTTGTCTATAAGCAAAAGCAAACCCATGTTATGCGCTGATGGGATATCCAGGAATCTGTCTGAACATGTAGACTAGATGGGAGGATTTGAAGAAATAGTACTTGAAGAGTTACACTGGGTATACACAAGCACAAACCTTAAGATCCCTTGAGACTCCAAGAAGTTCACTTCTATGCAGAAAGTGTGAAGTCTAAATCTTATGAGAAATTGCAGGAGAAAGGACAGAGTTAGGAAAGATGAATAAATACATGGACATGAACTGGGTAATCATCCTATCGATAAAATGAAGAAACCACCACTTAGTGCCATCATGTCACTGTGCAATTGAACATCACGTTTCCAATATCTCAACTGTGATCCAGCTTGGTGCCCTCTCTTGCCTTTGTGTGGAAAACCATTCCGTCTCCCATTATGCCAGGCAGATTATTTTGACCTTCACCAATGGAAGCTTCCTTCAAAAGAGGAGATAACAATCACGTAGCAAACGGAGATGACGCAGTCAGGATTTTCATTGTTGCTTTGCACAAGTGAGACGACTTCTTCTCTCACAGACACTCAGTTCAGGTCTGAGCTTTTGCAGTCCCATCTTTGCTTTTTGTCTATTAATAGTACTCAAGATGGCTATTAATAGTATTCAAATGTCAATTAATAGTATTCAAGATGGCTCCTCTTTGTTCCAGCACAACAAGTGTTTTTCTTACACATTAATTATGAATTCTACCTGAATGTGTCAATCTCGGTGTGACCCCTGCCAGATATCCAGCAAGACAGAGCCCATGTATTTCTGTGACAGTCTTGGGACTTCATCTCAAAATGAGACTCATTAAGTAGCTAACAGTGATAGGACACAAAAAGCAGAGCAGGTAGAGGGAAAGAGCTGGAACAATATTCTGAGGTCAATAATCAATGGATATTGTCAAATGGATCCCACAGAAAGCCACTGCAGCTCTGAAGCTCTTTGTCATGAGGCCATTGGAGCCACGAGCAGTAAGGTCTGGCAAGCAGAGTCAAGGTGTGTCAGCAGCACCAGCTTTCCCTGAAGAGCAAGTTGGTACCAGAAAAAATCCTGATGAAGTGGTTTTCTCACATTTGGGTATTGCAGTCCCAGCACAGTTTAAGCATGGCCATTGATTTGGGCCTATAGAGAGTGCTACAGAAGAAAGAAGTGAGAAGAGCAGAATTTGAGAGTGAAGGAGAGGGATATGAACTAAATAGAAACAAGACTTGAAGACAGAGGTAGTGAGTTCCTTAAAATAGCTGCACTTGCCTTTGATGTAAAATACAAAATCTTGGAAATAAAATGAGATAGAGACTAAACAGATGGTGTGAGGAGGGATTCAAAAGTGAGATGATGCACCAGAACTAGATATGAAGAAACAAATGATGCAGAAGTGAACTTAGCATAAAAGGCAGCAGATAATAATCATATTTTTTAGAAAAGCCCTTTGCAATATTTGTAAGCTACAGCATCACCAAAATATAACATGAGACCATTTGACTTATTTTCCTCTCTACAAGAAGAGACTTGTTTTGAAGTTCACGTAGATCAAGTGTTTTTCTGTGTGAAGAGTTTGCAGTTCTTGGCATGTTAAAACATTACTTTAAAAATCTTTCACACCCAAGAGTTACATTCATTTGCTTATCTCTATAGCACTTCCAAAAAAAAAAAAAAAGTCATACCACAGCTCATTTTGATCAAAACAGGGATGCTTCTAAACCTTCATTCTTATCTTTTCATTGATCACTTTAATATAGAAGTTTCCTTCTTCAGCTGGGAACTTGGCTTTTTTATTCTCTAGGTTAAAGTTCTAAATCCAAACAGCTCCAGGTCCTACCAACTCCATGCTTTGGGGAGTTATGAATTTTTTAGATTGGCCCTTTTATGTGCCCCAGTTCCCACAGAGGGTGGTGAGTCACAGGTCCAGCATTTGGAGTCTGGAGTTGGAGATGAGCTTTCCCAGCTTGGATCCATCTAAAATTCTCTTTTTTTTTTCCTCCAGTAGTACTTGCTGCTCAGCAGAAAAGTCACACATTGTCATGTATATTTCTTTTCTGTTTTGACAGATTTACAACACTATCTGTGTTGTACCAGTCTCTTCCAGCTATGACAAAGTCAGTCAATATGGGTTTTTTTATAAAATTCAAGTGCCAATGATTTACTCCTTAAAAAAGAGAACCATGAGAGTCTGAGCAAGGAAAGCAAAATACTTAGAACAATACTGCGATCACCAATTGATCTCCCCTGGTGTGTGCAGTAGCAGGAGGTGAGGCTGCTGTGCCAGCCTCCCACTCACTTTGCCTCCCATCTGCACCGCAATCACAGGATCTGAAATTTAATCCTTTGTTTGCCTCTGGTCCCTGAGGGATGAAACACTGAGATAAGGCTGCTTCGAATAAATCATCTCAGAATTTCTCTCCGTCTCTGGTTTCCACCCAGGTGATGTATTTCATAATTTGTGAACCATCTCTACTGCCTGTCCTGCAATTAAACAGTTGCTTGGTCCTCTAAAGCACTGCTCAGCTCCCTGTCCCACCAGCTGCTCACAAGCTACCCCTCAGATTTGAGTGCTACTCCCTTCAAGGGTACAGGAAAATGCAAAACCCTTCAGTTCCTCAGTGGCAGACCTGACCCTCAGATCCTCACTCAGCCCAGCTGATGGGACCCAGCCCGCATGAGGAGTCGGAGAGTTTGACTCACCATGGTCATGCTGCTGCTTGTTCCCCCTCCCACACAAACCAGCTGTTTTCAGTCCCAGCATTTTAACCTGGTTTGTAAATAACAGGCACCAGGGAAGAAGTGCATTTGCCTCCTACCTGATACCGGCCCCAGGAGTCCTTCATTTCTCTGATAGTTAATCTGTTTCTAAGTACTAAAGAGGGAGAGAGAGAATAAAAGAGAAAGGAGGAGTTAGCAACTATTTCTTTCTCTACCCAGTTTGCCAAAGGCTATGACTGTGGGTTGTTTTTCTTCCAACAGCTTGAAAATATTTCCTATAGATCAGGCGTATTTAAAGCTTTTCCTGTGACTTTTTTCCTGTTTTTTTCCTTCCCCCCTGCAAAATGGTGAGCAAACCTAGATACAAACTGGCAGCTCAAGTCCTCATACCACAGCTGGCCCTCCCAGAGCCCTTCCCGCAGGCTAGCCTTTCCAGGTTGGGTGTAGGATGGATAACCAACAGGAAGTAATCACTTTTGGATGAAAATCACAGTAATTGCTGCTGTTAAAAGACACTGTTGTTTTCCTACGTATTTCTGGGAGGACATGAAAAACTGGAGGGGGGAAGAATGAGGCAAAACAATCAGTATTTTTGCAATCTTGTTTGTTATACTGCCTGTGTCTTTGTAACGTAAATGCAAATAAACCCATCTTTATTTTATTCATAGTTCTAATGGAAAGTCTGTGTCATGGTCTGAACCAGGTGGAAGACAAGATCCAAAGGGGGAACATACATGGCACAGACTCTCAGTGCATGTGAAGAACCAGGAGACAGGGTGCAATCAGACTGCGGTGATCAAACCCCTCACTAAAGACTACCACGGCCAAAGTCTGGCTTTTACCGACATCAGCAGTAAGACTCTGTACAATGTGGTGGAGGAAGAAGTTAGAGAGCCCGTTCATCTCAACCAGTCCAGCAGTCCTTCCATGGTGGTGCACAGGCGGGTGGCAACGACCCCCCCACTGCAGGCCACGGTGGAGGAAACCCAACTTTTCTTGCCTGAGCAGTCTCCCAAGACCCTGCCCCTGCAGCCACAGTCTCTCATGGACCAGCTGCAAGGAGTGGTCAACAAGTTTTCCACTGGTGTCCCTGACTTCAACACTGTCCTCCCCACTCCGGGCTCAGGGAACGGCGTGCGGCCTCCCTACCCAGCCCCGCCACCGCAGCCGCCCCTGCAACCTTTCCAGGTGGCTGCCTTCAGCGAGGAGCCCCTGTCTCCCCCGGCTGAGGAAGCAGAGAGTGAGAAGGTGAAGCTCATTCAGGGATATGTGTATGAGAAGAGCACAGAGGAAGAGGAGGACGAGGAGCCGGCAACCAGCAAACTGACTCTAGAAGACTCTCCAGCGCTGACGCCCCCGTCCCCTTTCCGGGATTCAGTGGCTTCAGGCAGCTCTGTGCCCAGCTCCCCTGTCTCGGAGTCGGTGCTCTGCACACCCCCGGACGTGACCTACGCCTCTGTCATCCTGAGGGATTATAAGCAAAGCTCGTCCACCCTGTAGATGCTGCAAGAGCCGAGGTGGGAAGGACTTTGGCAGCTGCCCACTGGGAGGACTTGGGGAGACAAGTCTCCCAGGTCTGTGGGGAGAGAGAGCGGAGAACAAAGTGACAAATGACAGGGCAAAAATTTCATCCTGCACTTAAATAGCTAAAATGAAAAAAAAAGAAAAGAAAATAAAAAATACGTTCTGAGGGCTCAAGATTCTCTATCTGTTAAAAATAAAAATATTGTACTTTGGGAAAATGTTAGGAAACCATAACAAAGCACAAACTAAAGAGACAACTTCTATAGCAAAAAAAAAAAAAAAAGAATAAACACACAGGAAAAAAAATATAATCACACTTAGTTACACCCTCTCTTGGCAATGCTTGAAAAGGACTCTGGGAAGTGTGACCTGGAGATGTCATTAGCACACCTCATGACTGCTGTCTGTCTGCTATGGGAGCAACACACCCAGGAGCTGGAAGGGCAGAGTGTGGTGGAGGGGAACAAAGCTACTTGTATATGAGACATATATGCATAAATATTTTTTTCCACAGGCGGCGTAACTGTGGAACATTGCAGGAGAGGAGATGAGATAATGTGAAAGTGACATGGCTCTTACTGACTCCTTTCTGAATGATTTGTTCTTCATACTGGGCTGCTTTTTGGGGGATTTGGGCTTCTTTTAATGCTGATTGTGAACAGAACAAGAAATATGATCATGACTCAACAGGTTTCTGAAGAAAGCCTTGCCGTAGTACTTGTAATATAAGGATTTGGAAAAACTGCCCTTTTGTATAAGGTTGCAAACCATGTGGCTCAACTGTTACACAACGTTTCCTGTAGCAGAACAATATTTATTGACCATCTTTTCATAAACCAACGTATTTTGCCATGTCATTGCATCATTCCTTTGTGTTACTTTGGAATCAAATGCATTGAGAAATAGTTGTTTACTTAGAGCAACAACTGTTAATCTGGAAGAAAGGCAATTCCACACTGGGGGTTACAGAGCCTCCAGTCAAGAGAGTGAGCGTACGTTTGTGTATTTGTGTGCGTGGGTACGGTACGTGTGAAGAGTAATGTCCAATAACTACCACTGGAAGATTGTCTTATATACTATGAATATTTTTATGTTTAAATCATGTTTTTATATCGCGTTGTTACAAATATTCGATAGATCTTTGAAGGTTTGTATGCTATGCTAACACATCCTTTTTCTTTCATGTACAAGCTGAGACAGTTGTTACCCTTATAATAGGGTGCTTTGTTTTGCAGATATTTTATGAAGTAGACATATAGTATTAATAGCCAGTGCATTGAGAACTTGTTATTTTACATGTTTTGCAGCAAGTGTGGCTAACAAAAAAATAAAACAAAACAAAAAAAAACAAACAAAAAAACCCCAAAACAAAACACACACAAAAAAAATACCTACCCAAAAAACAACAAAAGAAAAAAAAAACAGAAAGAAAAAGCTCTGTTTGAGAAATCTTGCAGGTGAGACAGGAAAAGTAATTCAACTATTCCACTGCTTCAGATAATTTAAAATAAAATCACGTCAGGAAATTTCATCAGTGCTTAATGTGTGCATAAATTCCCAGGTTTTGCTATTGACAGTTCTTTAAAATCCTTTATGATGTTTAGTTGCATGTTCCTTCCTTATGCTTTCACTTTGTGTATATAATATACAATATAGCATCTTAAAGATCACTTCTAGTCAGTTGTAGTTCTGTCATATATTCTTCCTCCTCCTGTATCTTTCATGTGTTTCCTGGAGATGGGCCTAATCCAAAGCTCCCCAATGACTGGCATGATCAAAGTCCAGGTCTAATTGCTGTGGCCTGAACTTAATTATAATGATGATTACCCTATTTACAAATGTGCTTATTATACATACACAGGTCAGGATTTTAGCTGCTATGATCTTTCCTTGTGCTGCTGAATTCAGCTCTTTCCCACGCTTCTACACTTCATTTCAAATATATTTTAAAGGAATCTCTTGCTGTTAATATAGTTGCAAACCCTCATTTTAACTATGCTTCTTTTGAATGTTTTATCAGAGTTTTTCTGAATTCATCATAATTCTATTATTTTTCTTTCTTTTCACTTGAATCTTAAGAAGTTCTGCTAGTTATCAATTCTTCTCTGAAGATCCAAATCTCATGGTTTTTCCCTAATTATGCAGTATTGGTATTGGAAGGTGTGGCTCGTGCTCAAAACCAGATAGGGTCTGTTTTCCTCATCCTGTTTTCACAATGTTTGCTCCTTTCAATATTACTCGTGGCCAATTGCTGCCATCATCCTGATGTGGAAAGCATGAAACGACTTTGCCCAAAGACACATTTTTGTCAGTATATTGATGTCTCTAATGAATTGAAGACACCTTAGGGTTAGTTGGTTGATTTTTTTTCTGCTTAGGGCTTTTAGGGGGGATATTTTTTGTTGCTGTTTAATTTTCTAAAAAATGCTGATTACACATTAAAGCAGTGAGGAAAATGCCGTATCTTCTTTGCTGATCACTGCACTGGCAATGAATTCTATCTTCTAATAATGGTAGTGTAAGATCTGCTGTGCTGTTTTCAAAACCATACTTTGTCAGTAGCACAGAGCTAACACCAAGAAGCCAGTCTTTGAAGACCTGAGAGAGATAAGAAACAGAAATTTAACAGACTTGTATCGACGAGGAGACAGCAATGTGGCAAGGTACTATACTGTTTTCATATCTGTCTGTTTTGAACATATTAAGCACTGATTTTATTACTGCAATGTAATTATATCATGACTAAGAGTTTTCTTGAAATTCAGTATATTAGCTTTTAGTTTGTAATTGTTAAAACTGGAAACATACACATACGTAACTATATCTAAAGAGCAAGAACTCACCTTGCGTATGCAGCTGTATGAGCTATGAAGCTTCCTGTAGAAGTTCTTTCTTTTGGTCTGTCAAATGCTTGATAAAAACCGCCTTTTTGTGAAAATGATCTTGAAAATGCTGTAAAATAAATATTTTCTATTTATTATTTAAAAATAGAATGCCAAAAATTTTTAATTTTTTGTTTCCTGAGTAGAAAACAGTCATCTATAATAATTCATTGTTTCAAGGCTTTTCAACATCATGAATAAGAGATGGTGGGATATTTAAATGGAGGTAGGTATTGATTAGATTGTGTCATGGAGGTGAGATGGTGGGGAGTTGGAAGATCTTTGCTTATATAAAAACCCCCAGCTTTTTGGCTTCCTAATGAAATTCAGAAACACTGTAAGTATGCATTCAGGCCAACAAATTGTAGAAGAGAATTCAATGGGAAATGACAGGAAGTTTTACTTCCCAAGGACATGGGAAAACACCAGCCCTTCTCTGAAAATAGTCTTTGAGATGTTTGCTTCTCTCATCAGGGAAATTCAAATACCCTTTCTTGACAGCTATACATGATAGGCATTGATCCACCTGGCATTTTGTGTCCTACCTGTACTGCTTCTGTATAGAGCAAAGTACTGGGACTCCTGACTCCTGCTTTGCAACTCAGAAACACTGTGGCCTTTTGGTGACTCCTGAACTGCTCTGTGCCTCAGCAAGATGTTTTTTTGGAGTGCTGCTGGGGTTTTCAGACATGAGTGGCACTAAACATAGAAAATCTAGATCTTTTTCTTTACACTTGTGAATAGGCTTGAGGCTCCTTTGGATCTGGGCTTGCAAGAGTCCATGTCTGAGGAGTCAGTCCATCTACAACTACTGCAGTGCAGGAGTACAGACAATGAAATTGTGTTCAGTGGTAAGTGCCAAAAGTTTGGTGTCTTTCATAGAGGTGTCTTTCTTCATAGAGGTTTTTCTTTTTTCTTATCCCTTTTTATTTTTGTTTTCAAAATCTAATCTGTCTATAGTAAACGTTCTGCTCACCAGGTGTATTCAATAACAAAAACATCCTCAGAGAAACACAGCACTTACTCCCCTCCAGAGCACCCAGTGCAGTGTTGCACAAGTTGCTGAAAAACACATCTAAAGCAACTTTTCACTGGGTAAATGGATAGCTGTGAGCCGCAAAGCATTTAGTCTCCAGCCTCCTGCCAAGGCCTGAGTGTTGGCAGCTCCACCAGCCCAGTCCATGCCTGTCCACCCAAGCTCTGCTCAATAACTTGGGTTTTTCCAGACTGGTGCCATGTACACTTTGCATAGAGTGAGTGGCTCCCAAAAGGAAAACGCAATGGAAATTGGGCCCTTGGAGTTGTATTTGTCACTCCTTAGAGAAAAACAGAGGAGCAGCTTGCTAATACCTGTTCTACACAAGGTCTGAGTGACTGTTAAAAATGCTTCTTATATGGGAGTGGGAAAAGTGTGGGTTTGCAGATTGCATTGTTGTGGTCGGTTTTTTTTCCCAAATAAATGAATCACTAGACACTTGGCAAGTATCTGTCTGCAAATCATTTGGAAAGAGAAGCAGACACTGTAGCCTATTTTTATCTGTGTAAGATTCCCAACAGGGATATTAGCAAGAAAGAAGATAAGGAATGCCATGCAGCCAAATGCGTGGTAGTACCACAGACCCCATATCTGGACACGGACTCGCATTTTGGCAAGCCCCGCAAGCTCCCAATCAGAGATAGTGGAAGAGAGCAGGAGTGACTGGTTGCCATTTCCAGTGCAACAGGTAAATCATATGCAACTAAAAAAAACAAGCAAGCTATTCTTTGCCTTTGCTAATTCAGCTTCCAGGTCTCAGTAAATCACACAAAAGGGGATTGCTCCCCACCCGAGAGAGCAGGTCACTCTTTGGTACTAAGTAAGAGCATTTGTTTTCTACTTGGTTTCAAGGTGGGCGTAAGGAATGTATCTCTACAGAAGTAAAATATCATTGTGAGTTGTGGGCTTCCATAACCAAAAGGCCTCTAGGTAGGTGGAGAAGCAGCTGGCACAGATAGCAGTGCAGACATATAAGAGTTTAGGAGTGGTATGTATCTATGACATTCAATCCACCCACTTTATTTATTGCACACCGTGCAATGTGTAGGTGGCATGAGATCCATTCCCCCACCCACTCCATGGTATGGTGTGTGGGACTCCTACCTCCCCGTGCTGCTCTGACACTGAACCAGGAACAGATATGCAAGACCTCCCTCCAGGTAAGACGGTGTTCCTTGCAGGACACTGCTTTCCTCTTTTTCCTAACACAGGGTATCTTTGCAATGCACCAAGAGTGTATTTTCCTTGCAAGCATCGCCTAGAGATGGGGTATTTCAGTGCTGTACAGTGCCTCGAAATAAGTCAATAGTTTAAAAGGAGCTCTTTGCCCAGCTCCCCTCCAGCAGCCCGTGGTGAGCTCTCCCCCACTACAGCTAAACAGAGGTGTCAGTCCTACAGCCATGATCCAGGGGGTGATGAGCTGTTGGTTTCTGGAATGCCCAGCAGCACACACTGCCAAATGTCAGTGGTGAATGTACAGCACATGCTTGGCACAAACGTCACACTGGTGCTCCCTGAGCTGCTGGTGCTCAGAGGTCTGAGGGGCACTGAGGGCTCCTGTAGCCTTCGCTGCTCTCAATGACACAGGGAAAGAGAAATAGCCACAGGAAGATGACAACTTGCTTTTATCTCTCTTGCAAGGCAGGCAGGACTGTGCTGTGGAGCCAGCAGTGTCTCCCTGATGGTTTCTGACTAAGTACTGACAGCTCCTGTGATTTGCATTTCGACAGACATGAAGAGTTGGCCCTTCATTCTTTAGCTACTCTTGTTAGATAACACTAAAATAGACAAACTGCAAAATTATCAAGGCAAATGCTTAAATACCACCACTGGGAGCAATGTTGCACATGAAAGCTGAATCTGAGCAATGCTGTAAAAAATTTATGGTATAGGAGTATTTTCAATATATGTTTTAGACTTAAAAATGCACTGACAAATGTATATCTTTTTATTTGGGGAAGGAGGCAAGAATGAGTGTGTTTTCCTGGGATGTATTATACATGTTTTGTTTGAATACTTACACAGAACAATTAAACTGTATTTTAATTTGGCAGATACTGTCATTCCGATTTTTTTGCCTTTTTTTTGGGGGGGGAATTTGATTTGATTTTTTGCTTTTCTGCTTAAAAATAATGCCTAGAATACTTAGCAAGATTATTAACTCTGCCGGGATTTTCATGTGCATCTGTGTGGTGCTAATTTAGAAACTGAAGCCTCTAAGTGCCGAGATCTTCAATGTGTGTGAATCAGCGTTAAGTCCTGAATTATGTCATTTTCCTTGAGAATCTGGCTGAGTACCTGTACTCTTAATTTTTGAGTTTCCAGAGATTCATTTCCCACCCCAAGCTCCATTTTGCAGTTCTGAGGATCTTGCTCTTATCACTGTTTTTGAGGCTGCTGTTGCTCATTGTTCTTATCATTTGATGTGATGCCTTTGCACCAGCCTTGGCATAATTGCAGGGGGACATGCCTATGAGGCTGCAGTTCCACAACAGCGCCAAGAGATTTTCCTGCTGAGCTCTATTTCCCCTCTTTGAGAGGTGGTTATGCTGCATGCCCTGCCTTCCAGCATGCTGTTTGTGCTTCGGTAATATTGTTGTTCACGTTAAAAACAACAAAATTATGAAGTTTTGCCCTCCTCTTTCCCTGAGCTCAGGATTTACACAGATGCCTGTACTCAGTGCTTATACAGGGCAGTCTGGCACGAGTCACGCTGTTGGGAATGTGAACTCAGTGCATCACAGCCTGGCCCTCAGCTGTGTCCCCAGTTCAGCTCTTGATTCATTTAATGAATTCAGGATATTCATCTACCCAGGGGTATTTCAAAGCTGCACAAGGGAGCTGGGTGCCAATTTACAATGGACACAAGTGAAAACTGGGCATAGAAATCTTTTAGATACCTTTCAAAACTAAGATGGTCTTTCCTTACAGCTCAGATTGGGACACAAGAGAGGGGTGTATAAAAAAAAGAAGATTTTCACAGGCCTTTTATTCTCTTTCTCACCTCGACCTCAATGCCACTTCACTCCTGCTCTTTCTTACCCAGCCTCTTTTTATAACATGTATTGCATAGCTGTGGAAGTGGCACTATTCAGCTCAATAATTTTGTCTTGGGTCCCTCATTTTCCTTATTATTTCCAGTTATCTCATGATTAGTGTTAAAGGAATGTTTGGGATGCCTGTGAAAGCTTGTGGAATCAAGAGAGCACACAATAAGAAGGCACAACAGTCACATTAGCTGGAGCAAGCTCAGGTGCTGCAGCCATTTAAATCATCAAATAAGGCCACAGTACATAGCTCAGTTATCCCTCAGAAGAACAGAATAGCTGGCAGGTCTAAGGGGAGCTAATTTTCCCAGCAAGAGAGCTAATTTTTTCCGAGGCTTTGAGTCTCAGCTCTAGAATAATGCTGTGTTGTCAGATCACAACACCATCATTTGCAAAACACTCAGAGCCTTTTTCTTCTTATTGCTGGGTTGTTTGTTTGTCTAAGATAGGTATCATCTTCAGTGGCTGCTGTGCACAGACCTTTCCCCAGCACTTACAAAACATTCCAAGCCTTTTATCCTTAATGCTGTTTTTCAAGATAGGTGTCATCAGCTTCAATGCATACCCTGTCCATGGCAGGGCATGGGGCAGTGCTGGAGCAGGATCAGGACCTGGGTAGCAAAAGCTTTCTTGCACAGTATACTGCTTTTAGACATTTGTGTTGTTTGTGTTTTCTTCCACATTTAGAGCTCTCTGAGCCTCAGCACCTCTGTTCATAGTGGCATGAACAACACGCAGCTGGCAAAAACACCACAGCAAGCAGTATTTTTCACCTTAATTCCCCAGCTCAGTTGCTAGGACTTTACCCTACCTATGTGCCCCCTCTTCCTGCCACAAACAGCTTGTCACCTGTGACCCAAAGGAGCAAGCCTGAATGAAGAAATAGGGGAAACACACTTTTCTGTGCAAAGGCCTCTTGGTGCTAAATGCAGTAGCCCTGGGAGCACTGATTCACAGAGGCCAGGCATATTCCATAGGAGTGTCCCCCACGTGCACAGGAGACAAGGTGCCCACGCTGTCACACTGGCTGAGGATGTCAGACAGCGCAGTTGGAGGCATCTCAGGCTCTTTGAGATCACAGGGGGTTTCACAGGTGCTGTTCACCAGTGCAGTCAAGATCTATGTGTGACCAGTTTGGGACAAAGAGCTTTGAAAAGGGCGAGGATGGGAAGTCCCCCTTGACATCCTCCTCCAAGGGGCTCAGGTCATAGTGTCTGTGTGACTGTAGGACATGTGCTGTGTTTGGGACAGCCTACAGCTCAGCAAGCCTCAGCCTCCCTTCACCTTCAGACACTCCTGAGCTCCAGCCCTGGCTCTTCCTGGTGGTTTCTCTCCTTCCACAGGGGAGGATGCCTGCAGGGGGTTTCAAGACTCTGGCTGCTTTTTTTGCTTGCTCCAGATGTCTCAGCTGATGCATTTTCATCTGGCTTCTAAGCAAAATGCAAGCTGAACTGGGAACCAGTGGGCACAGGAACCAGTGGGTGGTCTGCTGTCGCTGTCGTGGCTGGGAAGGGAGAGCAACAGTGCCAATACCCAGCCATGTGGGTACTGCACACACAGCACACAGTGATAGAAACAGGGAGAGAAGCTGCATGAAAGGCCTCTGTAAGTTGTTTCACTCTGACATCTACGAAATCCTGGCTAAATCATGAAATTAAGAGTTCTGACTGGGCTGGATGACAGAAGCAGTGCGCATTAGACCTTCGTGTCCTGCTCCTTACAGGCCAAGCTCAGATATCCCTGTTGGCTGAGGATTCTCTTTGAGTTTGTACTCACTGTCACAGTCGATCACATTGGAAAAGACAACAGAGGGAAAACACAGATGAGAAGAAGCCCCATGAGGCAGCAGGTGCAGCTCTCAGCAAGAAGAGCTAATTCTTAAAAGAGCTACTAGACTTAATGGCTGAGATGTTACAAGTTATTTCAGGATTCTTCTACTAATGAGTTAGGCCCAGTCCAGCCAAAGGCTAGGAGTAACGCTTAGTAGAGTATCAAGAAATAAGAAGCCTCATAGTTCTGTTGTAGTAACACCATGACAAGGATTTCTCCATCTTCATCTTCTCTGAGAAAATCTGAATCCCTTAAAAAAATTTATGTGGCATTTTAACACCCAAATTTCACAGGGACAGTTAATGTCGAGTGACCAGGACATAGGAATAAGGATCCAGCTTCGAATATAAAAGTCACAGGATATAGTGGTAAAAAGTATTTTTCTTCTTTAATCCAGATTTGAAAGTATCACTGCATCTACAGAATAATTCAAAGGAAACTTGTATAATTTCCTACCAGGAAAGGTTCACTCAAGAAATGAAATACTAATTTTATTATTTAGTTCACCATATTGTAAAAAATAAGCCTCCAGCAAGCCATTGGGCATATATAGAAATGGTATCACAGCTCTCAGATCAGCTGGGGGTCTATGTTATATCCTACCTCACCTAAAGAAAAAGGAGAGGATTCTCCAATTATGAGCATTTTTCCTAAGGCACTTGGTCATGTTTCCTTCTCTACAAAAGCAACTCCGTATAAAGATTCCATATGCAGACCTTCCATGTTGCCTAACACATGATGTGTTCAGCTAAAGCCTGATGATAGTCATCCAGTCAGGTCAGTTTTGCTAACTTTTCCAAAACCTCTCTCTTTTGTGAGGAACTCATACCTGCCATGAGTGGCTAACATGCAGTTATCAAGGCTAACACAAAGAGTCCTTAAAAGAATGTTGGGTTTGATTTACTTCCTTTGATTTACTTCTTTATGAGTTTATGCAGAGGAAAGCTCTGCATAAACTCATAAAGAAATTACACTTTGCACCATATCTTTCTCTAGAAATACATAATTAGGATTTTTTCAAGAAAGGATTGAACTACATTTGTCTTCATCATTGACAATCATATCAAGCCATGATGAAAAAGTACTTACCAGTTTTAATTCACTAATTAAGAGACATGAGTCCATCTCATAAACAGCACTTTCATTGGAAAATAGGGAGTAAACAAACTTACCTTCTCATGCCTACTGAAACACTGCAGTTAGTCAAGAGAGATTTGAGCCTCATGAACATCTGCATTATCTGTCACAAACATGTCTGAGATTTTTTAAACTGATGGCATGGCATCTTACAGAACATGTGTTTACACTTGAGCAGCTCAGCCCCAAGTCCTTTCTCCCTCTGATAGTTGTGTCATTATTCATCCTAGTACAAAACACTCCAACTCTTCAAAGGCTTCTGGAAGGCTATGACCATGCCTTTCCTAGAGCTTTACAGAGCATAAAATAGTTGTGGATTCAGTCTGTCTGTACTGTAGCATGTTTGTGTGGGATGCAGCTCTGTCCTCCCCATTTGGCAGGTGAGGAGGCTGACACATCGTATGCTAACACCAACATTTGCAAATATTTTCCTAAAGCTAAGAACTAAGTCCTTATTTTGACATTTAAAGAAAAAAAATAGCCTGTTTCAGTTCTCCTCTTCCCCTGAAGTTAATGGCAGCTACAGATATCAAGCACATACATAAAATGTGAGCTGTTGATCTCACTTCTAAAGGATTTAGGTACTCTTCTGAAAAAATGTTTCAAGCTATTTCTCCAACGCAAGGATCCTTACTACAGCATGGATGGCAACTAGTGACACCGTGCAGAAAGAGAAGCGATTCTTCCTTTTTCACCCTAGGATTATTTATTGATACTCATCTTGAACATGGAAATCTACACTAATGTCCCTTGGTATGATCTAGCACCACATCTACCATTCTGGAATACGGCATGCTCAAAGTAAGTCGTCTTATTCATCTGTAGTTCAGATTTCTTTTTTGACATTCCTTAGGTCAAAGCCTTCTGCCCTTTCCAGGAGCTCTCCCTCTCTTTCAGTGCCGGGAATGTGTTCAGATAGTGAGTAGCTTCCCAATGCTTTGTTGGTTTCCATGATGAGAAGGTGAGCAAGCTTTAAACTAATTTTATGTTATAACTCTCCTGCGAGACATGGGGACACTTAGTCACACAAAGATGTATATCAAACTGAGACAGAGAGAGAGGGTCACACCTGTGGGTCTCATTTTGTCCAAGCCACTTCAATTTACATAATATTATAATATTATATAGCAGTCATACATAAGATCACAGTTTTGCTACTTTGGCACCACATATGACTGTCCAGAGCTGGAAATAAAGCCTAATGTTTTTAACTTGATGGAAGACAGTTGTCAAATGTCTTTCAATCCCCCTCTTCACTTACTACATGATTTTCATTTACCACATAATTTTCATTTACCACATAAACCTGATTCATTCCTAAAACGAGTTCATCCTGTTATTGAATAGAAAAATAGTCCATAGGAAAATGGTATTTGCTCCCATCTTTAAAAGCTGTTGTCACTTGTCTATACAAAAAGAACAAAACAAGGTTATGGTTTTTAAGCATGGGGAGAATTTACCAACTTTTTCAAGCTGCATCATGGCCTGGGTTTGCACTCAGCAGCAGAGCAGCACCAGCCTCGTGGCTGCTGTTCGTGTTTGGGCTGTGTGGATTCATCGCTCAGTCCTTGTAGTACATGAGTGGCGGCAAGGGATCCTCACCACCACCACAGCCCAGGGCTACAGGAAGGTGGGGTGCTTTTACCAGGGAGTCTACAGCATCTATGGGATCTCTAGCTTGCTCTGGGAGAAGTGATCTCTGTGTCAGATGCATCTGCTTCCCCACTGATCTCCTAGAACTTCCCTGCTCCAGGGAGAGTCCCAGTCTCCATGCCCTGTACCTCATACCCCCTTGGCAGACACATCACAGGCCTAATCCCCATAGTTAATTCAGACTAGATTTCAGTGCTCATTAAAGAAAATGCTGGATGTATTTTTTTAAGTGACAAAAGGAAATCTGTCATTTTAACTTTTAAAATTAGAGGTTGGTTGAACTGTTGGAAAATCACAGCCCAAATAATTTAACAATGTTTCAAGCAGCTTCAAGGAAAATCATACAGCAGGAGATGCTCTAAAGCTCTAAGGCAATGCCAAGTAGCATTCCTCAGCAACACATATTGGGGGAGACTGTCAGCCAAATTCAGAAGTAAAGGAAAGCACCATTGCTGCTCTAATTCCTGTTCAGTGGCATATTTTTTTCAGTCCCAAACCACTGTCAAGCAGTCTTTCTGTTTGAAAATCTAGATGCATCCATTATCCCCTGACGTTTATTGTGACTGTGTGCTATTAAGATGAAAGAAAAGTTATTCATCTGGGAATCACTTGACAATATAAATGGTGCTATTTTGAGCTTTTGTTGCCACTACAATTAATCAAGTGAGATGCAGTCAGTTTGTTTTTGGTTTTCTTTTTTTTTCCTTGTGTCATAATTCATTTTAGAAATCTGGCAACTTCCTTTGCTAGGTAGAATTTTGATATTCTGTCCCATTATAAAGCCAGTTTTTTATCAGTTTAGCAAAAAGGATTCTGCAGTAGCTTTTAACAGTGCCACATGCTGAGACTTAGTGGGCAAGACACAAAATGATGGATGTAAAAAATGCAGAAAAGACTGATAAAGCTCCTTCTTTCCCATAGCTAGTGACAGGTACAGACACAGGCAGCCACATACATCCAGCCTTTTCCACCTGATGGCATTCCCATCCATTTCCCTTTGGTTTAACTACATACACATGTGGTGCAGCCCTGGTATTTCATGAGCCACTTTCGCTGGAAGGGAGCATAAGCTGCTGGGGAATGATGTAAGAAGCCACAGAGGAGCCATCAGGTCGCTGGTGTCCCTGTGCTGATGAAATAAAAAACAGATTTATGAGAACACCAAAATTTCTAATATTTTACCTCATAATCTACATTATTTGTGAGAATGATACTTACCTAGCGTAGATAGGTGTAACATGATATAATAGTCTCTAATGGATCATTTACAAATGACAAAGAATTGGTATTGCCAACTTCTTCTTTCCTCACACCTAAAAAGAAGTCAGTGAGCTTCTCTATGGCAAGGAAAAACCTTCCCATCTGTAATCTGAAAGAAAGAAGAATCAAATAGCACTATGGTTCAAAAAATGGGATAAAAAATATCCCGTGTTCGTTAAGACAGACGAGCATTTCAGTGAAGAAAAACAGGGAGAGAAAAAAGAGAAAATGTTGTAAACTCTGGTAGCTTTGGCAATTTCCTTATGGCTTTAGCAACATATCAGAAGTCAGGGACAAAAAAGTCAGGATTTTTAATATTTTAATTAAACCTTTAATCAGTTTAGAAATATTCCATCTCTATCTCCTTTCACTCACCTGAACTTAAAAGAATGTATATACTAGCCAATAGGAAAGTAATAGATAGATAGATAGATAGATGGATGGATAGATAGAAAGGCATTTTATGTAACTTGCAAGTACACAGCAAGTGGTACTGGGGGTAATCAGGAACAGTGTATGTGGTTGTATCTTTTTCCTTAGGTGTTCCTTCCCTTCTTCTCTTATTTTGTGATTCTCTCCGAATTGCAAATTTTATCCTATAGATGGGGAACCTGGCACATTTTTGGATTCCACTAATGCAGAGCTCATTATTCCTGAATAAATAAGTAAGGTTTCTGTTACTGTAAGGTAGAAAACCAGAGCCATTTGTATGAATCCATTCTGACTGATGTATCTGACTCACATAGTCAGTGGGATATACAGGTAAATCACTCATTTGCAGTGGAATTCATAAAAAGGTCATTGATCAGACACCATTGTCTCATGATATCACTAAGAATGTCATCTTTTGTTATTCCACGGTGGTGCACAGAGACTCCAGACATCCATAGGGAGTCCTTGAGCGCATTCTCTCCATAGGATGCCAATGTACACACGCAGTTGAATGCCAGGTCTCTTTTCATCTGGGGTTATTTACAAAGCATGGTTGGTGATACATAATGTGAGGCTGACAAAGCTGGCAGTATCCTCTTAAAAATAATAGTCTGAGGTGCAAAAAAATTGAAGCATTTTCACAGTTCAAAAAAGAAAAACTTCAAAAAGATTTCAGAAAGTATTATCTTGGCTGTGCTCCAAAGCAGTTGAGAGCTGACTGCCAAAGTATTAAGTCTCCAGTAAGATAAAAATATCTGTTCATACACACACACACACACACACACACACACACATTCAATATGCATCTAAAGACCTATTCAAATAATATTAAATTATTCAAACTGGCACAAGCATGAAGCCTGCAGAGAATATGGCAATCCCTCAGTAACTGTTGCCTTGTCCACAGAAACTTTGCCAGAGTGAGATTCTATAAAAATCCAAGCTCCAAGCACAACTCCCGCCTTACTGCCACAGCACAGGAGGCATCTCTTCCAAGAAGACTTACAGCTTCTTTCCAGATTTAGGGCACTGTGTACCCTGAGCACATTATCTCCCACACTAACAGGGAGGCTGCAAGCACAGGTGATCACATTTTTCAGCTATTAGTTTTTAATAATTATGGACATATGCTGTGAGTTTTTTTATTAACTAATATTTATTTGATAAGATTTTTTCTGAAGGCAACTGTTGCTTTTACCACTGATCTGTTTCCAGTACCACTTTACTAGGACACCTCTAAAAAATCCTCCTTTCCCAAAGAGGGAATGAATAGCATAAATATCTGGCAAAGGAACACTGCCAAAAGGTGCAATTCTAAAGTTCAGAAGGCACCATCAAGCAGATGGTTCCAATGGTTCTTCTCTTGGTAAACAAGAAAATAAATAGCAAGTGTGACTGTAAATGCAGGAGCTAATAAAATCAGTCTTTGGCCCCAACATGCAACTAGCCCAGAAACTTTTCAAGTGGCCATGTGGTCATGACCATAAACTTCATACCTCCTTATTATTAAATGTCTCTCTTCTGAACCTAGGAGAGACAACAGAGTTCTAATGAAGGCAGGCAGGGCCTGGAACAGACAAAGCAATGCCTTTTCCTCCTGAATAAATATTTCATTAAAAGCTCCATGCCAGTCAGCCACTTGTAAATCAGGATAAGATAGGGAGGAATACCGTAAGAAGTAGTTAAGTGTCTTTCACAGAGAGATACATTATCACTTTTTTTATCTCAGAGGACACATCATAACTTAGAAAAATAAATGAAAGAATAAGTAAGCAAGAGAATTCTCCATGCCTCCAGGCCAAGCAGAGCACTGGCTCCTCCATTAAGATGTCTAATTGTGAAGCTTCTTCTATTTATCTAGAATTTGAATGTGCATAGGCTAGTTTCTCTGGGTAAAACTGCTCAGAACTGTGCATCTTGCTTAATTTGAGGAAAATGAACTTTCACGCATTTAAAACTGTCAACATGGAATATTCCTCAGTACTAAGGAGTTACCATCATTTTGCATGAAGGAACTATAGGACTGTTTTGTCTTAGAGCGGTTTGGCTGCATCTGCCTGTGCCCAATGAAACCTGCAGTTTGAAAGCTTTGAGTTTTCTTTACCATCTGTAGGCAAAGCCTTGTAGCAAGCCCTGTATCTTCCCACTATGCCCTGGTTTCCTTTCTCCACATTTTCAGTCAGAGTAAATGCAGCATCTGATGTACCTCTCACCACCTGCAGCAGTAGTTTGCTATTTATACGTGTATGATTGCACTGCTGGTGCTGAGGTCAGGGTGGCTGGATGGATTTTGCAGAAGGAAACATTCCAATAAAAACTATGAGACTCAAGAAACTGTAAAATATTTATAATATTTGTGTAAACATTTGGAAATTGGGATTTATAATGACACAATTGACAGGGTATTAGCTAAAACACCCATTGAGAACAAGAAAAATGTCCAGTCTAGGCTAAACACGAGACTATTGCAAAAATGAGGGATGATGTTATTGCTTTTGGAGATTAGCTTAGAACTGCTGAAACACCCAGCTACTGTTTCTTGTATTTCCAAATTGCTATGTGAACCTGATGGTGAGATACTGAGTCTACAGATAGCATAATAGTAGAAGGAAATACATTTTTCATTCTTTTTTAAGTGTAAAAAGTGAACTTTAAAATTATTGGTGTCATTTGGATGAAATAATTCAAAAACTCATTCAGTAAAAGAAGAAAGCTGTTACTGTTATATATTTTAATGCTAGAATAAGTGAAGGCAAGTCTGCTTTAATTATGTGCTGTAATTTGGACCACAATTCAATCATTCAGTTTTTAATTCAGCCACTCCACTATTTTGGTGTTTAGATTAAAATGAAAAACAAAAAAACCCAAAAAAACAACCAAAACAACCAAAAAGCCCCAAAATAAAACAAGCAAAAAAGAAGTCAGAAAAGAGCTTCTGTTAGATAGACAATATTTCACAGGAGGATTGACAAAGGCAAAGGTCTCACTGGGTTGTTTATAAAGCACAATATCATTTGAATCTAAGCTGAGTAAAATCAGCTGTCAAAAGCTTTTGTCCTTATGATGTCAATTCAACAGAACGCAATATTAATATGCAAATGTCACAGATCAAAGTATACAATTAACAGCGACATTTGAATGGACACTTTTAGTAATGGTATCAGTATTCTTTGAAAGGCAATTCCAAACATAGGCACATAAATAATTGATGATATTATTAAAAAAGCACAGGGTGGTAAATCACAGTGTATTTTTTTTAATAGAAAGAAGGCCATTAGCTTTTGCACACAATCTGCTTTCGTAAGACTACATGGATGAACCCACAGTGTGAGTTTGTCCATGCTAATGTTCTTGATCATGTTTCTTCCATCTATGTTACCCCAAAGGACAATTTCTTCTTGAGTTTGGAAGCTGGCTTTTCAGAATCACACCAGCCTTTCAGTAAGGATAAAGCCTTTTGCAGGTGAGAAGGTGGCTCAGCATTATAGAGCTCTCCTTGCAACCGAGCCTCTCTGATGGGAGCTTGACACAGTGCTGTGGGTTAGATCTTGCTTCTTCCCAAGTGTATGAAGTTTTCTGACACCAGGCAATTTGCTTTCAGGGTAGCTAGTACTGTATGACCTTCCAAATTCAGGTCACATTTACCACAACCATCACGAGGAGCAGGCCAGAGGTGTTCTGAGTACGGTGGCTGCAACCAGGCTGTTTGCAGAATGCAGCAAATGTGACAAGGACAATTGTTGGGTCCCAGTGTCAGGCAGCAGCAGGAAGGGGTGAGGCTTCTGCAGCTCCACCTCAATGTGTGCTGCTGCATGCAGGAGCCCCCGTCCCTTGTATCCCATCCAAGTGGCTACAGGGATGCTAAAGAGAAAAAATCCCATCTAATATCTGGCCCAGAATCACACTGGAACAGCACAGCTCGAACATCTGCAGTAAAAATTCCTTAATCTCCAACACATGCTAGTCATACTTGGATTACGTTTGGGGATGATTCCTGTCCCATGCTGATGTTTGACCAATACCAAGGAACTGCTTGGGGAAATCCTCACAGGCAAGTACCAAAAAACAAGATAGCATCTTCCTTAATTTTGCTTTCATAAGAAAAAATGCAAACAGATCAGCTCATGGAGTTCCTTAGTCCTTGAAATTGGTTGGGTTTGAGATTGACAAACTTGAGAAATGCAAAAATTTATATGTTAGAGGAACACAGAACTGCACTTGAGTGGTGGTGGGAGCACAATTCTCTTGAATGTGCTGTGTACCATGCTCAAAACCAAAATTTAATTCTGCTCAGTCACTGGCATTTTTTAGAGGATACAGGACAATAGGTATCAGCTGCAGCAAAAAATTCAGTGAAAGCTTGCTGGAAGCCACAGCAGATAGAAACACCAATCCATAGATTAGCATTTCACTGTTATTATTCCTCAGGCTGTGCAGATGGTGGTTTGCCTAGTTAGTGCCTGCTCTTTTCAGGCACTGGCCCCAGTTTCAGGCACTATCCATGACTTATCTCATTTGCATCATTTTTAATTCAAAACAATAGTCTTTAAATTTAACAACATTTTCAAGCTCAAAGGTGACAAAATGACCTGGATAGTGGCAGATATCTGGAGAAAAATACAGACAGAATCTGGAAGTGCTACAGATTATGCTTACTCAGGCTCCAAGATTTCCAGTCATCTCTGGTTTAAAACTCTTCACTTCTCAGAGGAGGTTTTACTTCAGTGCACTTCCATGTTTCTGAAAGCACTGATGCTAAGAGCAAAGCTGATTCCTTTCTCAGTCAGATGGAATTGGGTTATTGGGCTCAGCACTGAATGGGTGTTGTGACCTGCACTACATAGCACCAGTCTAGTTGATCAGATACACTCTCCTACCCTAAAAGTCTCTAAATATTTTAATTTATGGAGAATATTATGTTGTTTCATTTTTATTGGCACTACAGGATTTCAAAGTCTGCCAAGAGGTTGAAGTCCTGGAAATTGTGGCTAGCCTGATACAAAGCTCCTGGACTCAAGAGCTGTTGGAGATTAAAGAGGGAGGCAGGTGCAGGAAACAAAGTTTGGCATGACAGAATATCCATCACACGTGGCAGGGACAGGAGATGGCACTGCCAAGAGCATCAACATCCAGCAGCTGTGGATGGGCTGTGCACAGGCCAGCCTGCACCAACCTGCTCTTGAGGAAAAACAGCTCTCAGAAACTCCTGATTTCCCTTGTGCTCAGATGAAATGCTCAGCACAGTCCTCCTGGGGGTTATTGAAGAAAATTATTCTTTGTTTTCCCTCTGCCCTTTAACTCATCAGTATTGCTATCAGCGTGATGTAGTTTTCAATCCGAACACAAAACCACAGTCAGCCTCCGTGCCAGGTGTGACAGTGTGAATTTAAGCCCAAGACTGTGATTGCACTTGGAGGCAGCCACACAGCAACATCATCTACAGGTGGCCAGACTGGAATGTGTTTTGGCCTCCTGGGGACCACAGCCATCGCCATCCTGCCCTGTTCCTGTCATCATTCCAGCAGGTGAGGCTACAGGGAAGAGTGGAGATTTTTACACCCTTCTGCATAAATAGCTGGGAATTTTCAGCTAGAAAGAGCACTGCCAGTGGCATTTTTAGTTTCTATAGTGTAACTACTACGACTTTCTGTAGTGTTCTACTACTTTTCCAAGAGGTGAAGACGAAAGACAAACAGTGCTGCAGTGCGTTCAAGGGTTCACCTTCTGTGAGTATTAGGAGCTGCTCATAGAAAGCATTGCCAGACGTGTTTTCATGTTGAATGAAGTCCACGGGGTATTTGGGTGAAAAACTCAGCATACAGGAGTATCGTGCTGAAATCCACAGCATAATTCAGGCCACCTTCTTCCTTTTGAGCCACATGATGCACTGGGCTGTGTGACTTGGTACAGGACAAGTTCAAGATATAGAAGGCCAATAACAACAGGCAGAGAAATCTCTTTATTTCTTAACTCTAGTCACTTAGCAACTGAATATTTGATTTTTTTTGTACAAAATATCAATGTCCAGATGAGTCCTTGGCTATGACTCACCTTGCAACACCAAGTAATACAAGAAACCTTCATTTAAGGTCCTGTTCTGAATCAAGAGGTTCTCCATTCTATTATATTGCCTATATTTGCTGCCTGACAATTAGTATTATTGTATTATCCTGATTATGAACACAAAAACCACCGTAGGTGCAACTACATTCTCATGGAAGTTTCATCAGAGGAGAAATATTGGTTTCTTAAGAGTTTCAACTAGTTAGTTTCCAACCAAAACTCTCTTCTTAAATACCTTCTCAGTCATTCCTATCTAAAAATTAATATTATTGATTTCCAGGTAATGCTTATATACACCTTAAAATTTGTGGGAAAACCAGAATTTTAACACGGCCTTGGACCCCAGGCTCAGTGTGGCACTGGTGCCACATTTAGCTCCTAGCTCTGAAGTTTATATCCTCTTCACAAATAAGCCTTTTCTTCAAAAAAATTTGATTGGAGTACATGTCCATGTTACAGACACATACAGGTTTAACTATTTTGCTATTTGTTCCAAGAGAAAAGAGCATGTACAAATAATTAGGGGTAAAAATGCCATATCCAAACCCAAAGCATTTTATATAATCTTTTTCAAGAAACTCCTGATTTTGTAAGTGCTAGTACTTTTCTTAACATTCTGATAGTTAAATCATTTGACTTCCTGATGTAAAAGTCTTTTACCTAAATTTCTTTCTATTTAATCATCTAAATACTCAGAATCTTTTTTATATTATTATTTTTCTAATAATGAAGACATTTTTCAATTTATCCAACCTCAAATGGATTGAAAATCTGGTTTAGTACAGTTTGCCCTGTTGATAACTGACTTTGTTCTAGTAACATCACCTGGTGGTCAGTCTACCTTCTATCAAAGGAGAGCAACAATCCTTCATAATCCTGTTCCTCTCTCTGTCTCTTGGGTGGAGAGACTCCCCTTCACTGTGCTCAGGGATCCCACGGAATGCCCATCCTCCAAGTGGTGTTGTACTTTATATAATAATAAATTTAGTATAACTGAAGTGGAACCAAACAGTCTTTCTCTTGCCTAATATTTACATGCATGATCAAGTATTTTCAGAGAGGTTCTCATTATGTTTAAAACTGAGTAAAGCTTTCATTTTGTTCTTAAGAGGCAACTGTTCCAGATTAAAACTACTTTATTTTGACCTTAGTTTCATAATTACATTAAAGTTTTGCCATATTCACTTTCATTAAACTGAATTAAGTATTCACTTTATTAAATTGTGATTCCCTTAGGTTAGGAGAGAGGAATTACAATGGCCTGTGAATATTTCCATATTAAATGGACTTCTTTTTGCTCAGAGCTGTATTATTTAATAATTTTAAGATTCTTTCCAATGATAAAAAAAAATCCAATTTCTTAGTATCATTAATGCCTACAAGATTTAGAAGTAAGCTTCTTAAAAATAAAAGCAGCAGCATTACAAAAGCACCAGAATGCATTTATACAAGGTACTCACCTAAAGATTCATGAGGGCTGCCTTGCCTTGAATACTGTGATCATCCTTTGGCTACAGCACTGGGCTGTGTCCTGCTCCTAAATTTTCTTTGGATCTGCTTTGCAAACTTTGTTGCATCACTGCAGTTTTTTGAAAACTAATCTATTCACATGTGAAAGGATCAGATTGATAACATCTCAGCTGTAAGTACTGTATTTGTTGAGTATTCCTGAGACCCAGCTCCTCAAGGTGTCCATTGCAATTTCCAGGTCATTTTTAGACTAAAATGTATTTTGTGAGTTCTCAGTAAGATATGCACAGTATGCTGCAAAATACACTCCAAAAATGGAAAGGACATTGCTGGGTGACCTTAAGCACTAAGTGGATCAAAATGCCTGTGCAAAAACTTTTGATGAGGGTTACTTGGTACACAGTTTGTCTCTTTCGTCATGATCCAAAGCTTATTTAGCTCAGTGCTCAGTGCAAAGACGGACTTCATAGAGTTTAGATTATAGTCTGCATCTCCATTAAATCCTTTCAGCCACTCCCTCCTTTCAGATAATCTCAACTTCATTTATCTGGTACTTGTTTCTTGTCATGTCTTAGCTCCCCTTTTGCTTTGAAGTGCCTGTGGCACATTGTCTCCTTATCCCGTTCATAAAATATTCTTCTTGTGTTTTCCAAGTCCAGGAGACATTTAAAAATAAAAAAAAGTTCAATGTTCAAAAAAGTTCAATGTGAGTGGTATGCAATTTTATTCAAAAAGTTTAAGTAACCATAGAGTAGAAACCAAAAGCAATGAGCTGATATAGATCTCTGACTCTCATCTTTGTGTGGCACATCCCCACTGGAGAAATGCCTTCCTGAGGTTCAGAGTTCTCTGCTGCACTGACTCCAGCTCCTGCCTCATTCCCACAGGGGCTGCTCCTTTGGCTCCTCAGAGTTCTCCTCCAGATGTGCAGGACAGAGGCAGCTGAGCTGGTCTTGCACACCCCTGATCACTTGGGAGTGGTGTGGCAAAGATCTCGTAACTAATTTACATTGTAGATGTCAGCAGGCTAGGGAGGACTGGGGTAATATTAAAAATAAGAATGATCACAATGCTTTGCTTTGAATTGACAAATAGGTGGAAAAAAGCCTATCAGAACAGATGGCTTGATGCATACAAAAAATACTTTGTGAATATGTGATTAGACATGACAGTCCTTATTGCTTCACACACCCAGATTTTGATGGCAGAAGCGATACCAAAATTTTTGAATTGTGAACAAGGCTTTTTCTGCAAAGTGGAAACAGCATATATGAATAGCTTCCCTGTGGGTTTGGTTGCATCAGCCACACGGATAACATAAGTGGAGCTGACAAAAGTTGCCTTCCTTCTACATCTGCCAAGGGGGCCTGGTGGCACAGTGTCATCCAGTAAGGTGACATAGCTGTGCAGCACCAGCTGACACTGATATCCTGTGCAGTGCAGGCTAGACCTACCCCACAAAGAAGCAGTGTTCAGTCTGGACACATCCTCAAGATTCAGATCCGTCTCTAACCTTAGTAGCTCACTGTAAAAGTTAAGCCAACCTGTAAAAACAGCAAACACAGTCGATCAGTCATTCTCAGAATAATTGTGATGTATTTGTCCTGACTGCTATGAAACTAGATCTCATCCCTTAAGAAGTCAAATGAATTGTTCAAATGCTCTGTTCAAGCACTTCTACCTGAAAAATTTTTAGCCCAGCAACGGCTGACCTTGAATCAACAGAAGGTCCTTGTCCCATTTTAGTCAATGACAGGAATGTCAGGGAGGCACAATAATAGGAAAGATCTCCATTAATCAAACAGAAGTGTTGGCGCCTTCCTTTTCTCAGAAAAACTGCTGTGCTGATGGTCTCAAAATAATTATAATAAGAAGACAAAGGACAAGGAATATTTTTTGTCTGACATGTACAATAAGAAATTATAAAAGTGTTTTGGCTAATTATTTGGTTTTGCTACAGCTGATCATTAAAAGCAGAATCTTCCTCCTCTCTGGAGATCTTGTGTCTTTTTTAATGTGGGTGGGGATATCTCTTTGTCTAAATTGTCAATAAGTAGGAAAAAGAATCTGAACTCTGTACTCAAAATATCTCAAAATTGTCTAAAAAAGATAAAAGCTGTCATAATACTTTCAGGAGAAAAGATGGGAAAGATGGGAGAGAACTGGAGTGTGGTTACAGTTACAACTGCATTTTCTGTGAAAATTATTTTGCTCTTGGGGGAAAAGAATCACAGAAATGAGAGGTTTATAAAATACTACCTAATTTCCTACATTTCATAGCGCTTAGGCACAAGTTTGCTTTCACCTCTTTCAGAATTCTGAAAAATTATCACTGTCTGACAGTTCTAACATTAAAACTAATTAGCAATATTGTGTCTCTCCATGCCTGTCTCTTGACTACAGCTCAACAGCTGGACTTGTGCACATAAACTTTGAAAACAAGTATTGAAGTGACAATGTGCTATAATAACATGATAATTAGACATGTCATTGGTGTCAGTCTTCTGTAAATTGGGTCATAGCGAGAGGATGTCAGATTACTGGAAAGAAATGTGACATTGTGAATTGAAACCTATCATAACCTGGCCTTACAGTGGGCTTCAAAAAGGGTGAAAAAATCCCTGTGAGAACAGGGGCCTTGAGCCATAAAAGTAATGATTTATGCCTCTGCAATTAGATATGGTATCCTTATGTTTGGTGAAAATTGTAGTGTAAGCAGTTTTAAATTAAGAAGAAGGATTATCACTCTTTAGATTTAAGGGAGTAATTGATTCATTCAAATAACTACACGTTCTAACAGGCTAAATAAGGAACTGTGATCAGTTTACAGAGAAGAACTGGAATGTAAGAAAAATTTACACTTCTATATACTTATGCCTTATAAGACTCACTTTATGGGATCTTTATTGAATATAAGTAGGTCCCTGCAGGCCTCTTTTTAATTTAAGGGTGACAAAGCTGAGAAACGTGGTGTACAAGCAAAAGCTTGCAGAGTAGAAATGAATGATTACATAATGAAACTATATCCACTGGTGTGAAGTTTCTTATCTGAACAGTCTGCTCATTACATTTCACAGCAAACCTATAATTCAAGAAACTCATTGTCAAGCAACTCAATAATATATTAAGCAATATTTGCAACTGGAAAAAAGTCATTTCCAGTCATGCTCGTCCTTCCTAGCAGAAAGGAGAGCAAAAAAGAAAGGACAGTCACATCCTGTTCATTATCTGTAGAATGGATTTGTTTCACTGCAAATAGGGAGAGCTGTCATGGAACTACCTAGGAGCATGTCACGCTGTGTGGAAATGTTTTCAAATGCTTCCATGCCTATTGCATGATCTTTCTTGAAACAATATGTTCCTTAAATTATTCGGGAACATTTTCTCTTTTCCCTTGTTAGTATTACATCCATGAGCCAAATTCTCTCAAGGGAGTGAGTATTTTTTCATTTGTGAAACACAAAACAAAGCAAAATAGATTAATAGACTATGTACTTTAGGTAAAAATAGTTTTATATTCTGTTCAACTTGCCCATTAGCCTTGTTTAGGTTGTGAAGTTCATAGCATAGGAGAATTGTCTTCCTTAGTGACTTCTCTATGTGCAAGTAGGCTGCAAGTTCTTTGGGTTTACAACGACAGTAATTTCCCTTTGTAACTGCAAATATTTCCACTGCTGTGAGGTGCTTCACCACTAAAAGCTCTGTGGGTGTCATTAAAGAGGTTTAATTATATGCAATACATATGCTACCATCTCTGGTTTTTAGGTTTTCAGTCTTTATACATGGGCTGTAAGAACTTAAAGCCCAACAATTTAGGCATTTCATTTTGGGACTGTTTAAAATACTGTACTAGTTACCAGAATGATTGTTCTCACAGCTGTTCAGAGTTCTCGAGGAGCGAGGATGCAAAATGGAAAACCCTGGTGTAATATATAGCTTAGGCAGGCAGAGAAGGTGAGTTGTCATCCAAGCTTTGAACAATGGCACAAGAAGCACGCAATTCTCTGATAACTTGGGGGTGTGTTTTGATCTTCATTAACTATTTGGAAGTGAGCATAGCATGAGACAGACAGCAAATGCACATGCTAGTCAATGGCAAAGTGGGAGAAGGGCCACCAGACTTCACTGCATGTGTCCCACAAAGGCTTGTTCTGGTGTTTGCCTGTCTCCACTAAAGGCCACATTACACAAAATGCCCACAGATCAAAGCACATATGATCTGGTGGGGCATATACCACATCAAGACCAATTGATTGGTTTGAACTGGCTCCAAAAAGATGAAGGTTTGGCCAATTATATATAACTCTACATTCTAGACAAGCCCAGGAAATGGGTCTCTTTTCTGAAATTCCTTTGAAAAAGGTGCACTCCAAAACATACTGAGGAAGCCATTTTAGCAAAAAAATGGACAATCACCATGCATTGATCATATAGCAATCATCATAGGATATACTGCCTTGATTCTTTAACGAGTTTAACTGAGCTAAATTACATCAGCTGATAGGCATACTTTGTCAGAAAACCTAAAGAAATTGCATGATCCCAGGCATGTGCATAAAAGTGTAAAGCTTTTAGTTTCTAGATTTTTTAAACTAATTTATGTACTTTTTGTGTCTGAAATACATTAGCACTCTATTGTCTAGTTTAAGAACATGACAGTTGAAAGAAAATAATTTTGATTAACCTATCCCAATATTTTCTACTGCCATTATCCCTGCAAATATCTGAGCAGCCTTCATTCAAAGAGGCTGAAAGAGCAAAACCTCATATATATCTGTAGGCATTTTCGCCTTGTCAGAACTAGAAACACTTGTCTTGTTGAACATCACTTTTTTCTTTTGTAGGAAATATAAAATGCTCCTGGTTTACCAAGGAAAGATAGTCCATGTGTTTGCAAGGACTGCATGTTCATTTGCCCATCCATCCTTCAAATACCAGGCATTGAACAAGGTAATTCATTTCAGTCATATGTAGGAGGCTTCCCGCCTTAACTAAGTCCTAACTACTTTCAGAGAAATAAGGAACTGCATTTATGCTACACGCCCAAATCCCACCACAGGAAAGCAGATGAAACAGTGCATCCCACCTTCAGTTGGGCAGCAGTGTGCCAGACCATGAGCGGTCACACCAGTTCTGGCCTGACAGTCATCTCCAGAGTAGCTCTGTGCCATCTCCAGCACAAGTGGTGTCCTCCCCAGTGGATACACTGAAGAAGTCACAAGGAAGAAATGTGGGTTTTGAAAGGAAAAGGGGGAAGCATTAGCACAAGAAAAATACACAATTTCTTTCAGTTTTATCATTCCATTGAAAAGCTCGTTTAAATGAGGCATTTCCTTTTGTTGCTTCAGGGGCAGAAAAACTGTATCTATTTGGGCTTTTATCTTCTGGTTGAGCTTTTTAGGATGACCAGCGCTGTGATGGTGAACAAACATGATGGATGCTCAAAAGTGAAAAGACAATGAGAGGCAAGGCTGCTCAGCACTTCCTGGAGGAAAATGGTTTCATCCAGGAGAATGAGCACTGGATTGGGTCCCAAATTTCAGTTCTGCCATTGGTTCCCTGCGTGGCCTCCAGAGAGGATTTTGTTCCACTTTCATGGACATCAAATGGAGATAATGATGCGTTTCATCTCATAGCAGCCATATGATCATTAAAGTTCATCATTCATCTGGACACCATTGCACTCTAGTATGCTCTGGAAATGATCATGAGGAAAGAAATAATTCTGCACTCATTTCATGGTGTAGTGACTAGTTAAGCAACGAGGATAAAAATAGTGAACAGATGCTGGATTGTCCAAGCATACTCCACTACAATGAATGGAGCTGGGAACAGGGAAAGAATATAGTTGTGCCACTAAGGACCGGCATATATATGGTTCCAAATTAAAGTTGGATGGACAGTCTCATTTCTGGCATTTCATAATTTTGAAAGCTTGGCTTTTCAAGTAGAACATTCCTAACTAAGCAAAAACACAGTTTCAGTCACCCATACTGTGCAAAAAAGTCCACTGGAAAATACCCACCAAAGTTACAGCACATGGTTAGAATTCACGCTATCTAGAATGGGCAGCAGTTGTTGGCATATTAAACAAAGAGGTTAAGAGATCACTGGCTGATGTATTCTTGAACCCAGCAAATGAGGGGAACAGAAGCAACTCCCATTGCTGGATGAGGCCAATCTGTGCAGGTAACCTACAGACTTTGCTCCCTCAGCAGTCATTTGATAGAGCAATGGAACATGTTAGCTTTGAGGCATGAGTCTCAGCTTTCCTACACTACCTCATATGTTTGACACGACACATAACAAGTAGTCTGTTGGACTGAGACTGGTTTTTGTCAGCTTTGTAGTTTTCCAAAACTACAAGCTACTAAATTTGCTCCAGGCCTCACCCCTTTATAGATATATCTTCACTGTAGATGAGAGATATAAACATCACTCAAAATATCATTGAAAATAAAATCAGGACTCTTGAAATATATTGTTGGTTTAAATAAAAAATCAAATTTGCTGTTAGGCCACACTCCTCAAATTTCAAACATCTTGACTAATTTTCTGAGAAGAACCAGAACAGTAGGTCATCTGGGGGAAAAAAAGGACTTGAGAAGACTTCTTTGAAGTAGTTTATGAGAGGCTGCCAGAAGAAATTTTTTCATTTAGGAGAAAAAGAACAAACAGAAAAAACTTGGTTGGTATCCATACATGTCATGTGACAAGCTGCTTTTTGAAAAGACTGTTTGTGGTTGTTAAAACTTTATACACATCTGAGAACCAATTTTGAAAAAAAAAGCTCTCTGATCTTTAGCACACACACAATCACATGTAAGACAGAAATTGTTTTCTAGGTCCAGCAAAAGGAAATAATGTCAGCTGTAGCTTTGGGACATTTTAAATAAACACCTTCAGTTCTAAATGGAACTTCTATATATGCAATCTGTAACTTTCTGTTCTATAAGCAGTTTTACTTCTGCCAAGAACTGGATTCTTTGGTGTTTTGCATCCATGACGGGAAGAAACTGCAAAAGTGGCTCAGAAGAGATGAGTCCTGAGCTCTATGACCAGCCAGCTTGTTGTTAGGAAGAAAATGTCCTTCATCTGGAAACTATGTGTAAAGAACTTAGTATGTCTGTCACAGAGACAAATCCTGCAACAGCTTGGAAAAGGAGTGGCTTTGGGTTCTGTGGTCCACAATACTTTATCCCACTGAAATTGCTGTGTGGATGTTTGAGATGTGGTTAACATTCACGAACTATATGTCAAAAGCAAATAGATGCCCCTAAAATTGTTGATATCAATACCATTAGTTACAGGATTAGATTAAACAAACAAGAGAACAAACTGCAGACTGCATAATTTCTGAAGCAGTCAGGTACTTTTTGTTGCTATAAATTAAATGACAGACTAATAAATAGTGTCTGGTTTGTAAACTTAACAGAACATCTTAAAAAGATATTTAGAGAAGTTAAATTTATTTAGTAGAATGTCTTATCAGGAGAAAGTATGAGAAATTAATAAAAAGAGGCATCAAAGAAACAAAGACAGAAAATCAGCACCTCATTTTAGGCTGCCACAATTTTCATGATGACTGGACTGTGAGATGTCTGTGCTGAATTAGTTTCTTGTGAATGATATAAAGTGTACGGCCTGAAAATATTATCTCTGCCATAAACAGAATATGTTCACAAAATGAGGTACTTGGAAGAAAAAGATTTGGTATATAACTCATGTTACCATGGTGAGATGGAAAGCGACATAAAGATTGTAACTGCATTCCAAGCACTCCAGTTGAAAGAACAATACTGAACCTAAATATGCAAGCCAGTCGCAGTTTTATGCACTCTCTTGGCAGTACTTTGAAAACTATCAAAGGATAATCTTGGTAGCAGACATTAAACCAGATGGTCCTTTCCTTGTTCATTGCTGCTCACAAAATTAGCAACATCTACATCCTAATTTTCAGCTTGATTGTTATTCAGCTTGCAAAAAATTTTCAAATATATTGATCTGATATGGGTATGGCTCATTATTTTCTTTAATTAGTTCACCTCTCTCACTAGATATGGAGCTTAATGGATTTTAAAAAACCAAACAAGGAAAAACCAGTAAACGTGGGCTTTTGAAACATTACATATGGACAAGTGCACAATTACTTACAAAACCACCTGAAGCTATCTTTTAGAAGGGTATAGCAAAGGCACTAAACACAGATGTTCAGTTGCTGGGATTTATGCCTAGAGTGAGATCTTTATTTCCTTTTATGTTCAGACAGTTTAGAGATGTGTAGGAAATGAGGTCTCCACAGAATAGAGGCTGACGGGATAAAGCTGCAGCTTAACTACATCCAACTGACAGTAGCTTATGACTGCTGCTAACAATACAGAAAACAGGCAGCAGTGGTTTGGATGCACACCACAAATAAAAGTAAAATTACAGAAGAATTATAAATAACTATAGCAAAAAGAAGCAGTGTATACGTAGAACAGCAGCACAGTGATGAAAACTGGCACTGACCCAAGAGTCATGCCAGTCTAAAGGACAAGAATGTCTTGGGAGCTGACCAGAGCAAGCATAGATAAGCTATTGTCTTTGTCCCTCAGCTGATCAGCCAGCTGGCAAAAGTGCTCAGACCCCATTCCCTGGCTGCCAGCTCTCTGCAGCCTGAGCGGTGCTGCTTCTCAGGAAGGATCTGGCAGAAAAGGCACATACAGCTGGGGGCAGGTTAAGAACTGAAACACCGTGATGGAATACACATTCAAGAAAGAAAATGGCTTCAAGGGCACCCTAATCCTGATTAAAAAAGAAAAAAGAAAACAAAAAAAGAAGAGCGTTTCTCCGTGAATGATGAATCTAAAAACTATTTTGTCTGCAAATACAGGTAAAGTGATTCGGCATTAAACCCAGCTTTGTTCTCACAGTCACAGTAGTCACATACTGTATTCATCTTCCAAATATGTTATTTCCGTACTTTTCTGTAAAAAATGATGACTGAAGAAAACTACTATTTTGTTTAGCAAAATACATTTTGATTTATTATTTATCAAATCCAATCTGATACAGATTGAGTCTGACAGATAAGGGTTTTTTTCCTGTTTTGTTTTGGGTTTTTTGTTTGGTTGGTTTGGTTTGGATTTTGGTTTAGAATTTTTTTGGAGGATTTTTTTTTTAATGGTTGACAGCAGGGCGATACCTATAAAATCATAGTCCGAATATCTACAGAGCAGAGGAGCAATGAGGATGACACAGTATCGCAGCAGGAGCTACAAGCCTTTCCAGTAAAGACAACTGGGAGTCTCCATTATTGTTCTTTAGCTTGCTTGAAATTTAAGCAAACCTTATCCATGCCAGGTATCTGCCTCAGGCTGAAAATCTCTAATACCTGTCAACAAGACCTGTTCAACCATTTCTCAATAATAAACTAGTGGGTGGGGAGGGGGAAATGACTGTCCCAAGTGAAAGATCAAAAGCCTTTCTTCAGAGGTGGAAGGTTTGAACTCCTGTGCCTGACAGCAGGATCTTGAAAACTGATACAGGGTGGCACATATCAAACTTCACATACCCATAAAATGGGTCACGGTGCTTCTGGACACCACAGTTCAAACATTAATTTTAGCAATTCACAGTTAAAACCAGTTGCAAGAAAGACACACAGGAACCTAAATCCCAATACAATCTCCACATAAATTACACTGAAACTATTATTTACTTTGTAATATGGCTTCCTCCATGACATGGCCTCATGGTCTGTTTAAGCCACATAGTAGCACTGAGGTTGATAATAAATACATAAGTATGGTTAGTTTAATTTCTTAGAGAAGCTTGCGCTTTTGAATGGGAAGAGCGAGAGAGGAAAGGGCATTTCCATGTCTTCTGTCATTGCTGTGAAACTGTGCAGCAAAGAATGCAGTGGAAAGCACCTATATTTTCAGCTGAAGCTGTAATGAGTGAATAAGTATGATGTGTATGTATGTCTACATGCATATTAGCTGTATTTCCAGGTCTGCTGTAATGGTTATCTTTTCCATTCTGTGTCTCACCACAAAAAAATAAGAAGCTGGCCTCATGAAGTTCATGCAAGGGAATGAACTCTAGAAAGTGCAGAGGATGGGATGAGTCATGATGACTGAGCTTCCACTCTTCCTTAAGTATGTGAGCAGAATGGGGACTTACTCTAACAGTTTACAAAAGGTCACAGAATGCTTTCTGCTTGTTTTTCTGCTTTGCTCCATGTGTAAGATGCAACAAATGTTGCTTTAAAGGGTTGTTACAAATTAAGTAAATTTTAACTAATTAAAATTAGACGTCAATCAACATGGATTTATTAGTCTCTAGTTGTCACTTGTCACTCTTAAGTGTCTGTGTAATTTGGTATCTATGTTTCCAAGTCATATCTTTAGTCACACTTCCGTTGCTGCAGATATTGTTCAGTGTGGTACAGGAAAAGTGTATTTCTTAACCAAGATAAGCTAAGAATTATAGGGGTTTTAGTTGAGAGTGACACAAAACATTATGGTGAGTTATCAACATAAACATAATTAGGAATTTCTAGTGCTTTTCAGTACTTCAGTTTTAGAACCATTTAAAACACACCAAAAATGCATTCCTAGGGCAGCTTGTGTCTGGTTGGCACCTACTGCAGTCCACCTGTGCCCAGCTGAAGATGCTACAGTTTGCTGCTTTTGAATAAATCCTCTCACCTCTCCCCACCTTCAGATGATCACAACCTCCATGTTTGGCTGTAGGTGCTATAGTTAATCATCACCACACAGATCATTACCTCATCTTCTGTGCTGATGAGAGATCAAAATGACCCTGACTTTGTGGAAGAGATCAGGTGGAGTCACTGTGGATGGAAAGTAAGGGCCTTGCACGGAAGAACTTCTGTTCCCTTCCTAGCACATGGCTTGGGAGTACTGAGAAGAATGAGGGCATGGCTAGTGAATGTGGGAAACAGTGTTAGGGAAATAAGCTAGAGTAAACAGCTAGTGAAGGAAAAAAGAGTTTATCATAATAATTTCCTCAGTATTTCAACAACTATTCCATCCTGCTTATCTGAATCCCAGTCAAGGGCTGTCCTCCCTTCTGGCTTCTGGCTTCAGACTTGCAATGATGCTCTATAAGCATTTACCTATTTTGCCACTAACCTGCCTGCCAACTACCCTCTCGGGACTCATTGCTCTAGTTCAATACTAGAGTGTTGAGCTATTATCTTCTTCAGAGTGCTGATAATGAAGGCAAAGAATTTACCATTCTCCTATGTAAAGAGGAAACAATAAATATTTGCAGTGGAGACAATTCAAAAGCTTTTTCTCACTGTCTGTTGTCTATGTAGATGTAGATTTACCAAAAGAAGTCAGGGAAGAAATCAGCAGATCTGTAGGACTTTCATTATTACCACTTGCCCCTACTTTATATGTTGCAGTCACAGCCAGATGATGACAGTCTCTCAGTCACTCAGTGCCTCAGTAGTACAGTATCTATTCACCTCCTGATAACTGAAAAGGCACAAAAGACTTTTCAAAAGAATAGAAGTAACTATAAAACTAATATAGCCCAGAATTTGTAACAGGGAGCCTATAACTGAGGAACAAGTAGGCTTGGTTGCCATGTGAAAATGGTATTCCAAGTCCATCACTTACTTGCATAGATTACAGGTGAGTTAGGCTAAGGAAGACTATCCCATCCTCTGTATAAGACCATCAGGCCTCAGGAAAGAGGCTTCTGCCTGTGATGATCAGTGTCTCTCCAGGTGTTTGCCAAAGACTGGCAAATGTCACTGTTTGACATGTCCTCTTCATGGCTGGTTTCTCTTACTATTCTAAACAGAAGGATCCTCCTATTACTTCACTTTTTACACCATTATTTTACTTGATTTAAATAAAAATTAATATTTGTTTTTCTGGATTTTCCAATATATACTTATGGTTCTTTAATAATAGTCTTGCATGCATGCACCTGAGATATATTTCACAACTGACACAGAAACAGTAGAGCTCTCCTATATGCAGGTTGTGAATGTATTACAAGTTCAAGCCTGCATCATTCTGTTAAATTTGTTGTTGGGAGACAACACTGCGTCATATGGCCTGGCAGGAAGTGAAGCCCCAGGCAGGCTAATACTAACACACAATCGTAGCTTTCTGTTCATGGATGCTCTCATACAGCTGATGGAGAACATTTTCAGCGGGCAAAAGCTAGGCATGCATTTGTAGACCGCAAACTAATTTCTAAGTTTCAGTTAACATTAATTAAGTCCTCTTGTGTATATGCTTTGTTGTCTAGTGTTTTACTTGACCACAGAAGCATTTTTCCAAAAGATCCACAGCCTTCCATTCTTGCCTTGGTCTCTACTGTTTGTATGTTACCATCACTAAAAGCAGTACTTTGGGACATTTCCCTCAAAACCCCCTGTTGGATGAAAGCATTCAGTCACCGCCCCTTCAGCTATGAATTTGACTTCTAATGTAACTGCAGAGTAAGGTAAATGCATCCCTCTGCTTTGGGCAAGAATGTGCCTCCTGCAGCTTTCCCAGTCTAACTGGCTGAACCTGCTGCTGTCCCTCTCTCACCACTGGCTGACAAGTAGGAACATGAAAAATCTCTCATTTACTTCAGAGGAGAAAAAGCTCAGAAGAACAGGAAAGTGAGTATGAAAGAAAGAAAGAAATCATGAAAAAAAGGCAAAAAATGAAAGGCCTAAACTGAGGTCAGGAGAAAAAGAACATTCAGGGGAAAAGGAAATAAAAATACAGGAAAAGAAACCAAAGAAAAAGAAGGCAAAAAGGGAAGTTGTTAAAGAACTACAGTGGGTATGATGAAAATAAAAGGGAGATAAGGCAAAATGGTAGTGTAGAGGAAGTGGAGGAGAGGCTAACATGGGAAAGATTAGAAAAAGCAGTCTTGAAGGAAGAGAGATACAAAACACATTATGGACCAGAAAAAAAGGAAGCTACAGTGCCGTCTTACAAGCTAAACTATTTCACCAGTTCATTGTGTAATGATCATGAGGCTATTAAAATTTCTGTGGCATTTCCAGTGGCCAGACAGTTCCTTAAACCCAGCTGCTGTTGGAAGCCAGTGTTCTGACATGTGGATAAGCATAATTTAGCAAGGAAGCCAGTGGTTGGGAAGGCTAATACCAACAAACAGCAACTGGACAAAAAACCAAAAAGACAAAAAAAAAAAAAAAAAGACTTATTCAGACAAAATTTCAACCTTTAGATTGAGAGGGTACCAAAAGCCAGTTTTGCAAGATACACATTTCTCTTCCTCATTCCTGAGACCTCCAGGGCACAGAAAGAAAGAAAAAAAACACCCCACCAAAACCAAACAGCTTTTATTTCATATTTGAAAGGCAACCAACCACATAAACTAGGTAATATGGCCAAAAATAACCCTCTCCCGGTCTCCCAGTGCAGGCAACTGAAGGCAAAACATAATGTTGTTACCCCAAGTACTGTACCATAATGTCAACAGCCCTGGTTCAATTCAGGTTTTGTTGACATTCGAGTGACAAAGGGAAATCAGTTAAAGAGTAGAATTAAAAGACCAAGTGATGCAGAAATTAAGCTCACAATATGAAGATTACCTACCCTGCACTAGGTGTTTGTTGGTTATGTTTTATTCTATAACCTCATGCATTGTTGATTGCACTGCCCCAGAGACACAGGACTGTAAATGACTGAATTTTTCCAAGCTGTTTCACACAGATATCAGCCAGCTTGACGAAAATTAATATTAATGAAATTAAGGCAAATTATTCGTTCAGGCAAGATCTGCTGCTATATGTTTGTCATTATGTAATGTAATTAGTACTGATTAAACTATTAATCATGGCAAATTATCAGTCACATTTTGCCCTTACTTTTTTATACTGACTCTTATGTGAACAGATGATGACTTTTATTGACTTCTTTGGTTTTGATGTTGGTTCTAACTGCTCAAAATCAGTGTATGAGGAAAAAAAATAAATTACAGGCTTCTTTTGTACTGTTGGTATAAAACTTAGGTATCCTGAAGTACTTGTATTCAGCTTACTAATGATAATAGAGTGAACAATAGCTCACTTAGTTGATATAACTGTCCCAACCAAAACCAGAATATCTGTCTTGCCTTGCTTGTACAAATTAAAAAAAAAAGAAAAAGTAGGAGGAAGTAATGGGAGCAGTGGATTTCTATGCCATGCAAGGAAAGACAACTTATCTAATGTTATCAAAGGCCTGCAGTCAACATGCAAGCATTCCACACCCTGGTATTTAATTCCAGAATGTGCCTAATAATCAATTAATACAACTCTCCCATAAGGTAGGAAAGTAATGTAATTACTGTCTCACAGGTGGGAAATGAAGGCTCAAAGACTACATCTAAGCCTGAGGTACAAGGCTTCTGCATCCATCCTAGACATCACCGACACTCTTATGTGAGCATGTGACAATTCATTTCCATCCCACTTTGGTTTTTGCAAGACAAAGGAAAACTTTGGCACCTATCTGGGGAGAAATTTCAGAACATGCCATCCAAATTCCCTGTCTGAATGCACCATAGTCATGACTTGACAGACAGACCTCAGTCTAGTTACAGATAGAGATGTTTACCAGAACCCATAGTGGTTAAAGTACCTGTACCTGAAATAACATTGTCTCACATCCACCTTCAACCTCCCAGATAAAGACAGTGTTACTTGTTTGTCTCATCTCTTGTCAGGAACCTGTGCTGCCCTGTGCCACTCTCCATCAACAAAAAAAAAATCTAATTTCTCAGTTACAGTCTTCTCTCAGTTCATATTCTGGTATCATTACTGCTGGGAAAGTAAATACTAATTACAACAATTATCATGGAGTCACTATATTAACACGACAAATTAATAAATTTAACCCAAAATCTCTAAACACAATGTTTCCCCAGGAATACTAACTTTTTTTGTCTTATTTTGCCAAACAGCTCTTTTTTTCACCCACTCCCATCTACATTGCATGCACCATCTTTGTGTGACATGGAAGTATGCATTGTCCAAAAGCCACCTGAAGAAGTCTGGATCATTTCATTGAACACACTAATTTAAAGCAAAGCAAAGAAATTAGTATGTGAAAAAACTACTACAGTATCAGGAGCAACTGATGATTGTTTGATGGATCAGTTACGATATATTTCAACCACTACTTTCCCACTAGGGGCATCCCTTAATTTGCTAATCAGATCTTCCCTTGGGTCACCTGCCCATGTACACACATGCTGTACAGACAGCCACATAACATTTCCCTTTTGGGGTGGCTGTCATTGCTCTCCAGCACAAAATAGCTCTATTTAGGTATTTACATCATAAACAAATATTACAGCATGGAGACGGTACCACCGAGCCACACAATTTCATTTTCCTGTTGCAGGCATAGACAGCCTGGGGTTGTGTGTTTCACTTGGAGAGTATGCTAGAAAAGCTTTTTTATTTTTTCCTTCCCAGCACCTCTAGTCATCACAGGTGGTACTACATAGTCCAAAGGATGGGAAACTTGTTTCATGTTGGCTTCTAATGGAAGGTGTCCCTGCCCACGTCAGGGGTGTTGGGACTGCATGATCTGTAAGGTCCCTTCCAACCCAAATAATTTTGGAATTCTATCATTGTCTGGTATAATTTTTAAAAGAACCAGGAAGCGATAAAAAGTATTTTATTCGATGAATTACGGAGCAGGAGGGAACCAAATATAGCTGTAGGTGTTTGATGGGAATCCTGCAGATGAGGAGGTGATTTCTTCCCTGGTCACCCGAGCCTTTTCCTTAGAGCTGCCATCTCTGCGTCACTGCTGCCACCTCAGCGCGGCCCTGTTTGCCCGGGCGGGCTCAGCACTGCCCTGCCCGCACTGCAGGCCCTGTTTGCCCCGGCGGGCTCAGCACTGCAGGCCCTGTTTGCCCAGGGCGGGCTCAGCACTGCAGGCCCTGTTTGCCCGGGCGGGCTCAGCACTGCAGGCCCTGTTTGCCCCGGGCGGGCTCAGCACTGCAGGTCCTGTTTGCCCCGGGCGGGCTCAGCACTGCAGGCCCTGTTTGCCCCGGGCGGGCTCAGCACTGCATGCCCTGTTTGCCCCGGGCGGGCTCAGCACTGCAGGCCCTGTTTGCCCGGGCGGGCTCAGCACTGCATGCCCTGTTTGCCCCGGGCGGGCTCAGCACTGCAGGCCCTGTTTGCCCCGGCGGGCTCAGCACTGCAGGCCCTGTTTGCCCCGGGCGGGCTCAGCACTGCAGGCCCTGTTTGCCCCGGGCGGGCTCAGCACGGCCCGCACGGAGCCCCAGGCCGCCCTGCAGGGCCTGCGAGGGCGCGGAGTCGGCCGGGGCGCAGCGCCCTGCACCCACAGGGCCCAAGCTGGCTCCTGAAAATGGAGAGGAGACTAGGTGCGAGCACGGGCCACTGGACCCCTCCTATTACCATGCATCCGAACAAAGCCCTCTGTCCCACGGACCTCTCTGCCATAGAACGCTCTTTGCCAAAAGGTGGGGAGAGAGAACCCGGGTGCTTTCCGAGACTTCACCAGAGAAAACTTCGCTGCCACAACTACTACAAGGGGGCAGATGATGGCACCGTCAGGGAGATGAAATTTCCCCGGCCTGAGCCCTCCTTTGAAGCTCAGCTCTCCTCCCTATGGCCGCCCCGCTCTGCCGGGCGCTCCCAGCCCTGCGCGCCCGAAGCAACCGCGGGGGAACTCCCTCCCGCCGCGGCCCTTTCCTGTTCCCAGCCGGTGTCCCGGGCCGGCGGGGCGGGCGAGGTCCCTCCCCCGGCCCCTCCCGCTGCCCTCCCCCGGGCTGCTATAAGCCCGCGGAGTTTCCGCGTCCTGTGACTGCAGTCAGGTGGTGGCTGGGGTTCCCCGCTCCCTCCCACCCTCCGTCCCGCTCCGTTTTCTCCCGCCCGGCGAGGGCCGGCCCTGCGGGGAGCTAGCTGAGGAAAGTTGGAGGAAAGTTGCTGGCAGGGAAAGTTAAGAAGCGGGGGAGCCGAGGCTCCGGCAGCCCGGCCTCTCCGCCGCACTCCACGGGAGGGAGCGGTGCCGAGGATGGCCGGCGGGGAAGGAGCGGGCTGCAGCGTGCCGGAGTGCCGGGAGCACCTCTTCAAGGTGCTGGTGATCGGGGAGCTGGGCGTGGGCAAAACCAGCATTATCAAGCGGTACGTGCACCAGCTCTTCTCCCAGCACTACCGGGCCACCATCGGCGTGGATTTCGCGCTCAAAGTCATCAACTGGGACAGCAAGACCCTGGTGCGGCTGCAGCTCTGGGATATCGCAGGTACGGTACGGGCCGGGCTGCTCCCTGCAGAGCGCGCCCCGAGGGCGCTGTGAGCCCGGCCGGCTGTCGGGGCCCGGCTCACGGCCTCGGCGGGGGAAAGCGTGTTTCGACTGTGAAATCTGCCTTCTTGTTTCTCGTCTTACTCCTGTTATCACCAACCTTCATTCTCGCCTTTGAGGCATAAGTAGATGGAGGTCTTGATGTGGGAGTGAAGTTTTTCCACTTTTTACAGGCTGTGCACTCTCCTGTTAGCGGACTTTGTGGGGCCCTTGGCTTGGCCCAGGGTTTTGTAGCAGTCTTCAAACAGCTGCTTTGCTCTGACTGTTGGATCCAGGGCTCCCGGAGCGTTCCTGCTCATACTGCTCCTGCTAACCTGCTTGTCTGGGCGGTGGTGGCCTTGGTTATGGCTATTGCTGAAATTAGTTCAGGGTTATGGCTCTGTAATGCATCTAATGCACCATGCTTTACAGGCTAAAGGCAACTGAAACAGCTGAAGTTGTCCTCCTAGGAAGAATGCTTAAACTTTGCATGCTTGGAGTTGCCTGGTTAAATTAAAAGTAGCTTGCATCCCTGCTGCATAGAGTAAGGGAATGGAACTTCTGTTATGCTTAGTTCTACATTCAAATCAAAAGTTTGTGTATGAGAGAGATACTTTGAGCACATGGAAGCAGAAAAATCCTGTTCACTTGTCCAAACCATGTATTATTCCTTTCCTATATATGATTCAAACATGTCCTTTAACACCTCTGTTTCCAAGACTACAGCTGTATACCTACCATTGTTAACTTTGCTTATGCTGTGGTGTTAAATGCAACAGAGCAATCTGTGTTGCTGCAGTCTTGTAAGAAGTCTGTCCCTTGGCTCTGTAATCACCTTGGTTGGTATTGCATTTCTAGTTTTGTGTGCAACCCAGGTGTTCACCTGCAGCTCTCCTCATCCCTGTCTACCACCCTCAGAATATCTCCTTGGACATTAAATAGTAGACTTCATTTCAAATGCCGGTGTTTAATGCTACTGGAAGACACAGGGAAAAAACCTGGTAGTTACTGTTTCCATGAACTTTATGCTTATCAGTGGAAGCTCAGAAATGAGGAAGTGTAACATGTGGCTGCTGTAACCCTGTGACAGACTAGCTGTACATCAGCTTCTGGTCTTTTTGCTCTAAAACACTTCAAATATGACTCCTCAAACTAAAAAGCCTGCTTACTGCCATATGCTGAAATACACCATGGATCATTCTGTTGCTGGCCTGTAGGGCAAATGAAAATATTTTCTAATTGCTGTTTTGAAGAGCAAGTAAAAAGTTGGCAAGCTTTCTCTTCTGATGTGTTCCTTTTGTGAATCAGCTTTAACTTTCTGTGACTCAATTAACAGTATCAGTACAAACTGTTGCAATCCTCTGCGTATATTTTGTGGAGCCTGGAGTTCCAAAGATTGAGGAGCGGAGGCTATTGGGATCCTGGGGTTTGGCAGGCTGCCATGCTTGTGTTTGACTTCTCAGCCCTTCCTTGCTCAGACTGGGGTAGGCTGTGTGCTTTGCCAAACCAGTCTGTTTCAACAGGATAGTCAGAAACATGGCTTTAACTTGCCACAAATTTTGGACAGAACCTATTTACAGTTTGGGAAGTTCTAGCAATGCATCCATGCATTAATGTCAAGATCCAGAAGACAGTGTTTTTCATTGTTGATTATTGCCTTTAGTGTATTTTTGACCTTGCTAGGTGAAGACTGAGTTAAGAGTTCCTGATAAATCTCTAGAGGCTTGTGCTAAATTGGTAGATTGAAGAATTAAAATTTTTCCTGTCACTGAAATATTCTTCCTATTTTATAAGGCTTTTGTATGAAACCCCTGACTAGTCTTTCCCTAGCAAAAATGAAAAAGGAAGATACAACTGTTCTGCAGTTTGCACTCCAAACTCTTAGTCTAATCTGCTGGTTTAGGGTATTCTGTTTTCCCCAATGGAAAAAAAAAAACCCAAGACATTGAAGTAATCTTGGTGATTTTTGATTGGTTTGTGCTTAGTGTGACCACAACAATTTGGACTCCCTTAGCACTTGACATCTCTGAGTTAATTAGTAAAATAAAGTGTATTCTAGTATCTATAAGGGTTATTTGGTGGTCTTAAAGTCTTAAAGCTTTTCTGAAGTCCTCAACCTGGGAGTATGTTCTGCAGCTCTTTATGTATACAATTAGGAATATTTCTAGATACGTGAGGATATTAACAGATTCATATTGAAGTTATTAGTTAAAGAAACAGGTTGAAGATGGCTTCTATAGTCATAAATAATATTCTCTAAGGCATTTTATTGAAGTGTAGCACAGTGTCTGAGCATGTGATAGTCATTCCCTTTTAACTCATCAGCCCAGCTGTCTTCTGGCTTTCAACAGCTCATGTAGATAATTTTGCCTGCTGGTGTGTGCAGACAAACAGCTTTAGATCTCTTGAAGAGGTCTGAATCTTATGGTAAGTAATGTTACATGTGACTTCCCTGCAAGCAATATGGTGCTTGCATTCTGAATTGATTTTGATGCATTTAAAAAGGCTGTTGAATTAAAAACTAACCCTTAAGCATAGAAACGGGTGTTATTTTCAGTAGATCAAAGCTTGTACATAATGGTTCATCATAAGAAGCTTTCCTTAAAGAGCTGGATGCTTCAATCTAAGGTTTTGTGCCTAAGCCAATGGTAAGAGCTGACCATGTAGTTCATGCATCAGCTAAAGATCAAAATGCAGGTACGGTGCTGGCTTCTGATGTGATTGTAGGCAAAATAATGAGTGTTGTGATGTATATTGCAATGCAACGGGTTACTGGATAGTTTCAAATTCTTGTACTAGCTAAGTTTGTTTTGGTTTTACTTTTTTCTTTTTTTTTGTGATTAGATAATTCTGTCAAATAGAGCATGACAGTGTTACACTGCCTATGCTTTTTCTTTTTCTTCTGAAAATAGCCCTTTTGTTATAAGGTACAAAGTAATGCAAATTCTTGCAGCAACATCAGAGGGGAGGGGATGTAAAATTATGAAGGGGGGAAGGTTACTGTTGTGCCAAGACTTTTGTATTTCAGAGATAGTCAGGCATTTTCATTTTTAGACACAGGTTGTAACTTCTTGAATAAAGGCAGTGAAAAAGCTTGTGAGTAAGACTGATCAATCACTGTCAAATTATCTTGGTTACAGCATAAAGAAAGAAGCATTCTGAAAGAAGCTGAATATATTATATATGCATGTTCATGCAGGAACTTTAGCTGCCCTTAGGCATTAATCTTGGTTTTTTTCTTAGGTTGGCTTTTGTGTTTTGTTGTTTTGGGTTTTTTAATCTTGATGTGTGAAGTAATGAAAAATATCTTTCTGGATAAATTCTGAAAGTGTTAGAACCAGGTTAACCACCTTGATCAAAGGGCATAAATGATTGGAAAAATATATAGGAGATAGGAATGAGTCATTGTGGTAGAGACGCAAAACAAAGAATTCTTAATGATAGGGAAGTACTTTTACGGTCTATTTCAATACACTAGAGATTCCTACTTGACAAGCATGCTGTTTTAGTGAGTACTGCACTGACCACAGCCTGCTCAGGATGTGTATGTGGCATACTGATGAAGCTGTCAGGTGATACTGAAAGAACGTTTAAAGGATTTTCTGTATCGTAGAAACTTTTAAGCTGATCTAGTAAGACCAACAACTGAGCAGTGTTAGCTGCTGCTTCTGTGATCACTGTCACTCACATCAGCCTATATGAATGTGCAGTGGCTGGAGGGCAGGAGTGGTAAAGATCATAGAGGGTCGCTTGAGTTTGGCTTCTCGTGAAAAATGTCACTAATGACAACTGGTAGACAAATTTGGTTTTAAAGCTTTGTCTGAGGAATTCTGAATTAATTTTGGTGTAATAGCACTGTTCTTCCAGGGTTTTTACCAGAATTTCTTTGCAAAAGAAAAAGAATTAAAACTGAAGTAATGCTTTAACTGGCAGAGCTTGTCTATGAAATTGGCCAAACAGAAGAGGAATCATTGTGCTTTGGTATTTTAAACATCCTCTACAGGCTTTCAAGAATTGAATGGTAAGACTTGTATTGTGTAAATTTGTTACTAAAATCTTTTGTGTCTCCTTGAGAGGAACTGAACTCTAACTTGTTATAGGTATATATAAGTCCCCAAGAGGATGGAGAAATCAGATAAGTATTTTGGTTAAATACAAACTTGAGGAAGACAGGAATAACCCCTCTTTTCTATGAAGACAAATGAGTGTTAGGATGTGTGAGTTGATATTAAGAGCAAGTTAACTTTCTAAACTTTTAGGCTTATCTATAGGAAGCTGTAAGAAATGGGAAGGAGTACAGGAAACCATAGATATGGTTGACTTGCAAAGCCATCCAAGCTGTTATAGCATGCGAGATAATTTACTTCCATGTGAAAACTCTAGTTCCAAGCACCGCTATATTCCTGTTAGTCTACACTTGTGCCACTGGCGTGTCATAAGGCTGCTGAGTTGCTTCTGTGTAGTGGGGCATTAACTTGTTTCTTGAATTATGGACTGATTTTAGTTATTTTTTAAGTAAGGTCGAAAGCAAGTGTTAAGTGATGGTAATGCATCATTGAAAGTCTATAGGGAAACAACCGGAAAACTTCTGCTGCTCCCAATCCATACCTGGCTCTGTACACTTCAATTGCTTTGCAGAGAAGTCTCTCCCAAGTACGGAGAACTTGGAGGCAGCAGTCTCTAAAAGTCGTCAAGGTATTCGTGTAACAACTTGTCCTTAGCCTCAACGCATATTGAAGGGATTAAAATGGCAACTCTTGCAAAGAAACCATGAAAAAATTGCTTAGCTGTGTGCCTGGTACAAGCGAGCATAAGGTGGAGCAAGACAATCCAGGTGTAGCCTGCCCCCAAATGGGGGGATTTTTTTTTCTCACCACGATAAATATTCTTAATGAGTGAGGAATGTGCACATAAATAACCACCTCAGAAATGGATGCAGACCTTGAAGCTCAGAGCTTTTTCAGAAACTGTTACGTTTTCTCAGGTTATTTCCTAGTTTATATGGTGATGGAGGTTCCAGGAGCAGCTGCCTTCATGTTGGGATAGGAGTGCTATCATTTTGCTAACCAATGAGGCAGGTCAGAAAACTCCCAGTCAGGGTTGGAGAATATTTGATGTGATTATGTCTACAGAATCATGGAGAAATGAAAGACTTCACTTCATTTCTGGCTGCTTCCTGCTCACATGTTTAAATATAAATCTCATGAGAGAAAATTTACTTAAGGATTGTGTTTACTGGAAACATGCAAGACTAGCAGGTACAGTTTAGGGAAGGGAGGTAGAAGGCCTGCTCACCTAGAAAAATTTTGAGCACAGAGGCTGTAGAGGCAAGAGACAGAACTGAAGGTGTACTTTGTTTCCTTCTAGAAACCACCCCTCTGTGGGAAATCTTGTGTGGGTGTCCTTTCTTATGACTCTTCTGGAATAGCTGGGTTAGGGTTGTGAGCTTCCAGTTGAGAATGACTTGCTGTGCTTGGAGCTGTACAGCTAAATATCCAAATAAGTACTGAATGTGTTAAACTTGGGGTTTTGGTGTTTTTCCATCTTTCAGACATCCCTGAATACAAACAGATTCTGGATGTTTTTTCTTTTGGAAACTCTGTTTAAATACACTTTTGATAAAATGTTATCAAGAGAGGTATGATTGTTGGTGTGATGAAGGAATTTCCATGTCTTACCAGTGGGGTACCAGAGCATTCATAATGGCAAAGGTTCTTTTGCTTAATACTATGTTGTATAGCCCATCAATGTACTATATATGTTATCTTGCATTAAGCCTATAACCAGTGTGCTGGCAGAATTCCATAAGCATATGGGAAATGCTACTGTCTTGGTGTTGTAAGGTAGTCTAGTATGGTAATTTTGTTTATGGAAGGCAGGACTGTTCAATTAAATGGGAGAATTGAGACAGATATTCTTTGAGTGTCTTGGAAATAACCTTAGAATTTAGGCATTTCAAGGTGTTCCACAAGAAATGTGGTTAAAGATGTGATCCTAAAAGACCACCTGATCTAGTACAGGTTTAAAAGAAAGTTCAGTGTACTTATCTTACAGGTGCTCTTTGTTTCTGTCAACAGTGGAAATACACTTAGTACTTAGCTTCTGTTCACTATGGAATAGATGGTGCTTCAGCCTTATTTTCAAACAGATGTCATATAGCAGTTGGCCAGAAGTTTTGTGTTTCCTACAAGATCACAATAAAAATGCTTTCCTAGTACTCTGATACAGAGAATAAAGGATGGCTGGATGTGTATACATCAAATGGGCAGGGGAAATCTACCTTTAAGGTAAACATGACAATACATAAATTCTTATGTGCAATACAGTAGACAGGATGGAAAATAATTTATAGCACTCAGCATAACTAATTTTGGATTAGTTTATAAAGGAAACTAGAAAGCTTTGCAGAAATAATAACCTTACATGGATCACTCACTTTTCTGAAGCCAAGTGTTAACTAAATTCTTGTCCTTCATGTAATACTGATTCAAGTAGTCAGAAATTAAGCTGGTTTGACAAGTCAAGCACATTGCCCTTCAGAGACAAACTGGCGCAGACAATATTGAATATACACTTTTCTCTTAATGTATGGTGTTTATGTGAATGTAAATCAATCTTTATCAACTCTCCTTGCATCTTCAGAAGTTGCAGCTTCGGAGTCTTGGTGCTTACCCTTATTTACATCTCCACTTTGCCTCTTACCAGTTTGGTTTTCTTTACATGCTCATTAGGACAGGGTGTTACCAAAGTGCATATCCACAAGTACGAGTTGAGTTGGCAAGTACTCCAAAGGGGTAATTCTCAATTTATGACATAAAAGAAAGAAAATAATCTTAGCTGCCTGGTTCCAGAAAAGGTACTAGCATGCTGTAAAAAATAAGATTCTTCCTCTCAGTAGTGAGTGAGACCACTGGGTTCAGTCTCACAGCTGTCAGACACTTTCCATGAATTCCAGTGGTAACCGTAGCTTTGCTTTTGTAGTCTACTGTAAATGGTTCCCCCACATACTTGCTTCAGCGGTTCAGAAATGCTGTGCTAGAACAAAGTTATTTGCAGCAAGGGAATGTCAATTTATATTTTTGCATGAAAGTATAGGAATACCTCTTGTGAAATCCCTGCAGGTGTTAAAGCTAGCATGACCAGCAGTAAACAGGGACTACAAAGCACAGCATGCTTCTCAAGCCACTTGTGGTACAATGTTCAATATTCAAAGATCTCCTCTGGCCATTGAGACACAAGAAGAGGATAAATGGGGTGAGATTATGGTTTGAAAAATGATGGGATTTCAGGGCTTTTTAGAGCTTGCTTAGGAATAAATGTCTTATGGCCTAGAGAAGGCTAGCAAACTTTCGGTAGCGGGGACTTCTAAATTAGCAGGTAATGAAAACAAATATTACTTATTGTATGGATTTTAGCAGCTTTTCAAATAATTGATTGAAAAGTATCCCCTGAATCTCACTGCAAACAGCTTATGGGAACTTGTTCTTTAATTGCTCCCAGGCTACAGTGCTAGGTAGAGCAAAGTGGCAGCTATTTGATACAAAATTCCGATCACACACAATGTGCCATGACACATTGACCATTTTAGAGATTAACATTTTTTCAGTCTCGTGATAAAGTTGTTCTGGAGACATACTGACTTTAGAATTGTTCTCCTGTGTGCTGTGAAATGCTGTAGTGCCATGCAGCATCACTGTTAAGTGCACAGTGCAGCTCTGGCTGCACGGCAGCGTGCCAAAGGATATGGATCAGAGGGTGTCAGGCATGAAATACCTTAACTCTGGCAGATTACTTGTTTGGGTAAGTCTTGTTAAAGCAAGGTAGGAAGTACTAATTCATGCTGTTGCCAGCCCTAATTGGAATATGTCAACCTTTTTTGAATATTAATGCAGGAGAATTGTTCCATACATGTTGCATTTGACAGCTAGTTAAAAATTGTTTAGCTTGGTTGCACTTTGATTTTCTGGGGATTGAAATCTAGTTCTTAAACAGGGACTTTCTCTCTCACTTGCTGTTTAGCAAAGATGCAAGTAAAATAGGTGCAACTTTCGTATACAAACATGACCATTGTACTGCTGCAAAAAATACATGTGATGTTGGACAAAACCCACTGAACTCTAAGTGCAGGGTATTGCCTCTAAACTTCTTAAAGACAGAATAGTAAGCTGTTAAAGTCAGTTTGGACAATTAAATCATTAGATTAGCCCAAGATTACAGGCAGCATTGAAAAATTTCAGTCTTGCTGTAAAATTCCTAGTAAGAGCTGTGTAATTGTTTGAGGGAAAACTATATCTTTGTGAGAGAAAATGGCATGCTTTTTCTATTGGGTTGATAGATGTGATCATAGTTCCTGGTGGAAATAAGGTGTCTAACTTCTGAGCACTTGCCATCTCAGTGGTCTTGCTGTTTGACTGGCAGTGAGCAGGACTGTCCTGTGTTAAAGTATAATGATAGCAAACAGTAAATGGAAAGACTAGGCATCGATTTTGAAATTTCATGTAGCTAACAAATTGTTAGTTTAGAAACTGGCTGTGTTGTGCAATGGAGCTTTGAAGCAAACTGCTTCCTACCATTTCAGAATGAAATAGTGACTTTTGTGAATAAGTCGAAACCTTTTGTGGTATGATCTAAACAAAAAAAATACTGCTGGACTTGAACTGATTCTCCAGTAACTTTTTTCAGTGCCTACAGAGTCTCCCATACATACTATGTATATATGTAGTGTATTGTCAATGTCATGCCTCTGACACTGCATCATTCAACAGAACTGCTGCAACTGCACTCTGCAACTTTCTAGTATAGACATAACCAGAAGATCAAAGGTTGTCTCTTACAATAAAGTGTGAGCCAGTTGAACAGGGATTTACTGGCTTTTATCCTCAAAACTGTTCTGAAGCATTTGGGAAAGGGTCAGTGTTGGGAAGGGGTTCATCCAGTGGACTTACCTTCAGTTAGCTTACCCACTCCACCCTTAATAAGAAAGGACAGTAGTGGTTTTAAGTGTCTGGAGGCTGCTTTTGTCTGTTAGAAACTGTAAGCACTGCAGTCAGTGAAACTATTTCTAGTACTTGTCTGATACAGGAAGATGTAATGTTCTAGTAATTCTTGCTTTTTAGCCTCTCTGTGTTTGTCACCAGAACCACAAATACCACTTTTTCCACAGCTAGACGTACCTTAGCACTTATGCGTTTCTCACATCTGCTAGAACTGCTAATGTCATGGAACCACAGAATTGGTGGGGCTGGAAGGAACCTTAAAGATCATCTAGTTCCAACCCTGCTCCCATGGAACTAGACCAGGTTGCTCAGAGCCCCGTCCAACCTGGCCTTTGAATATTTCCGGAGATGGGGCATCCACAGCTTCTCTGGGCAACCTGTTCTGATGCCTCACCACCCTCACAGTAAAGAATTTCTTCCTAATATCTTATCTAAACCTAGCCTCAGTTTAAGACCATTTTCCCTTGTCCTGTCAGTACATGCTCTTGTAAATAGTCCTTCTCCACTTTTCTTGTAGGGCTCCCTTTAGGTACTTTCAGGTCACCCTGAAGCCTTTTCCTCTCCAGGCTGACCAATCTCAACTCTCTCAGCCTGTCGTCACAGGAGAGGTGCTCCAACCCTCTAATCATCTTCATGGTCCTCCTCTGGACTTGCTCCAACAGGTCTGTGACATTTTAAGTTGGGGGTCCCAGAGCACTCCATGTGGAGTCTCACAAGAGTGAACAGATAGGCAGGATCCCCTCCCTGGCCCTGCTGCCCACACTGCTTTGGATGCAGGCCAGGTTACGAGTGATTTTCTGGGCTGCCAGTGCACATTGCTGGGTCATGTCCAGCCTCTCACCCACCAGCACCCCCAAATCCTTCTCAGCAGGGTTGCTCTCAAGCTGTTCATCCCCCAGTCTGTGTTGGTACTACAATCCATGTGCAGCACCTTGCACTTGGTCTTGTTAAACCTCATGAGATTCCCATGGGCCCACTTCTCAAGTTTGTCCAGGTCCCTCTGGATGGCATCCCATCCTTCAGCTGTGTCAGCTGCACCACTCAGCTTGGTGTTATCTGCAAATTTATGTATGTCATTAAATAAATGTATAGTTCAACACCTCTGTGGTTTTAACATGTGGCAACTTCACACTTAGAGCTTAAATGGATAAGGATGAGGAGTGGGGAGCCATTCAGTATTAAGTCTTGGATGTCTGTCTGCTCTCAGTGCATGGCTGCTATCTGTGGGAAAAAGCAGGGAGACACACTTGAATGTGAGCTGTAATATTGATAGTGGTTTGGTTAACCTACTTCTTGCAACGTACTAGATCCAATCTAATTAGGCAAGGCAGTTCTGGGGCAAGATGTGCTGATTTGGGGAGATGGGGGATAGCTGTCAGCAATGGTAACTTGCCAGTAATATGTTTACATATCTCTCTAAAAAGGAACCTCAGTCAACTCACCCCAGACCCTGGTAATGCAAAAATGTACATTAGATGTCTGGAGAACTGAGAGATTCATCTTCAGGGCCGTTCTGGATATTTGCTGTATTGTGCCAAGCATTCAGCTGGCATCCAAAGGGTGGTCTGTTCTCTCGTGTGGCTCTTGAAGGGCCTAGGTGAGTTTTGAAAGTAACAATAGTTCTAACTCAATTAGAGGATTGAGCTATGTGCCCAGCCATCTTGGATGGTGCTTTAGCTTAAATCTATCACACTGTATGACATTAACCTTACTGAGAGTTCGAATTGTAAATATGGAACTGTTGCTCAGGTTTTCCTGGAAAAAAAAGAGCTTTCACTTACTGTTCAATTGGTCTTTTTTACAATCTACATTGAATAAAAGCACAAATGTCTCATGGTCTGGGAAATGGGTTGAATTGATTTAGTCGTGGAGTTGGGCACTGAAGTTTAAATGCTGGGACTGTGCATGCACACTGATCAATAAAGTCAGAGTAGCTGATAGCAAGAACCATGATGTTGGCAGTCAGAGTCACTCTGACTGTTTTCCTCCTGAGTGACTCTTAGTGATCGTGGTAAATAGTGGATTTGAGAACCCTTCTTACAATGCAAGGAGATTTTTCAAGTATTTCCACATTAAAAAATGGTTTATTGCAATCAGTCACTATAGCTTACTAAGCATTCTGTGATGCCTGTGATGACTGCAGTGTATAGTAACTGTTGATAGAAAAGCAGAATGAATGAAGTGCATTAGTAGGAAGCTACTTCTGTGCATTTTCAGCTAACTGAACTTGGTTCACTAGATCTGTCGATCATTTTCTTTACTACTGCAGTTATTACTGGATAGTTTTTTGGCTGGTTTTATAGATTTAACTTTTCCTGTGTGGCTTATTCCTTCTTTCTGATTACCTTAAACTGCCTTTTCAACTATTTGAGTTCTCATCTTCAGTGTTCCGAAGGGCAAAATTGGTGAGAGAACCTTGACTCTATTCGTAAACTGAGGAGTTTTTGATATTTGTTAGACTTTTGGCAACTCTATTATTTGGTCCAGGAGAAAACACTGTAGAGTTCCATTGCAATGGTCTTCCAGTTAGCAGCAAACAACTTGGGAGTAAAACTCTTCAGCTTGTAGATTGATTTTTGGGTGACTGCGGTCTAAGCTATCCACCTATAGTTTAAGGTTTTTTTGATGTGGAACTGTCAAACATGTTAAAATCATATTTTGAGCTGTGGCTACCCATTAAGCTGGATTAGCCTGTTAAAGATGACTTGAACTAACATTACTTTAATGGAAGAAACTACTTGTTCATTTTTGCATTTGTCAGACTTTTATAGCCCTGGGTCATCTATCTCTTCCTCATTAAATGACACAGCTTCTGGAGGATTCCAGAACTGTTACTCTCATCTGAAGGAGAAAAACATTGAAGACCTTTGTCCAGTTGTCCATTGGTGTTCCTGATGAGATATTAATATTTTAAATGCAACTGGCACAATTCTGTTTTGAATTGTGTGGCTTCAGACAAGAAAGAGCTTTGATTTTTACAAGATAGGGGAACTCTTGTTATACTGTTGGTATTGGCAGGGTAAACCAACATTTACCTACCAGCAAAAAAGAATAGCTGGGGAAACGTCTTCTAGATCGGTCATTTTACTCTGAGTAAGTTCTTGTTAGTTGATATAAACTGCATATTAATTCATGAAAATAGTAATTAGCCTGGAAGAAGGACGCCTGATAAACTCTCTATTGTGCATATCCAGCAGTCATTTGTACATTTGAATTGCTTTTTTTAGCCCCAATTCCTATTATATAGGAAGTGTTATGAATTGAAATAATGGTAGGAGTGTAGGGTATCTGTTGCTAAATATACACAAGAACTGCCACAATGAGAAGTCACACTGCTGTAATAAAGAGGATGGTAGTGTTTCTGCCTTACACTGGGAAAGACTGCCATAGAAACTCTTGAAAATGTACTTCAAGGCAAGGTTACAATGATAACTTGTCTTTTGCAGTAAAGGAAAAATATAGAGCTTCTAGTGTCAAACCTGGCTATAATATTATATATGTAGTTTTTAATTTACAGTTTAACCCCATTACAATGTAAACTGGGGAGTGAGAACAGCTCCCAAGTACCAATTCAGTTTTAAACTCAATTTTATTCCTGTGGTGCTACTGTAGGGAACTGTATTAGTCCCTGATGCATGTAATTGTGTAAATATTTCACTTAAGGTTGTTGCAATTACTGGAAAATATGGTGACAATATGTGCTGAGTCATTTCGATGTGAAAACTTTGTGGCTGGAGAATGCAGAACTTTGCATTGCCTGAAGTCATTTCCATACCCCCAGATAAAACCTCTGATCCCTTTGACTGTCCTGTAGCTTAGCTCCCCATTTACACCTGGACCTCTAAAACACAAAGTATACTTCTATTGTACCATCAGGTTTATGCCAAGTCACTGGACCTACCAGAATGATTAATCTTGTGATATCCTTTCTATACTGCTGCACTGAGCAGTTAGTTATCTTCCTGCTCTCTTCTTTCCAAGATTATACACACTGGAGATTTTAAGTCTAGTTTAATCTGATCACTTTTAGCCTTATTTGTCCTCTGGGAGTATGATCCACTTTCTGTACTGCTCAACACTATTGTCACACATGGTGAAATGGCTATAACAAGCATCCTGCTGGACAGAGGAACGAACAGGCATGACAAAACTCTGAACTGTGCATGGCAGAAGTTAGATATTTAGTTTTAAGAACAATGAGAATGATGTTCAGCCTCAAATTTGGAGAAGTAGTGTGTTCTAGTTTGCTTTTTCTGTATGAGGGTTTGGATTTTTTTTGCAAGCAGAAAAGTGCTTGCAAAAGCTCTGCCTGAAAGTCCTGTTAAATTTTCAAAAGGCTGTCTGGAATGCTCTGCATTGCCCTACAAGAAGCACAGCATGTGCATTGTCAGTAATGATAGAACTGTAAAGAAAGTCCACTCAGTTTAAACTGAATTCTTTTCCTGCGTCATGCCATATACCTTTTACCAAACAAAGCTCTTACCTCTTGGGCAGGCCATGTGCTAGTGCTTCTGTCTTTGTATGAAATACAGCATATCCATCTTCATAAGGCATCCAGACAGGATGAAGGAGCAGTTGTAAGCTAGTATTCAGGTCAGATTTATTGTTCGTTGATGTGAATTCTAGAGGTGAAAATAATTAAGCTCTAAAGGAGCTCTGTAATAACCTGGTTTAGGTTACTTCAGTAGAGGGCAGCACTCATATTGGGCTGTATTTGACCTATTAAAAGGCATAAGTCTCTAAGAATACAATGATGTTGAGCTTGTGTGTGTTTAAGGATAAGAGATAATCAAATCTTCCTAATATAAAGCTTAAATCTAGTAAATAAAGAAAGAAGCTTTCATGCTGATAGGCATATTGGTTTTCTACTTCCACCCAAATTAAAATTGTGGAAGAATATGTATTAATGTTTTTCCAAACCTAAAACTTGTACTACAAGAGAAAGTTTTACTTCTATCAATAAATCATAATAAAGAGTTAACCTATTGTTCCGGACAGCCAAAGCCCATGGTTTCTACTGTGCTGCTATGGAGTACCAAGTGACATACAGTTCCATGCAGACTTTCATTCCTACCAGAACTGTCTTCTTACATGATAAGCCACAGTACAAGGCTAACCTTGGCATCTGCATTATTCCAGAGCTCCTGAATCTTCAAGTTAGCAGCACAACCCCATTTACAGTGGTCTCTTCTGGTCAGGCCATGAAGGGACTCAGCTAGTCTGAATGAGTTTTGCAGCAGAATTACAGCTGTTGCCTTCTGGCACAGCCTGTCTGGCAGATGGTTGGATGGTGTTAAAGCTTCACACAGGCTGGGAGATAGTGGGCATGAGAAGTCACCAGTGTCAAGGAATCACCTGCAGGCCACCTTAGTTGCAACCAGTGCAGCTCTCCAGCCTATTGTGTGTAAAGGCACTGGGCCAGGTGGGTGAGGAAGACTGACTATGGTAAAATGATGGGACTTCTCTTAGAAATGGAATGGAAAAACTTATCTGAGTGGTGATCAGAGTTTCTGGCCAAGGCTAGGTCGCTTGCTGTTTCTTTAAGAAAAGCCATGTGGGGGTGTTTAGGACTCCTCAAATTTGTTCTGAGCTGTGCTTTGTAACTTTTTTTTCTTTGGAAGCTATATGTAATGCTGTACTAATTTCACCTTTTGGTACACCTTAAGTGTGCTGTTGTGCATGTTGCAGCCATGATCATTGCCATAGGAGGCCAGTATGGCCATCTTGCCAAGTTTTTTTGTCTTTAGAGCTTTCTTGGATAGGAAAGCAAAAGGCAGGAAGGGATTCAATCAATGGTAATGTCCTTCACTGTGCTAAGTGATTGCAGCCCTGTTTACCTACAGCACGCACAGCTATCTGAGGAATGGTAACAGCCTGATAACCTTTTTTGCAATTCCTAAATAACTTAGTTTTCATATGTAGTGATCATGCTGTGTCTACTCCTTGCTGGTAACAGTCTAGCAACCTTTTCTGCAAGTAATCAATACAACTTAATTTTCTTACATAAATGTTCATGAAGTGTTTGGAAAAACAGCCTTAAGTAAAACCCGGAAGCCTCCCATCTGTCCAGCAACTGAATAGGGAGGAGTAATGGGACTGTTTCCCTTCCTGCTTCACATTTATGTTCAGTCTCAAGTAAATAACAGCAAGTGGTATTCAGTTCTGGACCCTTTCAGAGCTCAGTTGAAGAACTTTTTCTGTAGAAGACTGAGGTTGGTGCAGGGCACTGTAGACCTCGAGATTACATTGTTTCTTTTGTGGGCCTGTCCTGTGGTGTGAAGGGATATCTGCCTGAATTGGGCAGTGGAGTCAGTGCTTTAGTGTAGTCCGAAGTGTTCCCATGTGGCAGGAATGGGTGATGAAACTGACAGCTAAACAAATGGGGAAGCTGAGAAGGAGCTCCTCATAGCTTGTGTGGTGCCCTATGCAGAGACTGGCTTAATGTAAGTGTGGAACTCTGTTTAAAAAACCCCAAAAACCAAACAAAAACACCGAAACTCAACAAACCAAAATCCCTACATTCTAAGGGTAAAGCTTCTTTAAATATGACATCACTGACCTGCTGAAGTGGTAAAAGCCTTTTCATCTAACTCTTTCCTAATGGACTTGCTTTGAGGAAACAGTCGTCAATGGTCCAATTTGTAGTAAGGCTATTCTAAAAACCTCTTGTAGGCATAAGAGTCCAGCCTAGGGAGGCAGTGTGAGTTTCTCGTGTACTGTGTTTAGGAGAATTGTATTGGCAATGTTGCTTTTCCAGGGCATCACAGAGACACAGGCATGGTGCCTGACTTGTTGCCTGACCTTAAAGTCCATGGCATAAATACTGCTTCAAAACTTGAGTTTTGAGTATGGAGATAAGAACTTTCTTCTTGGATCCTGCTTGTTCTTACATAAGTTTATCAGCCAGTAGTGAAAAAATTAATATGTAGTTTCTATTCTGAAGAATATGCTGGGTAGAAATGTTGTTTTATGCAACATCATACTTTAAAGTGAGACAGAAATAAAGTCAGCTTCTTTATAGTTCTCTGGAACTTTACTGTGGCTGCTGCTGTTTTCAGGCAATTTTAACAGCTTCTTAGGCAACTTTTTCTGAAAATATCTAGGGAATGAGCTAATTGTACTATGAAGTATGAAATTAAAATGAGGCAGTTGAGCTAAAAAGGCACACTGCTGGACAGGAGCTCTTGTCACCTTCTTTCATCTATTGAATTTCTGTCTCCTTATGAGAAGATAATAATACACCCAGTATCCTTGTATCTGTCTGTCCTTGCTAATCAAAGCTGCACTTGAATGTTTATAATCAGAGGACAACTAGGTTTCCAAATACAGCTCTTTCTTTATGTATTCTAAAACATGCACTAAATAATAAAAGCTGAAGTGATGATACACTGTAAAACTAAATCATAGAGTGCAGGGACTGCTCTTCCCAATGAAGACTTCCAAACAAAGCAAGAAGCTGTTTTGGTAGCCCAGACTTCCTAAATGATGTGCTAGGACTTGATATTGCTATGCACACTCAAATGCAAACACATCATGATGGTCTGACCTTCCAAAGAGGAGAGTAACTGAACTGGCATACTCTGTAATCTGGTTTCAAGTATTCTGGCTACAGTAGCTGTACTTAATAAGAATAGGCTTTTTTAGTTTACTGTGCTCATGGGCAATTGATTTTTTTTTTTTTTCCCCTCGATTTTTGTTGTGAATAATTGTACTTTAACTATTCTTGTTTTAAATCCTGGGATTGCTGTAGAATTTCTATAGTGGAAAATTAATCCAGAGAAAATCTTAGACTTTAAAAATGAAGTCAAAGATAACAGATTTAGCCAGAACTGTTAAGCTAGCAGCTCCTTTTGAACTTGTCCCTAAGGAAAAATCTATAATGTAGGTGACTTCCTCTGAAGATTATTTGAAGGCTCTTAGCCTTGAAGCTTTCAAAACCCCTTGTTGCTCACCATTCAGCAAAAGCCTGGGTTTGCATAAGTCTTTAGCTGAACTAACTAGATTTAGATATAAGCCTTAATATTCTTTGATGAAATAATGATCTGTGTATAGCTGTGCTGGTAGTGTTTTTAAGCATTACTTCTCAAAGAACTCTACTCTACAAATAAGTTTAAGAAAAATTCCAGGTCATAATTGGGATTGCAAACTACTTTTAGCATCTGACTTGTCACATGTAATATACATGATAGCTGTTACAATGAACTTACATGAGATAAAGAAGGCAATGTTTTATGAACTAGGTGACTAGACCCAAATGCCAAACTTCTGTGAACTAAGCTGGTACAGTAGTCCACATACAATGAATACAGTTCATGCTTCAATATAAATATGCTCTGTCGCTGTCCTCTCTTTCAGGCCAGGAGCGCTTTGGAAATATGACCAGAGTATACTATAAAGAGGCAGTTGGTGCTTTTGTGGTCTTTGATGTGACAAGAGGCTCCACTTTTGAGGCTGTTTCAAAATGGAAGCATGATTTGGACAGTAAAGTACTACTTCCCAATGGCAGCCCCATCCCTGCTGTTCTTCTTGCAAACAAGTGCGATCAGAAGAAAGATGGCAGCCACAATCCCTCCCAAATGGACCAGTTCTGCAGAGAAGGCGGCTTTGTTGGATGGTTTGAAACATCTGCCAAGGTGAGCATAATAAATTGTTTTAGTTTTTTGAGTATTAGCATAAGAAGGGATGAATACAATCATGTAGGAAATAAAGTTATCAAATATAGGAAGTGAGTGTTAGGCAGAAGTTTGAAGTGATGTGCAGGCTAGCTTCACTCCTGAGGAAGATGAGGCATATTTGGTTTAGATTAAAACTTACATTAATTTCAGAGAACCTTAAAACTATCTGGAAACCTTGATTATCTGAGTTTGATAAGTTTTTTCATCTTGCACACATGAGGATCAGTCATTCGTTAGATATTAATACTACTAAATGCTGATCAAGCTAGCCAAAAGATACAGGTAATCTTTAGGTGCAGCTTCATAAACTGCATTTTCTGTCTTCACTGTTGTATGTAGAAATGGCAAGATTTGAAGTGAACAAGCTATTTGCTTACTCATTACTACCTACCCAGTGTTGCTAAAGCACTTTTCTATTTTATCAGGCAGTGTCAAGATTGAACTGGAGAAAAACAAATTGTTCTGCATAGTAATTTAAGTTAAGACAGCTGCTTCATTCAGTTAACTTCGAGTAATTTCATGTATTGTACAGTTTTAGTCTATAGACTTTTTGTCAATGCACAGATTAAACTGGCAGCAGATTAGCTGGAAGTGAAGTCCAGTATTTCCTTAAAGCTCAACTGATTCTTAAAATGAAGGACAGCTCTAGATGAGGGCAATGTGGCTGACAGACCAGATTACTGGTCTGGCTGATAAATCCTTTATAAAGTAAGAGAAGCCTCAAGGTCCTTCTTTTCCCTTTGCTTGCCTACTTCCTTTAACTGCTGCAGCTGAAGTGTTACACAATGATGTTTAGACAGCTCTTAAAAAGCAAAGAGTCTCTAAGAAGAATATAAGAAACAAAGTAACAAGTAGCTTTTTGATCACTTCAAGAGAAGGATACACAGCGAAAGGAATTAGTTAAATTAGCTTACAATTTGTTTGCATTTGAAAAAATATTCCTAAACCATCTGTTACTAAAAACTCAATTTCTAAGTCTCTTTATACTTAAAAAAAAACCACCAAGATTCTGCTTTGGTATAAGTTTTCCCTTGAAGTTTTACCTGCCTGTAACACTGCTAAAAATAAACTGCATTATGGCTTAAAAATAAATGCAAGTAACATTGGAACAAAATCTAATGTGAAATTCTAGGGACAACTTGTATTTTAGGTGGGATTTAAGACAGGACAATGTCAAACAAAGTTCTTGGTGCAAAGAAAAATCCAGACAAGAATAGCTTAGGTATTGACTTCTTTAGGACTATGAAGAGTTGTAGTTAAAATAGCAAAAATTGAGGGTGGCTTGTTTTATAAGCATACCAAAACAGGTTATGGTGTTAAGTCCTGTCCACTTGAATATCCTATTAATCTGCTTTTGCCTTTCTGCTGGAACTGATAATAGGATCTTAAGCCTAGTCATCAGTAATATGGTGTACTGGTATTTCCTTTGGAACCAAAGGTGAGCCATTTGAAACATGGAAGCCCTGTGGTGAGCTAACAGATGGCCCAGCCAGGTCAAACTTGTGGCCAGAGAGTCCTTGGCATGAGGCCATCTTGGACCCTCAGAAACTGGAATATTCTGACAAAGTACATCACTATATATCCTCCATACTCATGTTCTTTAGAGTGTACGTGAAGGTACTTTTCAAAACATGCATGGGAATATGTGGAGTGGCTAGATGAGGCACTTGGAAATAGTTGTGATTTTGAGGCTCACAGAAAAGATCGTTTTGCATAAATAAGTGCATCTGAACTCCATTAAAAACAGGAAAAGGCCCTAAAAGGTAGGACCATACTACGGATGGTTTAATTGCCTAGGACCTTTCCTGATGCAGAAATGTACTTTGGCATTTGTGAGCCTTCCAAATGAAGGTGACACTTATTCCCCTGACTGCCTACTAGATTACAGTCAGTATTTAATTTGTAATATGGGTGACTGATTTTGTCTCAAACCTTTCAGCTAACTTTTTTTCAGAAAAAAAACAAATGTGAGCAATGACTTCTTGCATCTAAATTGTTTGTGTCCTGCTGATGAGAGTTTCTTTTTGGACAGCTTTTTAATAGGAATGTGTGACTGTTTCAAAAAATCACTGACTTCTTTGCTTTTAACATTTTTAGGACAACATCAACATAGATGAAGCTGCTCGATTCTTGGTGGAAAACATCCTTGCCAATTACAAAACCTTTCCTAATGAAGAGAATGATGTGGGGAAACCAAAACTGGACCTAGACCCATTGAAAGCAGAGAGTAAATCACAGTGCTGCTAATGCTACCACCGTTCAGTAAAATTTGATGGGATGAGCAGCAAGACTTTGCTTTAAATCAAAATGCTGCTATGGTGCTGCATTGTGACAATCCATACAGGGTGTCTGGTACTATCTGAATTGGTGACTTGTTTGGGTGTTTACATATTCTTGTTTAGCATAAAACTGAGTATCTTGTGAGTTATCATTCCACTTGCTTGAGTGCCTGCATCTAAGTCTGATTAGTGTCTTCTTACTTGAGAACATAAGGTAGTGTTTACAGTCCTAAAAAGGAACAAAGACAACATTCAGTGTTCCGTTTGCTTCTAGGACATATGCTACATTCCAAATAGGACTCACTTGTAGCTGAATAGACTCTTGCACCTTTAAAGTAAACTTTTCCTTTGTCACCATTGATGTCTCACTTGAGCCTTCTCACCAGCACAATTGTCCTTATTTATTATCCCCCACCATGAGGATCTGTCTCATTGCTAGTTCTCCTGGATCAAGACATCCCAGAAGTCTTGAAGGGGCCAATGACAGATGGGAGGTGTCTTTCCTAGTGTGATCACTGAGTGGAATAGATGGCTTTTACCACTGAGTAAAACAAGGTGATTAAATTATTGTGTTAAACAAGAGAAAGACATGGTTATAGAGATACTAATAAAAACGCATCTCCAGCTATTTAAGGTTGAATATTTTCAGCTAATACTTTGCATATGAAACACTTTAATGAATACAGTTGTACTGCTGGCACATAGTTATGGTAACCTCACCCCTATGCACATTCAGAAATAAACATCTAATAACTTTTTTGTGCACTAACACTGAAAACTTTACCAAGTAGAGTGCAAAAAGTAAGTATCTTACTGTCCTGTGATGATGAACTTGCTTCTTTTTTCTTCTGTCTAGTGATAGTTCTGAATACCATGAGCAAGGAGAGAGGTCTTGAGGGAAATAACTTAATTGGTTCATGCTAGTCTGTCAGCCCTTCTGCCCCAAGTTCTATCTTTGTCAGTTTTAGAACAGTGCTGTACTCTTTCGTCTGCTTTGAACTGATGAATTGGCCTACCAGTTTGTACCTGCCTTTGAAGCTCATCTTTATTTTAAGGGTTTCTTCTGTCCTGGTACCTCATTGCTACTGACTTCAGAAGTCTTACCTTGCTGGGTTTGATGGTGCTGATGTTTAAGTAAACATCAGAATTAGGTATATGCAGGATTTGATATACTTTAATCTGTATTGAGATCTCTTAGGCTGTCTTTTTTCTAAAGAGTAACATACTTTTAAAGAGTTAAATAAATATATTTGGGCATCTTATGTGTGTTGGTGTATGCTTTTGAGAACATGAGTCCTCACATATGTTCCACCCTATACTCAAATGCTTTCATTGACATTTTAAAACAACTTTATCTTCAGGTGTGTCTGCTATGTTAAAGGCTTATTTAAAATTACCACAGTAAGGCTTGGCATAATCTAAAATTGCATTTATTTACTTAGGATCCTATGATAATTCAGGTGAAATGGATCTTAGTGTGTCTTCTAAGCCAGTGCCTTTCTCTAAGCAAGGTTGTAGCAGAGTGCTTAGGTGTTCATGTGGTCTGGTCTTAACCTCCAGCAGTGGAGATTGTATGGCCCTGGGAAAGCTGTTCAATGCCTGACTGTCCTCAAGAGTTTAAACTACCATAATCTTCCTATTCAATCACTTAAACAAGTCCATTTAGACTGTAAATTCACTTTTGATCAGATGTTTAATCTCCACTGTACTGTCTTTTTTTAAACTTAAATTAAAACTGCACAAGTGTAAATGCCTACTTTACCTCCACAGGCAGTTTCCCCAGCTGTAGAGGATTATTTTGTTTTGGTGTTTAGATTCAACAGCAGACTGGAGACCAAACACAAGCTTTGTGACTCTACCTGAACACATGAATCTCATCTGGGTCCTGTCACTGATAATGTAATCATATGCAGGTTATTTTCATGAATGTCTAAATTTTTGCTTGAGGAATTACTGCTTCTGCATTTAAGCCATTTCTTTGTTCTGTACATAGCTTCTTCTAAATCTCTGCATGAATGTAGAATGGCCATGACTCTCAAACTGGTGGAATGTACTAGTTTTGATACAGGCTGTCACTACTGAGGCCAGTAATATAAAAAGAACGTTTTCTACCTGCATGATGGAGTATTTATTAACTTTTATTTTTTGCTTATTTCACTTGTCTGAGGAAAATAATTTGAACTTTAATAGAAAGCTAGTCTTTCTTTGTATTACAAACTGCATTCTTACTTACCCCTCTGTGGAGAAGGGGGCGTTGTGATGTTTGAGACTGAGCAGCTGCATCAGGAAATCTGATCAGTCAGAACCAGAAAACTATAAGAAAAGACTGGCCTGAGGAAGAAAATGGTAGCATCTCCCTGGTAGACGGAAATGGCACTGCAGTTCATGGAGAAGTGTTTAGATCAGTCATGAAGCCCTATCTTAACCCAAAAACTTTGATTTGGAAAAATATGTGGAAGACAGACACAATTTAACTTCAGGCAAATGCATTCTAAAAATTGTCAGTTTGTTTTACCTGTACAGAATATATAGTAAGGTGAGAATTCACTTTGATGAGATAAACAGAGGCCCAGTGTTACTTTATTTCATTCTCTTGCAATCCTCATATATGTCAATCTTAAATGTTCAAGTACATGACTTCCTAGACCCTATATTTAAAGGACAGTTTTAAGATTAAAAATTTAAGCAAAAATCTGCATCAGTGCCTCAGTAAAATGTATTTCCTGGCATGTTTCCATCTACTGATTTTGTACAGGCTGGAGATGGCATATATTCTTCCTGGATTGTAGTTGGGCAGTATATCTGTGCAGCAAATGCAAAGTCGGTGTCTGCTCATTTAAAGATCTTAATGATGCATTACAATTGCTGAGAAAACTAGAAAGGAATGAGAGCAAACAATGATTTTTTTTCAGTATAGGATTTTCTGATACATCTTAACTGCAGCACTAGAAAAATATGAGCTATTCCAAGCTCCAGAGTTTTGTTTAAACTTTCTGTCAGGCCTGTTGAGTGGTAATAGTATTCAGTCTCCTTAGATTGAACAAATCTTTGTTTATCTATAATAATTAATCTTTGGGGAATAGTTTAAGTAATTTCTGGAGACCCAGTACTTGAGTAACCATTTGATACATGGTGATATGAGGAAATACTAGAAAATATATTCATGCAGTAAAACCATGGTATTAAATGGTGAACATTTTGCTCTTATAAACTGTTGCTTCCTTATCTTTCTTAGTCTAAACATCTGGCTACTGACCTCAATTCCAAAACAGAGAACTGGCTACCTCTTTTTCCCTGTCCAGAACATCTTATTTGCTACAGGAACACTATTCTCTGAGTGTGTTTATGCCTTCCTCCTTCACATAATGAATTGCCAAAGAATTTAAGAAATGAGGGTAGAAGTATGCCAGGAGTAAAAAAATATATTAACAGAATGCTAGGGAGATGATAATGATTCTGAATTGAAATACATTATTCAGTTGGCAGTATGCAAAAGGTCACTTCAGAGTTATTTGTCCTGTCGCAAAAATACTGAATATAAGAAATATAATAGAGTCAGATCTGACTGTACAGTGAAGGTTATTTGGAAGAAATTGCACCTATATTGTACATGGTCATGAAACTCAATTTGTAAGCTCTTTTTTCTCTTCTTGTGCATAAACAGGAAAAGTACTTGGAGTATTTTTAAATACATTATTCTGGCCTCTTCTATCACTACCTAATACAGCATTCATTCAGTGAAAACTTCTTGCTTAGACATCCTGTGTAGCTTTCATACTCATATGAATAAATTCTAATAGGGGGTTATTTTATTGTTTCAGTTTGTTTACATACAAAATGCTTCCTGCTCCAAGAACATAAAAAAGCCCTTCCTTTCTTAGCTTGCTTGGTAAGTGTACAAGTACTGGACCAGCATCTCTATTGGTTCCTTCATTCTGTTGCAAAGATACATGAGATCACCACACTTATTCTCTATTCCTGGGTAAATTGTCATTTGGACTGAACTCTAAATGAAGTTAAAATACAGATTCCTGACCTTGTAACTGGGAGTAAATGGTAGCTCTGTGTTGCTATGTGGTATGTTAATATTATCTGTTGAGACATTTTACCTGTCTTTCACAAGTTCTAGGGTGAAGTGCTCAGCCTTTCGATAAAGCGTACAGGCTCTTGGTTTTGTGGGGGTATTTTTGTGGTTTTTTTTTTTTAAGTTGGGAACTTGTAACCTGTGTATTATCATGACCCTTCTGAAAGCTTAATTTATGCTAATAATTATGGGTCCTGTTGGAAAGCTCATGGCTAAAATATTAAAGGTAGTATGGACAGTCTGCTAAGTCTTTCTAAACTGTTCTGCCCTTTACTGGTATGTATGAAAGTAGTATGTAGAATTCATCCAGAATAAGTGACTTTTAACCCTTTGTATTCAGCTGGGTATATTTTTTTAACTCTTGTGTTTCAAAAGTGTCGTGTAGGTTGTGGTATGGAAAAAGTACAGTATTTATTCCACATTATCTATTTCCATTGTTCATAATATGACCAACTATCTTTGGTTATAATGAGTGAACTGACAGTACTATTCCAGTGTTGATGCAGCAAAAAGTCTACTCCATCAAGATACAGTCAGTATTAACTTTAAATTGCTGTATCTTAAACATGATTTTGTAATCAGTTAGCGCTTACTGAGTACAGTACAACACTGAAATAGTTGTATTGTGCACAAAGATTGCTTCTGACCTCTTTCCCTGGACAGCATCTGGCTGGTTGCAGTGTTAATGCTTCTATGGATACATGTATAGGCTGTTTTGAGGGTTTGTGGGCTACAGGGCTTGCTTCTGTCAGAAGCTGCTATGAACTTCCCAATGTCTGACAGAGCCAGTGCTGAGCTCGTCAGTGACAGTAGTAGCACCTCTGAGACAACATACTTAAGAAGGGGGAAGAGAAACCAAGAACCAGCAGCTTCAGCTGAAGAGATGAGTAAGAATTTGTGGGAGGAACAGCTCTGCAGGCACCCAGGTTAGTGAAGGAGTAGGAGGGGTGCTCCAGGTGCTGGAGCTGAGATTCCCCTGCAGCCTGTGGTAAAGACCATCAGGATGTGTCATTGCAGCCCATGAGGATCCATGGTGGAGCACAAATCCACCTGCAGCCTGTGGATGACCACAGAACAGGTGGATGCCCAAAGGAGTCTGTGACCCTGTGGGGAGCCCATGCTGGAGCAGGCTTCTGGGACAACCTGTGGCCCCATGGAAGGGCCCATGCTGAAGCAGGTTTTCTGACAGGCCTTAGGACCCTGTGGGGAACCTGCACCGGAGCTGTCTGCTCTGAAGGACTGCATCCCATGGAAGGAACCCACACTGGAGCAGTTCATGAAGCCTATCGGAGGAACTCACATTGGAGAAGTTTCTGGGGGATTGTCTCCCATGGGAAGGGCCCCATGCTGGAGTGGGGGAAATGTGAGGAGTCCTCCCCTGACAAGGAAGGAGCAGCAGAGACAACATGTGATAAACTGACTGCAAACTACTCTTTTCCATCTGCCTGCACCACTGAGTGGAGGAGGTGGAGAAAACTGTGAGTAAAGTTAAGCTCAAGAAGAAGGGAGAGGTCGGGAAAGGTGTTTTAAAGATTTTGTTTGTATTCCTCATCCTATTGCAATTTGATTGTCAGTAAACTAAACTAATTTACCCCAGTCAAGTCTGTTTACCCATGACAGTAGCTAGTGAGGGATCTCTGCCTGTTCTTATCTCAACCCATGAGCCTTTTGTTACATTTCTTCTCCTCTATGCAGCTGAGGAGGGGAGTGATAGAGTGGCTTTGGTTGGTACCTGATCTCCAGCCAGGGTTAACCCACCATGCAGGCGAACTACTTTGCTTGAAACTTAAAGAAATGCTGTTTTCAATGGCACTTTGCCACAAGATACCCAAAATTGCTGCCTTCCAGTATTTAATTGTTCAAGGAGCAAGGGCTTTCAGTTAGATTGTCCACCAGGATGCCATTTATTTTCCTTGGGTTATTGTTTTAAGTACAATTAGATGAGACTTATTATAGCTCAAATGGTTATGGTGGCACTTGGCATATGGATAATGCCATAAGTGTTACAATAATTTATGTAATATCCATGAGTTTCAGAAGTTAGAGAATGTAAACTGTGTTGTGGGGTTTTTTATTTAGAAAAGATGGTATATTTTTATTTGGTAGACTTGAAAAACCAATTTGAAGACACCTTACATCAGTTTATGGTCTTTTTTCTAACTTTTCATGAAGAAAGCTAATCACATTTATATTAAAACAAATTTATCCAGCAATCTTGCATTTTTCATTTTTTAAATAGTACAGCTTTTTGATTTTAGCCTGCATGTATAACTGCAACTGCACTTAAAACACACTAAACTTAATTACTGTTAAAAAGGATTTGCTATGATCTGCAGTATGCCTGTACTTAGAACAAGACTTAAATTTTTTAATCTGCTGCAAAAAGGTTACATTCTTAATTGTAAAAACCAAAATACTAAAGTAAAACAGTGTACTAAGAGATTTAATAGGTTCTGCAGTTCTGTGCTTTACGCTACATTAAGATTGTGTATTCCCATTTTAAAAACAAATATTCTTGTGTCCCTCAGGCTACAGTCACAATTTCATTGTATCTTTTAGCCAAATATCTAGAATTTTTAGAGGTAATACTACTTTTTCTGTCCAGTTCCAAAAGTTTGAGTACCACAGTTGTCTTTAACTCCAGACTTCAGATGGGGTTTTCACACTGTATCAAACACAGAAAGCCTTTCATTTTGACATAGAAAGATATTCCTCTTATGAATCATCAAGCATAAATTTACAAAAGAAAGGCAATGGCTCTGTATGGTTCTCTGAGCTACTTTGATTTTCCTCTGCTGCCTGCTCTTGGGGCATGCACTGTTTTATCCTTGTATTTGAGTGGAGAGATGATCAAAGTCGTAGTGGTCCCCAGTTCACACTTTGACCTAAATACGTGCCTGGAGCAGTCCCATGGGACTTAATGGTATTGCTATATTTAAATTGGACTTGGGCAGCTGCTTGATATTTAACAGAGTATTTTGGGCCTGTGTTTCTCCAAAGTGAGATTATAGCATGAGAATGTGATAAAAAGGTGCTCTAGCAAATAAAGAACTTGGAAAAAAAGGTAAGTGGAAATAGTAACATAGGTGTGGAGTTCATCAGAGTCCTTTCTGGCACCATGTGAAATTCAAGAGAGGCTGGAATGTTGGAAAAACTATGTCCCTGACAAGATCAGATGATACATGCTACCATAAGATGGTTTTGAAATGGCAGTGGGCAGAACATCCTGTGCTTAGGCAAAGTCTGTTATGCAGCTGGCTGGGATTTTTTTCCCGCAGACCCCCTTATTCCATCAGTTTACCCAAGAAAACTCTCATAATCCATTTTCCCGCTTTACTCCCTAGCCTAAGGCTGACTTAAGAGTTAACAGAATAGAGCTGCCTGTGCATAGTTTCAGTCCATCTGTTTGAGGATGGTTTTGCTCAAATTCAGTTCTCTGGCCTATGTCACCTAGTGACTGACTGTTCCCGACTCTGTGCACAGACTGCTCCTCCCAGGCTTTATCACATACTTCAGTGTTTTCATTTTCTCAGGCATTACCATTCTCCACTCACAATTGCTCATTTTTGATCACCCTTCACTCTTTTTCTGATCCTTCACTGTCTGCTCTTAATGAAATACCAGTGCACGGCTGTCCTCCTCCATTCACAATTTCCCACTGACCTGTACCTTCCTTACATTACTCCTACCTACTCTTTCACTTACTGAATAGATAAAAGAGAGTAGTGGAAGTAAGGCCAACGGGGTTTTTGTCTGTTAAATGCATTAATTTCAGAACCTAGATTTTCCTATCATTTGATGAAAAGGTATGGGGAAAAAAGGCTCCAAAATACAACATCAAAATCCATTCTATTTCCTTTTCATCTCCTGACTTTGTTGCAATCTCATGCTTGAAACTGCAGCATCTCTTCTTACAGAAGTCTCTATCTGATTTTGACCTAAACCATTTTTTCATGGAAAACTTCCCAGAATCACAAAATGAGTAAGGTTGGAAGTGGCCTTGGAAGATCGTGTAGTCCTATACCTCTGCTCAGACCTTGAGCAGGTTGCTCATGGTCATGTCCAGTTTGATTAAAAACTCCACAGTCTTGTTGGAAAACTTCTTCCAGTGTTTCATCACCTCGACTGTAGTTAAAAAGAAAATTAAATTTTATTTTAAAGAGGAATTTCTCATATTTAAATTCTTACATTGATTCTAATCCTGTCACTTGGCACTTCTGAGAAGAATAAGTGTCTTTAGCCTACTCATGAGCTATTTCTAGACATTCTGGTTTGCCCCCCTACCACACTCCCAGGTCTTCTCTTAAGGCAAAAACTTTTACTGTCTTGTTCTGGAGTCTGTCCTTGTGCCCTCTGTAAAATCAGAGGAGAGTAAAATCTCAGTTCCAAGACCCTTGAGGGGTTTTGGTTGTGTTCCTGTTCATAGTTACCCTTTTTCTGCTCTCTCCAGCTGTGTTGCTACAAAAAAGTGCAAAATATTTCAGACCAGAAGGCTGTTTTCCTGCAAGTGACTTGCATGTGCTATGGCTGTTGATGTGATGCTTTCAGGGAAAAACAAAGAAGCTGCTGTTTTAAATGGTGTGTTAGAAGAATGATGACCAGAAGGTCATCCATCCATTGCTAACCACTACGTGCTACCTTAGTATTTTGTTTAGTGACATCTCAATGGGTTCCTAACAGACTCTGCTTTTGTGTTGTTGTCTTGTGCATTTATTCCACATTTTCTGTCAGGCTGCCTCTACCCTAACAATTTCTTCCCTTTAGGCAGTGTCTGTCAGATATACTTCATGGCTTGAGACATTAGGGCAGTGAAACAGCTGATGTGACCTTACAGATTATTTGCCAGTTAGAAAACTAGCTTGTTTGAAATTCAGATTAATTTTTCTTTCCAAACAATCTGTCCTTGTCAATGCTGTTAGGTTATGGAATTCTAAATGAAGTTCTCGCATAAATAAAAAGATGGAACTTGGTGGATGTAAAACTTGAGATCCCTTATTTTCCTTCACAAAGCACCTAGATAAATGCTTTTAATGCCATCACTCTTAGCAAACAAACTTATTTTAGGATTTTATGGTAAAAGGTCAGGTCCATTCTGAATTTTTTATGTAGTAATTATCATTTAACAGAGTTAAAAACTCTGTACTAAAATATGCTTTTCTGATTTCTGTCCTTCCTCCTCTCCCACCCAAAAATATTTACAGACACAGGCACTTAAGTTTCAGTTACTTTTATGTTGTCTTTCACATAGGTGTATTATGAAAGTGTTATTTGCTGGGATGCTGCAAACCTCATTGGTTATCTGCAGTGGGATCAAGAAGGAAGTTTTCCTACCATGAAAACTTTCCCAAGTGCCTCTTACATGTATATGTATATTTCATAGACACTTTTCCACAATATTTTCTCTGTCCTATAAGTATAGGAAAGGAGAGGGGATTCAGAGGAATAGATAGTCTCTAATTTCCATCTGTGGTGTTTTTATCTGCATTCTGGGTCACAAACTGAGTCCTGTAAATTCTAGCCTCAGTCTACAAGTTGGCATCAGCATGCAGCAAGGTGAGGAGGTGAACAGCCCTGTGCTGGTACTGAAGAGGTGTAGCCAGATGTTTCAACTCACCTCTGTCTCTGCTATTTTTATCTGTATGCCCTAATCAATATTTGATAGCATAATTGTATGAAGAGAAGAATAGCCGTTCAGTTTGAAAGTAAAGAAATAAAATTTAAATGTTTACTTGGCTCTCAAGTGAGAAGTGTCCCAAAGTACCTTATTTAAAATGGATGCTGTTGGACATAATGCTGAAGGAAATGCCAAGCTGTGGAAGAATTCTCCACTTGGAAATTTATGAGTGTGTATCTTGCTGCCTGTCATCTTGATATAAATCAAGATCTGACATTTGTCTAAAATAATCCCCTAGATGTAGCAACATCTGAATATTTTTCCCCGTTTTTCAACTGTTCATGTTCTCCGCAATTTGACAAATAGATTTTCATTGATTTTTTATATTTGAAAAAGACTTTGGTTGAATAAGAATAAACAAAGAAGTATATTCTGTTTTATCAAGGATTTTTCATCATTCACTACAGATTGGGAAACACCAAATACGTTGTTAGAAATAGGAGCTGTTCGCAATAATGCAATCTCTGGAATGTATCTGAAAAAGTCTGCTTATAAATTAAGTTGAAGTCAACTATCTGCTGAATTCAAAACCAGCAGATTAATGCTAATTTTATCTGACCTTGGTGGAACTGCATTCACTTTGATAATCATGGGCTTCATCTCAGGAATTAATTAGATGCCTCAATTTGAAATTAAAAAAGGAAACTAAAGACTTGCATAGTCTAGCTCTAAAATTTCTCTAGGTTTCCAGGGCAGCGCTGACTCGCATTCAAGTTCCCGTCGACCAGCCCCCGGGTCCCTTCCTGCAGCGCTGCTCTGGAAACCTAGAGAAATTCCCACTCTGTCCGTCCCTCCAGGGTTGCTCTGTCCCAGGTGCAGACCCCGCCACTGGTCTCTGTTAAACTCCACACAAGTGCTGATTGCCCAGTCCCCTCATTTGTCCAGGTCTCTCTGCAGGGCCTCTCTGCCTTCGGGGGAGTCGGCAGCTTCCCACAATTGATTATCACCTGCAAGCAAAATAGGTTCTCTGGACAGATTCTCGCAGCTGCCGCAGAAGCTCCTAAAGCAGTTTCTGCTGCCCTCGAAGCCAAAGCTTTGCCCGCAAAGGCACTTCACGCCATTTCGTGGGCTCCTCGAGCACGAGGCGGGGCGGGGGCGGGCCCGGCCCCTCGGCCCTCACCTGCCCGCGCGGCCCGGCGGGGTCGCCTGGCAACGCGGCGGACGCGGCCGCACCGACCCGAGGCCATGGCCGCCAAGGGGGGCAGGAAGAAGGAGACCCAGAGCCACACCACCGCCTCCTCCAAAGCGTGAGAGCCCCGGGAGAGAGGGGAGGGTGGGCGCTGGGGGCGGGCTGTCCCGCGCCGGGAAGCACCGCGATGCCCGGCCTGGGCTGCTGCGGCCGCCTCCGGGGCCGGCTGGAAACTTGCCCCGAGACTTCCCTGCCTCGGCCCGGGCGGCTGTCGAGGTCGGCAGGGCACCTCTGCGTGGCGGCCCTGCCGCCCTGGCACCGGCCGGATACGGGTGCGTGACCGTAGCGCTGCGTCGGGCAAACAACTTGTGCTAAGAAAGTTCTCTCGCTCGTGTGGGCGCTTCGTTAAAAGCGGTTTCAAAAGACGAGGTGGGGTTTGGTTGTTCTTGGCTTTTGTTTTAGCTTGTTTGTTTGCTCAAACTGGAGGCCCAGCTCGTGTGGAAGTTGTGCTCCCTCGCTCCTGTGGTCCTCGGGGCGCTCCTGTCTGGGAGCTCCATCGTGCCCCGCCGGGGCCGGGCGTGTCTTGCACCACCCCTGCTCTGGTGGTCGGGAGCTATCCGAAGTTAAGAGTTCACTGAAATGGTTTTGGGTTTAAAAGAAGCTCGAAGCTGTGAACCAGGACAATAATTTTGGGAATGCAGATCCTCTATTTTCATCAGGTAGAGGAACTAAACTAGCTAAGTTTTGAGTTCAAGATGATTAATGACTCTTACAGCACGTCAGTTTTATTTACAGAAGGGAAAGACAATTCCCAGTGCCTGGAGTGTTTGCTTTATGTTGTAAAAAATCTAAGGAAAGCAAGTATGAGAAAAAAAATAATTCTTCCTATTAATTTCTTAAATGTTTCTGTGTAAGTAGCATCTCTTGAGTTATTTTTAAATGATTTGCTGTTTGCTGGGTGTTTAATGTGAATTTGTATATTTCTGTGTAAATATCTGTTTCTTCCTGTGAAGATAAATAGAGAACATTGACATTCACTGTCACTGGTTTGATTTGTGAGTTCTCTTTCTATGGTGTCAGCAGCTTTCTCATCCTAATGTAAGCTCGGATGCACGGTGCTGTCATGATTCAAATGAAGGAGGTATCTCATGTATGTGCTTATGGCTTTTTCTTCCTTCTTTTCTTCCATAAATTACGGTTTCAGTTATATCGCTTATTTCTCTCCTGAAATCAATCTCAAATGTCCCTTTGTATTTACTTCCTATCTAGTTACACAATCTTTACTACACAGTAGTCTCTTTTTTCATATTTTCATGTTTCTATTTTACATTTCACACCCTGATTCCCATTTTGATAACTTTTCTGTTGCAGGCTGGCAGTATATAGTTCCTTCTCGGCACTGCACTCTTTGCTTAGTAACTTTGTTGTTGTTGTTGTTGTTGTTTTGGCCACAGCACCATATTGTCCTTCGTATGTATTGCTTCAAACAGTTTATCAAAATTTCTCTGATGATATTTAAGCCATCAGGGACATTTTTGGTTTTTAGTTGTCAGAGAAAATAAAAGAAGTTATTTTACATGAGGTGGCGCGGCTTGAAGATGTCCTAGTGGTGGCATAGTGATTTTGTTTCTTCTGTAGCCTAGTCATGTGTTACAATAACCTGATGGTTAAGCAGAGACATCATAACACGGAGTAAATAATTTCTATTGTTGTTTTTTTCATTAAGCCTATAACTTTTGTTTTAACTGTAGCGTGTCTTTTGGGTTTATCTTGTGATAAACCACTGTGATGCACAGTGCACCTGTTGTAAACAGGGGTAACTCTCAGCAGGAGGCATCTAAATGTTTCAGTGCCATATACATTTCCATATGACATCTCATTGTCCTGAATAGTATTCAGCCATATGGAGAGTAGATGTGACTTCTAAAAAAAAAAAAAAAAAAGTTGATGGAACAGCTCTTAGTGACCAGAACTATCTCTGTTTGTATTTGAATCAATTAGTATTTATATTATAAGAAAGGCTGGTAGAGTAAGAGGGGAAAACACAAAATCTGTCATACAAAAAAATCTAAAGTTACACCAGTTCTGATGGTAATTTCCTGACTAACCTATCTCTGCTGATTTTTTTGTCATCCTGAAATGTTACTAAGGCCTTTTGGATGAATGGATAAAAAAATGTTGGTTTAGGTCAATGCATGTCTTTCCAAGTTCAGCAAATGACCTGATAAGTCTTGAATAAATTGTCAGGAGAGATTTTCCTTTAGCATCTGTCGTCCTGTAGATAATTAATTTAAATCTATGAAGGCAGTTTATTAAACTTTTGCATACATAATTTTTTGTCTTGAAACAAAAATTTTACTGAAAAGTAGTCCCATTTTCTCATGAAGCAGCAGAGAATGGTGCTATAAAATAGTTGAAAAATGGATTTCAGCATTTGCTGTATTTTCAGTCATATTGTTTTACCCTGTTTTAAGTGAGTTGATTGAATGCTCTGTTCTACTACAGTATTTAGTCTCTGTAAGATCTTCATCCTGCTGAAAACCCACATGTGTCTCAGTACCCTCTCGTCAAAGATCTGTATGAAAACCTGGTGTTGCAGAACTCAGTGGAAATTGTTATCAGTTGGGAACTGAACACAGTGACATTAAAGTTGAATAGCCTTTCTTCTCACTTGCCCTTGTTTCCCAGATGGATTGGAATTTATACACTAAACTCAGTGTCAGAAGGGTATTTTAGCATTCTTAGTCCCTCTGAAAGGACTGAAGCATTGAAACATATTCTTCTTTTCTTTAGTCATGCTATATGCCAGTGGTCCCCAAACTTTTTTTATTATACAACCCAATTAGTGAAAGGTTTTTGGGTGCACCCTTCCAGTGTATGTGTATTTATTCCTTTATCAATTATATACATGCACTTCTCAAGCACTAATATTTCTTTCCTTGAGTCAACTGCCTGCTTTGGAGACCACTGCTATAAGCTACAGAATTTCTGTGGGAGAGAACAGGCAACTAGGCAGTTCAAGTTTTGATATGCAGCCTGTTAAAGTTTATGGGGAGCTTTTTCTTTGGATTAGGCTTATGGTCAAAACTTAGAACTACAGGCAGTGGTGATTTATGCAAAATGGAGTCTGTATTTCATTTTTCAACTGTCCACATTGTTTCTAGACTGCTTTCCCCTTTGTCGTAGAATTTGTGATGTCAGAATGGTGGGAATGAAATTGATAGCAGTCAGATGGATGTGTTCTTTCTTTGGAAATGGAAAGGTGCTGAGGAATATCTACATTACAGTAAAGATATTCTGTGTTTGCAGGTCTACAAGGATAAGACACAAATGTCATTCATTTACTAGAAAGTACAGTTTTAGCCTCAAATGCAGAGAATGTTAAATTTTCTGATATAAGGCTAAATCTGTGTCATTACTGCCAGGAACAATCAGAAGAGTACTGAGCTGGTTCTGCAGGAGTTTGCTCTGGGATAAAATTAATAGTACTCATGCTCTTTTTAATTGTTCAGAAAAACTGCTGGATCTAGTGATAAAACACCTGTACCATGTAACCCTAGCATTCAGTCCTTATTTTGTTTGGTACTGTGTTGAACAGATTGCTCTATGTTTCCTCAGGTAACGATTTTCTCCTAATACGAGCCAAGAGTTAGTAATGTTTGTAAACGTTTTATCAAAGGCAATTTGACAAGTCTTTTTTAATGGTTTGTGGAAATTAGAAGTAAATCTTATACACACACTCTAAGATTGCAGCTGTGTTCATTGGAGAGATAATAATTACTTATTATATATTTGGATTTCAGTAAAGCTTTTTATATGATCTCTCACAGTATCATTCTGGACAAAATGTCCAGCACACAGCTGAATAAACACATCATGGATGGGTGAGCAACTGGCTCACGGGTCAGGCATGAAGGTTGATAATGAATGGGGTGACATCAGACTGGGGACCTGTCACTGGTGGGGTTCCACAGGGCTCCATCCTTGGCCCTGTGCTCTTCAACAACTTCATAAATGACTTGGACACAGGACTGGAAGGGACACTGAGCAAGTTCACAGGTGATGCAAAATTATGAGAGGCCGTTGACTCCCTCAAAGACAGAGAGGCCCTGCAGAGAGACCTTAACAAATTAGGGGGCTGGACAATCATCAACCACATGAAGTTTAACAAAGACCAGTGCCAGATTCTGCACCTGGGATGGGGCAACGCTGGATATGTGGACAGACTGGGGAATGTGATACTGGAGAGCAGCATTGCAGAAAGGGACCTGTGGGTCCTGGTCAATGGCACATTGAATATGAATACAACAGTGTGTGTGGAGGGCCAGCTGCGAGGAGAAGCCTCAGAGGGGTGGCTGAAGTCACTTGGTCTGTTCTGCCTGGAGGAGACTGAGGGGGAACCTCATTGCAGTCTACAGCTTCCTCATGAGGGGAAGAGGAGGGGCAGGCACTGACAGCTGTGTCAGTGGGTATCAGGAGAAGGTTCTTCACCCAGAGGGAGGTTGGGCACTGGAACAAGCTCACCAGGGAAGTGCTCACAGCACCAAGCCTGACAGAGCTCAAGAGGCATTTGGACAATGCTCTCAGGCACATAGTGTGACTCTTGGGATGTCCTGTGCAGGGCCAGGAGTTCAACTTTGATGATCCTAGTGGAATCCAACTCAGAATATTCTGTGATTCTCTTAGATATCTGTTTGTGTTCATTCTGTTACCCAGCTTGTTCAGGATGTTTATGAGACAGAGACAATTACTGTAAAAATTTTATGTAAATCTATGAGAACCTAAGTAATGTAACTATCCCTGTATTTGAAAGAGAAATGGATGCTTGCAGGCTGCCTGAGAAAGTGTTGCCTTGTAAGTTTAGTATTTTGTGGTTATTGCAAGATAGATTTTCTGGTTTATTTTAGAACAAAGCTTACAGTTGCAAGGATAAAAATGTTAAAAATACTTTCTCTTTTGACTAATACAGTCTTTCTGATAGTAAATGTGACTTGTTTTTACATGTCTCTAATTATCAAAATACTAAATAGAAATATAAGTAATATAAAAAAGAAAAAAGGGTAATTTTTTAAAAATTTGTTCAAAAATCCTGAAAGCTGTCAGTGCTTACCAAAAAGAATTACAGTGTTATAATTTCATCTGTTATGGATAAAATTAGTGCAGAAATCCTCTGAGAGTAATGTATATAAACATCTGTGCAATATGTTTTGATCACCATAAAAGCACTTTTCTTAATTTCTAGTGAGATCAGGCTTCTTTTTTTTTTTCCCATAAGTGTTTAGAACAGTCAGCACAGTACATCTACACTGTGGAAAATCAATCAGGATTATTGGTGGATATATTACATTGTTGGAATGGGACCTCAGAAACATATGGATAAGGCAGGAAAATTCCTTTGGACTTGCTAGCCAGACTTCCCTTGGGTCTCTGCAGGATACTCCATTGGGTCTCTCTTCATTATTGCTTTCTAATTAGATAGCAATTCCCTTAAGGATTTAGGCAGTTGCTAGAGATGACAGGCTGAAGAGCTCGAAAGAACGGCTGCCCTTGCAGCTTTTCTTAATTGCATTGTTGGAGGCTACTGAGAATCTGATCTTCCCCAGGTTTCAACATCTGTGGTGAATAGGAATTGATGTATTTGGTGGCAGTGAAAGATGTTCTGGCTACTAAGAATGGATAATGAATTAAAACACTTTTAAAATTAATTTGATGACGCTCTATGCCATTAAGCCCAATCTGAATTAAACTTAAGCCATCAGCATCTATCTCAATTAGGGTTTGGGCTATTAGGGACAAAAGTGAGGAGTTAATGGTTGGTGCCAAAAGAGACAAGTGATTTAGGGGTAATTGTGGCACAGACAGAGGTCACTGATGTATACAGGGAAAGGTCAGAATGGTGCCTGAGTTCTTTTTAGAGAGCTCAGTAACTGAGACCAGTATTTACTGCTGATGTATCCTTTAGGACCAGCAGAGACAGGCTGAAGAAGAAACCATTTAAGTTTAGCTGTGTTCCTGTTTTATTGCAATGACTAGCAGGTTGCTGCACCAAAGCCTAGGATTGCCTAATATCTGTTTTAAAGATTAAAGGATGGGAAAATAAGAGCAGAAAAAAACAGTGGCATTGCTAGTTCATTTTTCAATTCCCATATGCCCAGGATAAGGTTTCAGCCATGGCTTGTGACTGAGGTTTTATCCATTTGTGATCCACACATCCTCCAGCATGTGTTCTTTAGGTAAGTATACTTAAGGTTTGATGATTTAGAGAATATAGACTGACCAGATTAATTTTTTTATTCTTTGGGTTTGTTAGATTGGCTGAAATTTGAGAATGGCAAGAACTAATGACTTGGATATACGAGTATGGTGATTGGACTTGAAGCTGCTTTTAGTGTTGTGTTGGACCTCTCATGTTGGTTAATGGAAGTGTTAATGGGCACTAAAAATTTACATAGAATCATGGAACAAGCCTGCAGAAAAGAAACCCACTGAAGATTATATAAATACGTATCAACTACATCAAACTCAGGAAGTGCTTGAGCGCTATTATTAAAACTACTTAGAGACTGTGAAAGTATTTGACAAATATATAGATCTGCCTTTATGCTCTTTGCAAGGTTTCAATTGCAGTGTTGTTTGAGACAAGATGTTGGGATACAGTTCACTCATTCTCTGACTCAGTACTTCTGTTCTCCTGTTTGTAGTCCAAGAGAGTAGCCCAGTGGTATATCTTTGACTTGCAACATATGTTGCAGCATATGTTATATGAGAGAAGGGGTTGCTGTATCATTGTAAAAGCTAGTTAAATTCGTATGTAGGTGCTTATGCTTGTTTGTGACTGTGCGTAAGCTACAGTGAGAGAGGAGTGTGGCTTGGGGGTTATAACTAACTTCTGCTAGAAACTTGAAATAGACTGAATATTTTGGACAAAAGACATTGAGGCTACTAGCCCTGATTTTGCAATTTTTTATTAGGTGTACCCATGTTATAGTTAGTTCTGCCCCATTTACTGGAAACTGGACTGTCTTTAAAAATGCAATTTGTTTCAAATGTCATGGTTTAACCTCATTTGGGAGCTCTGCCCGACAAAGCTGCTTGCTAGCTCTTCCCCAGCAGGATGAAGGAAGGAATCTGGGTAAAAATGCAAAAACTTGTGGGTTGAGATAAAGACAGCTTAATAGGTAAAAAGCAAAGCAAAAAAAAGAATTCATTCACTGCTTACCATGGACAGGCAGATGTGTACCCATGCACAGGAGAGCAAGGCTGCATCACATATAATGGTGGCTTGGGAAGACAAGTATCACAACTCTGAACGTCTTCCACTTTCTTCTTCCCCCAGCTTTTATTGCTCAGCATGACATCTGGCAAGGAAAGTCTCTGGTCAGTTAGGGTCAGGTGTCTGGGCTGTGTCCCCACTGGTCCCTTCTTGTGCACCCCCAGCCTATGTGCTGGTGGAGCCATGTGAGAAGGAGGAAAGACCTTGACTCTGCCTAGTCACTGCTCAGGAATAACTGAAATATTGCTGTGTTATTGACACTGTTTCCATTAAAGATCTAAAACATATGCCCCCTACAAGCTACTCTGAAGAAATTTACTTCAATCCTAGTCAAACCCAGTACAGCTACTTACTGGACTTCAGAAGGAAAAGATTTAAATGAAAAATTTTAAACCTTCTCTGCATTCATTAGCTGCATTACAACTGTAACTGGTAACATGTTACAAGATTTTATACTCTTTCTACAAAGCTGATATTCGATAACTGGGGAGGCTCTTTTGTCTCAAACAGCTCGGTTCAGATCCTTTCTAACCAAAGCCAGTTAAGGTTTCACAAAACTCCGTGAGTGAACTGTGGTGTATCTTGAGCTACAGCAGTTGTTCATCACCAGTTTGCAGCTACCTTCCTGACAAACCTGACGATGTTTGGAGATCACTTTTTGAAGACATTTCCTAGTCTCTCAAATAATTCAGGCACAACATAAAATCTGTCGTGGCCCAGGATTCCCGGACATCCAGCTGCAGAACTGAAGGGAAAAGTATCTATGTACCTTAAAATTTAACCATCGGAAACAATGAGCAAATGGTACCATCCTGCACATACATACCTTCCCCAGACTTAGCAGTGTTAGTGAATAAATAGGTTGTGATCTTAGGTTCTATTTGGGTGAAATGCTCTGGTTCACGATTGTTCCTCAGAAGTTTTATACTACTACTGTACTATTGTACCAATACCTAAATTCTAACCTAACTAAAGCTAGAAACGTTCCTGAAGTGTTTGCATTGTCCTTCTTAAGCATGAAAGAACCACTTTTAATTTATTGTTTTTTATTTGTTTTGTAAGTAACTCATATTTCTGAGGGCAGTAATTTTGTTAGTATCAGAAAAAAAATTCTAAATTAGACCTAGAATTTTTAATGTTAGCATTTTCTGGCCAAAAAGATGAAGCTTCTGCTTTCAGCACCTGTGCTTCTTAATTGAAATTTTTCAGTGTGTAAATGCAGTACAACTTTACATAGTCAATTTGTTGGTACCTTTTTTCCCCTTCTACCTTTACCTTTCTTTTTAGTTTCATGCATTGTGGTGAGATAATATTTTTTTTCCCAGGTAAATATGATAAGCATACTAGAATAGCATATAAGCTGACCAATAAGTTTAATTTTTTATTAACTAGATTACATGTTAATTAGAAATAATGTATTCAAATTAATTTTCCTAGTTAATTCTAATTAAAACAATGAACTCCTGAGAGCTCAATCTACTTGATCTGTGGATTTTAAACTTCATGGACTCATGGGCATGAAAATGTTAAGTAATAATAGACTAGCGGCAATATTATACTAAATACTGTACTCCCTACTGATCTTAGTTTTAGGTTTTCCTTTCCATGAAACTCCAAGCACTGTCAGAGGATCTTGCAGGCAAACACTCCATGAGCCCTTGGCTGGAGACTGTACAATCAGACTGTGCAAGAGGAGTTTTGACTTCTGTTATGATGAACAGTGTAATGAGCAGTGTAATGGAGAAAAGCAGCTTTCAGCAGAACTGCATAGCAGAAAAAGGACTGTCAAAAGAAGAATACTAATAACTGTGCTTTGAAACTAGAAAGCGTTCTTAAAATACCATGTTAGAGACTCTGTTTTCTGGGGATTATTCATCTACTTAAGCAGAATGGTCTTTATCTTTTGTGAACTCTCTCTAACCACTACAGAAGAAATGGGATTTCCTGGTTTTCTTAACAATGCATGCAAAGTGCTTTTTAAATGAGTTGGCCTAAATCCACAGGAGTGCTCGCATCTTCTGCCATGCAGAGACTTTTAGCTCTTGGTTAATTGTTCAGGTGCCATACAGAAGGCACAAGAGGTTTTTACAGAAGCCAACAAAGAAGCAATGCCAAAGAAAGGAGCAAAGTGCAGTTCATATTCAGATATGCTTGAGTATCAAACTTCAGTGTCAAAAGAGGCGCTGCAATCTTCTCAGCATTTGTACAGCTGAATCTAAGGTCAGCTTATAACCTATTTATTTGCTGCTAGTTGGAAGAAGAGCACATTGATCAGGCAGAAATTTGGTCTGCAAATTGGATGTAGATGTTGCTTGCTTTCAAATCTGTGACACTGAAAACTGCAAAATGCGGCTTGAACCCCTTGTTGTTTATGGCAGTGTTCACTTGGGCTGTCACCGCCACCTTTTGAAACCAGTCAACCTTTGGATCATCTCACAATCCCACCTGGAGCACAACTCAGAGTCAACCATAACCATCTTCGAAGAATCAGTCAGAGATCACTTGTTTTGGCTGAGATTGGCACCTGAAAGTCACCAAAAAAGACACTCCTCTTCCCAGGCCCCTGCTGTGACATTATCTAGGTATTGGTATATCATATTTCCACCTGTAAAACTGGATATCAAGTCCACCTCTGTAGACTATTTTGTTTCTGTAGGTTACAAGTGCTCATTTAAGAGCTAGATATTATAGTGTTTCTGCCTTGGCAGGCATCTCTTGCAATTAGTTTTCAATGTTCCACTCTTCGGAATGTAATTTTTAAAAAAAAAATAAAAAATTGAAGGATGTCTTTTAAAGGTCTAAGTGACCTCCAGTGTGGTAGAATATGAAAGGCTGTCAAATGAATGACCTCTGGGCAATCTGATACCTTCCATTGTGAAGAATGTTTTTCAAATAAGTTAAATAGTGTTTTTCCTCCATTCCATATTCAAAGCTTTTTTATAGCAGATCTTTGGCTCCATAGAATCAGGAACAGAGAATTTTCACTACAGCTGTCTCTCGGCACTGAAAATGGAAAGCTGAGTTTTCTGGCATTGCTCTCGCAGGCTACAGGGTCTTGACTTAGGCTGCCATTTGAAAGCAGCACATCCATGTTATTGTTTCTCAAGTATGTAGCATCACCTGATTTTACTTCTGGCTTTGAGTGGTTTACAAATGATAGTTTGTGCAATAAAAAACTATTCATCCTGGAATGCAAAAATAGAAGGATAAAAGAGTGCAAAATTCTAACATTGTGCAAGAGCTTTCTATGAGCATGAAAGCTGAATTTTATAGGAATTCCTCCAAAAAAACAAGAAAAAAGATTTTTTTTTTTTGCTTTGTGTAGACTTAGTCACACAAAACAAATCAATTGTGATCTTTATTAAATATTCAGTTGCTTATCAGTCTATTTGTTGCCAGTTTTTTGAATGCATCTTCATTTTTTCCCTTAACACATGGCACAAGTCAAAGACTTGATTCTGTGTTTTATATTCAATTTCTGACTTTAAGTTTTTATATAGAAAAAAGGTTTAGTTGGGATAAATGGATCAAAATAGCAAAAGGTACTCAATTTTAGCTGGAATTCTAAAATTACAAGGACAAAAATTCAGACAATATTTATCGGGCAACAAATGGAATTAGGCCGAAAACAAGGAGAACAAGAAAAAAAATAAAAGTTTTAAAATCTACAATGCTTCTAGACCACTATTTTCCATTAATTTTTCTTTCAAGTGATGTCCAAGGCACACTACTGTGTTAAATTTGCACAAGGGATTTGTCATATAGGGTTTTTCTTCCACCTCCTAGAATTTGGAAAGCAAAACAAGAGGGAACTACTTGGTTTCCATTAATATGGAGGCAAATAAAAACAACACATACACTTCTGGCTGGCAAAGCTAAATGTGAGTCTAGGTGACCATCTCTGTTAGGAAATGTGTCTGTCTTCAATATAGGCTCTGTCTTGACAAGTTACTGAGGTCTATTAGTAGTTTGTCTGACACCTACAACGACATCAGCTATGTTTAGAAATGAGAATGTCACACTTGAAAGCAGTGATCTAAATTTCAGACCCATTTAAAAATAATATGTCTATAAAGAATAATCACTTGGTGTTCATCTTTTCTTTCTATCATCACTTTAATTTTCCACAGTTTGATCTTGCTTCACACAGAAAGCACCCTGCTTTTTGAGGAAGAAATCCTACCCCAGTACACAAAAGTGAAATGACAATAAAACCTATTGTCATAGGCTTTGCAAGCAACTATGATTGCAACATAGTTGTTTTTTGTAAACATGTTTTACAATTATTTGTTTTGCTTGTCATACCCAAACTGCATCCATGGCTTGAGTCTCCCCAAACATGAGAGCTCTGAGCACGTAGACAAGACTATTTTGCTTCTGAAGAGAATCCTATAAGTTTTGGTTCCAGTATCCAAGACAAGACTAATGGCAAGGTATTGTAAACAACTCATTCATATTTTGGTTTTATTTTGTAATTGCTGCTGACTATTCTAATAATAAGGAGAAAACTATATTGCCTTATTAGCTGCTTATTAAATTGTCTGAATGTGACTCATGCTGTGTATTCCTCTTCTGAAGAATGGCACTAGGTATGAAGAAAAAGAGCAAATATTTTTGCCACAGAGTTACTGATACTTGCCCAAACTTTCTCATACCCTTTAGAGATTCTTACGAACATGAGTGTTGCCATGGTTTCTGCCCTGGGTTTCTAAGATATTCAGATGCTACTTTTTAAAAATCATTTCAGTGATTATAGTTTAAAAGAACTTTCTTCTATAAAAAGGGTCTTCAGTGGAGCCTTTTGTCTTTGAGGTTGGAAGAGATTAGAGAAATACTTAAGTAGCTTCCCTGCAGGGCAGATGTGGAGAAAAAGTTGAGCCATCCGTTTGTTCTCTGCCCTCTTTTTCCTAATATAAAAGCTTTTACTGAGGACAGAAGGTGTTTTTTTCTGACTGTTCAAACAATCCACAGAAAGGGACACTTTTTTTTACTGCCTATTGGTGTCTTCCTGAATTCTAAAAAAACCTTCATGGTGTCATGAAATTATTATTGTCTGATGATCCAGAATGACATGAGTACTGGGAAAGGAAGGTTGGAGTAGCCATGCTGTTCTGAAAGTAACTGCTAATATTTCTGTAATTCTCGAGAAGACTCCCTTCAGTGTTGCTGGGTTCCCTCTGAAAGGAATGGTCATAAATAATGTAAAGGTAGATTTATATATTTTAGGAAGAAAGTATTTGTTTCCCTGCTTCCTGGACTCCTTCATTGACCAAGTTGACAGGATCTTGCTTACAGAGTGTGGTACTTTGTATGTTTGTAGGCTAAAAGACTGTATTTAACTTGAGAACGCACACCTCCAGTACCTTGTGGGCTTGTTTGCTATCTTTCTATTAAATCTGAAGTCTCTGGAAAACTTAGATTGCAGTCCATCTGCATTTTCCCTATTGTGCTTGTCTATCTGGCCATCCCCTATTTCCCCTGTTGGCACTGTATCAAGTATACCAGTATTCTTGGAGAAGTTGCTTAAAGGGTCAGGGGTGAATTAGTGCCAACTTTGTGGTATTTCATTTGGCAATTTATTCTTCCTTTTTCTTCTTTGGGGTTTAGCACAGGATTAAAAATAAGTCTGCCAGTAAGTTGGTTTTTAAAATACTGTTGCACAATGAAGCCATCCAGCCTGAGCATAAAATACCAGTAATTCGCATTGTCCTTCTGTCTTGCAGCTCGTTTCAAAGAATTCTCACAGTTATTCTATTCAGTTCTTGTAAAGAGCAACTTCTAAATGGCATTACTCAAATCCAGTATTTTAATTAATTCAGCTGTCTTTTTCCATTTATTGCTATTTATTATTTGTATTTGGAGGCCAATTAAATTGCAGTTATTTGTGAATTTTCCTGATCTTGTGGAATTGTCCTTTTTGATATGCAGTAGCACTAGACTTCCACAACTTAATTTAGGCATCTGAATCATAGGTAGCATTGTTTCCATGTCTTCCACATTGTTAATGCCGAGGATATTCTGTTATGTCAGTGTGGTGGAAAGAAGTTTTCTGACATAGTGTGATAGTAAGCTAAGTAAGTCTTCCATATCTCAGTGTCACATTTTAAAATTATGCTTTATTATTATTCCGTTGTTGTCCCAAAGCATTCAAAAATCTATAGCAAGAAATGAGGAGGGGCTCTGGGTAACATGGTGTAGTGGAAAGTGTCCCTGCTCATGGCCGGAGGGGTGAAACTAGATGATCTCTAAGGTCCCTTCCAACCCGAACCATTCTATGGTTCTATGAATTATTTCAATTATCATTAATTTTATTTATGAATGGTGTCTGAGTATCTTTATTATTGTTATTAGTAAGTGAAATTTCCGTGCTTCTCTTTAAATATTTAAAAGATCAAATGTAGATTTAGAAGTAGAAAAAATGATACAAAAAATTAGGAGTAGTCCTTAAATATTAAAAATTGCTACATATGCATTCATATTTCATCTGAAGTAAGAAAAAAGTACCAAAAATTGAGAATTTTAACTTACAATTTTTTCCTATGTGTAAGAAACTGCCAGGAGTCATATTTAAATAAGTGTTAGAAGTGTTCAGGTTTCAAAATATCACAAATGTTGAATTTGTTGATACAACCAACGCTTTGTTTTTCATTGTTCTTCATGCATGAGGTTAACACAGATGCAACAGATTCTTTGAAATGAGTGGAAATGATACAGACATTCATGGTAATCCAGAGAAACTGATAAACATGGCAGGGTTTTTCAATTGCTTGTTAAATATTGAATACAGAATGAAACATCATTTGAGTCATCAAGAAAACACTGGAGAAAATATTATACCATTAATGTAAGATCAAACATAATAGAGTCGATTTACAGATGACTGAGGTGACAAAGATGAAAAAATAAATCAAAATATCACTCTACAGAATACATCTTCCTTCCAGTTAGAGAAGTAGAAGCTATGTTTGGGTAGTTTTTGCACAGCAGAAGGCACAGATGGTACTGAATTTTAACAGCTGTCTTCCATTAAGAGTTACTGGTAGTGTGGATGAGTGTAGTTAATGTCTAGACAGTGAGAAATCTCTATTTTTACCCATATCTTTGTCCTTACTGTTGCTAACCACTAAAGCATTATGGAATTATAGAAAAACATTGAATGGTGTCTCTGGGAGCCATTTAATCAACCTTCTACTCAAGCTTGACCAGTTTACATCAGGTTGCTTAGATCCGTGTTTTTTTGAGTTTAAAGTATCTCAAGCACTGTAGTTACCAAGATCCAAAAAAGACTCCAGTCAACTCCCTCAGTACCTTTGCTCAACTCCCAGCAAATCCCATGGAGCCAAAGTTGCCAACAAAACCCAAGACACAAAAAGACATTGAGTATCTTGGCCTTTCCCATGGTTCTTTGTCACGAAGTTTTTCCCCGCCTCACTGAGCAGCAGACATGCACTTCCTTATTTGCTTTTTGCTGCCAATGGAAACTTTTCCCTTGTCCTTAACATCCTTTGATTATTTCTACTCTAGCTGAGCTTTTGCTTTTGTAGTTTCATTGCTCTACACTTGAGCAATGCCTCTGTTCTCCCAAATGACTTGTCCCTGCTTCTACCATCTGGGTGATTAGGCTTAATAGTGTTTTCAGGTGTCACTTGCTACACACCATTTTCTGTAGTCAGACTACTCATTTAAGTAATCGATGTTTAACTTTAGAATGCAGCTATACATTTTGTTTCACTTATATAGGAACAAAGAATGACTATTCCAGCTATTTCAGTTTTTCATCGCTTTGTGTGCACTGGAAAGATGAAGTGCACCGGTGCACCAGTGCTAGTTTGTGGCTGTGAACACACTGTGTATTAGTTTTGTGAAAATCCTTCCAGTCTCTGCAAAATTTTTGCCAGAATTGTGAAATCCTAGAAGAAGGTAGTGAGAGAGCTGGTAGCACAAGAGAAAATGAAACTACCTGGAGACAGCACTGGCTGGTCTAGCAGCTCACAGATGCCTACAAGTGGGAGTCCTTTTCCCCAGGACATCATTTATCCATGGCAAGTGCCTTTTGTTTATTAAAGAAAGTGAGTCAGAAAAAAGGAACGAAAGCCTTCAGATGGATGAGTTGAACTGAAGGATAAATGCTAGGACTAGTACAGGAGAGGAATGAGAACCATGTGGCTTGAAGCAGGGGAAAAGAAGAGGGAAGAAACTGTCCTCAAATTCTGCTTTTGTGCTTCAGCTATCCCAATTGCTTCAGCATACTTCCTTGTATAAATGCATTTAATATTTTGTTAGTTTATACGTAATAACACCATCAAGCACTCCTATAGGTTTTTGTATCTTAGTGACAAAAAAGTCATCTTAGTTAAAACCACTAAAATTTGTATTACAGTACATTAAAAAAAAGAATATTTTATAAGATCTTTCTACTACCCTTGTCTATTGTGCTGTTCATTTTTATTCATCCCATTGTGTGTTTCCTAGGGCACCTACATCTTCCAATGTAGGCACTTTAAATGAGAAGCGGAGATTTCCTATTTGGCCAGAATGGAATGATGCAGATATCAGTGCAGAAAAATGGGATGGTGGAAAAGCTGGCAAAGAAAAACCTGGAAAAGGTCAAATTGCAGTAAGTTGTGTGGCATGTATTATTTCCACTTCATTTTTTGTACTTGTGTTTAATAGAGTATTTGTCACAACTTCAAAATACTGTGTTACTGATAAATATATTAGTTTTCAATCATATATTTTCAATGTTTAAGTAGTTCCCTGCTAAACTACAATAATAAACCAGAAGTATTGTGCATTGTTTGTTTGCTGCTTTAAATGAACTGCTGACTTATCTGTGTGCATTAATATATGTACATTAATGGTTTTAAAAAATATATAACCCCTGAATTTATTTTATAACGTAACTAAAACTGGGAATGTGAGAACAGCTGAACTGTTGTATGTCAGAGCATGCTCTTCTCAGGGCACTGCAGAGTCCACAGAGCTGTGGACTCAAAAGGTTTGATGCATCCATCTTGATTATGGCAAAAATGGATGTTGAAGTCTTTTCTTTTGTACACTGCAGTTTCTGGATATACAAGACAGTGTTGGCAGTTCTGGTATGTAGAGAATGATTTGAGGGAATATTGTCATTTTGCAGAAAGTAAGCGCCTGCCAGATGAAGAAAAATTCCTGGTTTTGAACTTTGGAATGAATGAAAAGTCTTATGGATTTTTAATCCTCCAACTGGTTATCATTGCAGAATGTATGTGTCTTTTATGCAGAGTAGTAGCACATTTATTTCTTAAAGAATTTCTCAAACTTGTCATTTTAAATTGAAATTTAAAATGTGTTAAATACCATGCTTTCTCATCTATTTTATTTGCAAATTCTGCATTGTTCATATGTTTTTTCTGAATATGTCCTTGTGTACTATGTTTATGCTTCTATATGTTTTTCTAGATTTTTTTTTTCTTATCCCAAGGTTAAATATATTATACTCCTATAGGTCCAAAGTACAGTTTTGAGAGAACGTATACATTCTGTACCAGATCCTGCCATTAACTTGTCAAGTAAATAATTTTCCTTTGTGTCCTTCTTCTATTTCATTACCACACTTGGTCTCTTTGGGCTGTACTCAGCATTTATCTAGCACTAATTTGTTAGGTCTGCCAGACATTACTATGACATATAAACTTTAAAAATTACCTGTACCTGAAAACCTTTCTTCTTTTTTGGCACAAGAGGCATTCTGAGTTGTTTACTGGACTCTTCCGTTCTTCAGCCACAAACTGTGTGAAACATTGCTTCTTTTACATGTTTAAAGAAATTATATATCAGTCACAGCAGACGAATTTACGGATCTAATGCGGCTTCTTTCAGTCCAAGCCGCTAGCCAGAATTCAACATCATATAAGCTATTTCAGCTAGAAACAAAATCAGTAATGGCATCCCAGACCTCTGAGTACACTTAAAACACAAATATAAACAGTTCTGTTTTCTTATGTGGGAAAAGAACTCAGTCTGAAGTGATCTCTTTCCTTGTAACACTGAAGGTCTTTTACCAAACACCCCTACAAAATGCCCTTTCTTAGAGCAGTGCACTGTGTTGCTGAGATTGTGCAGGTGACCTTGTCTCTCTCTCTTGAGCCTGTTTCTTCCATGTCCTTCCTGTAGAGCTTGTAGTTGAGACTTCTGTCCTTAGAATATGAACCCCTCAGACTTGGCACTTGTCTCTTATAGCCACCTTAAATTAAAAAAAACTAAACTTAATCTTTTCAGCCAAGTTTAGCTAAACCTACAATATTCTTCTTCGAAGTATTTTTTGTACTAGTAAGCTAAAGAATAGTGCATCTTTCCAGGTTTTCTTTTTTTTCCCCTAATATTTCTTTGTGTAGTGTTGTGCCATTCCTTCTGCCTCTTTTCTCTGGTTTATCTAGCGTTTAAGAGCTAAACTTTCCTCTTACTTCATGAAGTCAGGATTGGATGTCTCTGAAAGCAAAATAGAAACTCTGTTAATACAGTTTTGTATGATCCAGGCTCCAAGGCTTTCTTTAAGCTTTTAGGAAAAAAAAGTATTCCTAAAACATTCCTTCCCTCCCTTCCCCCCAACTTATCTTTTTTCGTTCAGATACTGAAATAGCTTGTTGCAGATGGATATGTTGAAGGAACTTACACAATGAAACAAATAAATTAAAAATGTGAGGAAAAGATTATTTGGGAGTCTTTGTTTTGTGATTATTTTTTATGCTTTTGTGATGTATTTTGTTTTACCTTCCTTTAATCAGTAAGTACTCAAATTATCATAGATTTTCCTTCCCAGCCACTCTTTCTCTTGTTTGGTCTGTAGAAGACAGAGTGTATCATAGACTGTGAAACACACACAAATGTATAGCATGCCTAAAGCTGTTTAAAATCCAGGCACAAATAAAAGGCATTAGCCATGTAACTGATTAGTTTCTCAGCACAACCGTATCAGAGGCATGTCCTACATTGTGCGAGTAAGCAAACCGATATCAACTATCCTGATGCCTTCTGTGCACATGGAGGATAACTATCACTTCAGAAATGCAAGTTTGAAAACTATATGAGATTCTTTCTTTATTGGGCTAATTCATGCTGTATAATTTTAGTTTTCTTTGGTTTCTATAGCAGTGTTAAATGCATGGAACATGCTTTTTTTTGTGTCTTAATATTGCTTTAGATATTTGCTTTCAGTCTTCAACTTAAAGAGCTGTAGAAATAAATGAGTTAGAACAAGTACATAGGAATAACTTGATAGAAGAGTACCTGACTTGAAAACACAAGCTTTTCTGGAGATCTTTCTGAAAGGTTGAAAAGAAAAAAAAATAATTTCATATAGACCTCTTAGAAAGTGCACACCACATAAACTTCTCTGGTGGCTTTTGTTCTGCATCTTCATTTTGGGCTTTGGGCTTTAATTCAGTTGCAGATACTATTAGTTCTTATTTAGGCTATTTTGCTCCTTCAGTGAATTATCCTGTGAACAATATATTATTTTAAAACTCATGGAAGATAAAATACTGTAATTAATAAAAAGTGTTCCATTTTTGTTCATGCATATTTTATGTAGTCTGGATTTGACGACCCTGAAGGGAAAATAAGGCTGCCAGCATCCTTAAAAGTGCATTCATGGAAACGTCCACAAGAGTTTTTAGGAAAACAGGTAAGAAACAAGCAAAGTCATGATGAAAAAATGCTACTTGCCTAGCTTGTGAAAAGTAGAATGAAATTAGCAGAGGAAATTAGTTCAACAGGTAAAAGCCACTTGACCACACACAGTCAATCCTGTCCCAGAGACCACTGTACACGAGGGGTCAGTGATCCGTGTGACAGCTGACCTTTGCTGCACACAAGGCTGAACCCTGGCGTGGAAACCCTGGGCACTGGGTAAGCTGACAGAGCTGATGGTCATGGAGGAGCCTGCCAGCAGCTCCTGCTTCTTACTGGCAATTACATCACCTGCATCTCTTTGACTTTATGGAACCACAGCAGCAACTCTTATGTTAACATCCTTTCATTTTACAGCAGAAATGATGAGCAGAGTTGTCTTCTTGTAAGGATATTCTGTCATAGCTCAAATCTTATCATAGCTCGATAATACGAAAATGCGTAACACCAAAACAGATGTAATCTGCACAGAATTCTGCATAGATGAGTCAGAGGCCTGCTTGATGCCACACAATTTGGGTTTTCTAGTGTCTGAAAGGGCATAAGGTTACCGATACTAACCCCTTTCTTTTTAGTTAGCTGTAATAATAGCATTCTTAATGGTACTATACAAAATCTGAGAGCCTTTATTAATGGATTGAGATCACCACAGACCAGCACTTTCTGGTGGAAAACATCATGGTAGTGTATGCTCCCACGTTTGCTTCACTTGTTAACTCCCTTGTTCATTTGGAAGGCAACTGCACAGAGAGATGCCTTTCTATTTTTCTTTGTGTTCTCTTTTTCTCATTTAAGAATTACTGTAATGACAGAAAAATTATTTTATGTTCCCACTGAGGCTACCCTTGAGCAGGTGTCTGAAGTAAATATTTATCATGAAACTATGAACTAACTTTACCAGACCTACAGCACTTTTTTTTCACTTCAACTATCATATTCATCTGGGCTTCACAGAGTACATATTCATGTTTTTGACAGTACTTGTCTGTAAGGTAATCATAGCATTTTAAAATTATGCATATCTGTTATTCAGTTTATTTTTAAAATTATTTTCAAAGAAAATAAGCAGCCTCCCATTTCAAAAGTTATAGTTCTGATGCTGTTACTAATCTAAGTTTTTGGGTGTTTTGTGTCAGCTGAAATATTGAAGTTTTAAAGCACTTGAACCACCCTTCTAACTTTTTCAGGCTTGTCAGTTTTCCTTTTGTCAGCTTGTCAGTTCCATTTTTTAACTACACACTAAACAGGTCTAAGTTTCATTTTTAATGGAGAAAGGAGAGGGGGAGGTCAGAGGAGTAATTGACAAGACCAGAAGATTGGAAAGGAAATGCTGCCAAAAAGCATAAACTGAGTAGAGGTATCTGAAAGATGAATGCAAGAGAGCTGACAACCCACAAAGCCATGGAAACATGTACTTGTATTAAAAATAGCTTTAAAAATCTATCTCTAGAGTACTATGAAGAATGCATTTGTTTTCTTTAGGACCTGATAAAAACTTTGATACTTCTTTTGGTCCAATATGTATTTTGAATCAAGAAGAAATATTACCAGGAGTTGTACATAAAAAATGAGTGTAAATATCAAGCAGTGAAAGGCTACTAAGAATGATACACATTGTTACCTGATATATTTGTAACTATAAAATAAAGCATAAACAAGCCTATTTAGTGTGGTAAGCAAGAATCAAGCGATGAACACCAGTATGTGATGAGAGGCGCATATACTTTTAGTTCAATAAACTACAATCCCAGCAGGTTATTACTGAGCTGCTTACAAAAAGAAAATGGGCTGTAAAAACAGGTAATAGTTATGAAAACTATGAAATGCAGCCAAAGGGTTAATAAAGTCGCTGTTCATACTCACTAAACCACTGTCTAACTGACCATGAGGAAATAAATCCCTGTGAACCCTGGTGTGTGACTAAGGAAGCTGAGACAGTGTTATGATCACAATTTAAATGCAGAACTGCAAATATCTTAATAAACTGAGGGCATCTCAATTTAATTATGTGATTATTTAATTTGATACTCTTTAAATCTCCTGGTAAAAATAACAGTTATTTTTAAGACTACTGAACATCTACGTTTTAAGTAAGTTTTATTAAGAAATACCAAAACATCTACAAGATATGCAAACTGATTGCTTCTAGTTTGCAAGCATGTAATGAATACTTGCCAGATTTCTAACATTTGTATATTACTGCAGTTAAACACTAATGTTCATTTAATTTTTTCCAGATAATTTAGCTATGGACCTAACGAATTTACTTTCTGCTAGGTTCCTGTGGTAGTTCAAGACGAAACCTCATTTGACCTTATTTCAGCAAATGAGCACATATTTTGTAGTGAGGTAGGTGGAAATACATTTGAATTTCAGTCGAAATTCCTACCACAAAGAAATAAGTTGTGACAAATTTTTAAGTGGAAAAAGAATTATGAGAATAAAATGGCAAGAAATTACCTAGATTTTTATAATTAGTGTTTACTTTTTTTAGAATTTGAAAAATCAATGATGGTAAGAGATTTTCCAAACTTTCTTTTTTATATGTATATAGTCTATGAACTATGTATATATATATATACAGTCTATGAACTAAGTACTTGCTACTGGATCATATTGTCTAAAGAAAAGAGCAAATAAAGGCTATATTAGAAAATATTTATATTTTTCATTCAACTTTCCTGAAATCCTAGTGGGCCCGCTCATATGTGCAAATGTCTGTGACCCAGACAGTCTTTTCTGCCTCTCCAGAGTTGAATGGATGTTTACTGAATTTCTGCAGATCATGAGAAAATATAAACCAGGTAGAACGAAGGTATCTGAGTGCCTTACTGAAATTACTTAATAATTTGTATTTCATTCATTGCTTCAATGGAAATTCAAAATTTAGCAGCAGCAATATATGGGAGGAAATACCACAAAAAAGATCATGTAAATTTGGGAGTCCACAAAACCACTAATTTATTTTACGACAAGTTTCTTGCAGTGTCCATAGAACCACTGATTAATTTTAGGGCAAGTTTCTTGTAGTAAAAGCTTCTTTTCATTCCAGTTTGTATAAATCATTGTAACAGTTTGGTAATACTTGTGAAAGTATGACCTACATCAGAAATTTGCATGTTATAAAAACACGTGCATTAAGTATAATTAGTTCAAGCTGCTATTTTAAGTCTTAAAAATTACTAAATACTTTTAATAATTTAGGATATTTTTTACTGAGTAGAAATTATGAGTATTAAAGGCAATAATAATTTTTGGCAGCTGTCTTAATAAGCAATTAAACAAGTGACACCTCACAAATCCTCCAACATAATTTATTTTAAAATCTTATTGCCACATTAGTCTTTGTTAAATGATGAATAACTTCATTTGCGAAGTGCCTTTACTTAATTTCATGAAGTCTTGTGTTATTGTAGATAGATATTGTAATGATTTTAGGAGAAGTTGTAACAGTGAAATTAATTTTTTCCATTAAACCATAGCCATATTTTTATGTCACTTTTTTATTTACAACAGGATCTGTTTTATTCTTTGATCATTATGATATAACTTGACTTTTTTTTTCAAAAAGATGCTACTTGAAAAGAATATTGTTGTAGTTTTCTCTTGTTTTAGCTGATGAGATGGATTGTAAGTGAAATTTATGCTGTGTGGAGGATATATAATGAAAATTCCCTAACTAGTGAAACACCCACACTCTTTTGGAAACCGTGGGACCACATTTATACTGTATCTAAAGGCAAGGAACGCATGCCACTGTACAATAAATTTGGAAAATATGCATTGAAGCTTTATTGGATGGTGAGTAGTTTTTTCCAACTATATATAAATATGATGCAGCTAGCATGGCAAACTTTAGTGGTGAGGAGACATATATTTTATTATTGAAAATATGTAGATTTGTAGTCATAGAAATACTGACAAATTGTTAATGCTTGTTAATTAAAATGCCTCATATTTCATGTGATTTTTGTACAATTTATAGCTCGATAAAAGTGTTATTACTTGAAAAGGCAATTTTTTTGTAGTTTTGTGGGTTTGACGCAAATGTTTAGTAGAGTCAGACATGGCCCACACCTCGAGTGCATTAGCCTTAAGAATTTTTCTTATTGTTTAAGTAATTCAGTTGGCTGACTTTACAGAGCTATTCATATCTAAATGTGGTTAAAGACAATTAGAGACTTCCAGTGTGAGGACCATTTTCTGAAGATGTACTGGTAAAACTAAAACATCCCAAGAATTTCTAAAAATAATAGACAAAAACTTCTTAACACATTTGACAGTCAACATGGAGCACTTAATTGCCTATTCAACCTCATTTAAATAAGTAAATAATCACTGATATAAAAGTCATCTATGTTGTTGGGGTTATTTTGGTTACATTTCTCTTTTGGAAGCAGAAAATTTCACAACATGCTAAGACCTATAATTGACCCTATTAAACTTTCAGTTGCCCAAACTTGAAAATAATTTTGACACAGTTGGTTGGAAACAAAAGGTTGAAAGTGACTTTCCCTGTAAGGGGGATACTTACCAGATTTACATGCCTGTACTTTTCTCATCCCTTACTACTGCTTCCACATACGGAATAACTTGTATTCCGATAGGGAATGAGTTGCATGAGTTTGAGAAGACAAAAATTGTGTTGTCCAAGCTCCTCAGCAGAAGACATTATTCTGTGTGTGAATTTCTTGCTGCACATACTATGTATTCATGTGGTAAAAAACTACATTTTAAAGCGCATGCAAGAGTTACCACGGTGTTTTATTTTCTTTGTCACTTTTGTGGGTTTTCTGGTTTGGGCCTTTATGTTTATTCAATTTCTTTTCCTCTGGTTGTACAGCTGTATTTCACAGAAAGAAAAACAGGAAAAAAGAGGGTCACATGTTGGAGGATGAAAGAAAATATGCAAATGAGGAAAGACAAATATCGGTAGAGACAGAGGAGAAACAGATTTCACAAGAAAAAGCAGAAAATTAAATTAAAAGAGGGAGAAGGGTGGAAGAATAATGAGCTGGTTTCACTAATATTCTGCATTGAATCCTGAAGGGGTTGTTGTGCATGAGATCAAACCTGTGGATAATATTTTTTCCCATAGTTGGCACAATGTATGAATTCTACCCCACATTCTACTTTCACTTTGCATTCCTGAGGTTTATTGAATTTGTTTCTTTAGTTATTTTTTTATCACCTTTTTCTATCCATAGACTGGTCACATGTATTTTTTTTTATTTCTTTGGTTTCTTTTCCTTTATGTACAAACTTGTGCTTTCTTCCTATGAAACTTAAACAATTACTGAAAGAGAAGATGAATATGCGATCATTTCAGTGACTAGGTCCTTTTCAAATTTGGGAAGTCTTACATATTTTGTTTTGGTTTTCACAAAATATTTCTTATCCTAAAAAATACTAGCCTCTTTTATGCTTTTTGGATATCTTTGCCCTCTGGCCTAAATTTGTTTTCCTCTGAGACCTATAGAACTCATAGAGTTAATGAGCTGTCATTTCAGCTTGAATCCATAGTTTAGTTACAAGCAGAGAACAGTACTTTTGCACTCTCTGATAACACGTTGTGAACACTTTAGTGATTTGGTTATTCTTCATCATTTTGTGGGTGAATTAACAGAAGTACTTGCTATTGGCCCACCAATTCTCTATATCTTCATCCTTAGGACAGAGACTTTTATTTGGAGAATGGTAGACAAGATTATTTTGTGAAATACTAGCTCAGTTTAGTAATGAAATATCTGGTATTGGAGATATCAGTACTTTGTCTTACATGTTTGTTTCTTACCCTGAAATACAGACTTATTTGTTTATTTTTGCATTTGATCATTTTGTGTTGTTTTATATAGTACTCTATAAAACACTGTCATAATGCTTTCCAGGGCACTACCTGCAGTCAACCTCCCCAGGTATTTTTTGGGAAGCAAGGGGGACTGCTTGTATCTCAAGTATTTTCCAGACTGAGACCTAAAGAGACATTTATAAAGCTGCTATCTTACTTAAGCCTTTTTAAAATAATTGTTTTAACTTCTCAGGCATCTGTCATGGAAGCTGAAGAAACAGCAATGAATGCATGCACATGATGTTCTACACACATGAGATGAAATATTTTTGGAAATAGCTGCAATTAGAGCGATCTCTGAAATAACTAAGAGCAGTAATAAAATGCTACGCATACTGTTTCCATGCTTCTCATGTATTATGTGAAAACTTCTTTTAAAGCCATCTGCGATGTAAATCAGATTACAGTAGAATTGGGTTCTTGGGAAAGCATTAAAAGTTCTCTTATATACTCTTTACTTTCCAGCTCACAGACTAATATTTTTCTTTCTGCTTTTCCCCCTTTCACCTGTCACAGGGGTGCTGGAGAAAGATCATTGTAGATGACACTATGCCTTTCAATGAAGAGGAGAATTTGTTATTACCAGCTACAGCCTGCCAAAATGAACTTTGGCCAATGTTGCTGTCCAAAGGTATCATTAAGTTGGCAAATACTAGGTATGTTTTGTCATCTCACTTTTCATTTGTTTTGTGAAGTCATGTGGAAATACCAAAAAGTTGATTTAGTATACATGAGAAATATATTTTGCTAAAAATGTTATAATGACAGTTATACACTTCCAAAAGCTGACACTGTAAATCAGTAAAACAAAATTCTCTGTAGTTACAGAAGGTGCATTGTTTCCATTTTAGATGTGTTTGTGAATTTATGCACAGAAAACTTGCAAAGAAACTGGAGTATTCCCATTATTTGCTTTATTTATTTGACATCATTCCTAAAAACTTCACATGTGGCTTTCTGCCAAATGGAAGTGTCCATGAACTCTGAAGGAAGTTGTAATTGTCAGTCTTGACCAGTATTGACTCAAGCAGTATTGAAAATAGAGTTTTGTGAGCTCCTTTTCATGCCTTTGCTACACTTGTGCTTTTGTGTACAGTGATCTACTTCCTTGGAAATGACTGGAAAAGTAGAATGTGGCCTATGGTGCAGTGATTGGTGATTATGGCTACAGGTTCCTATGAAATGAGCAATGAACACCAAGAGTTTAAATGAAAAAGATTGACAAAATAATTCAAAACACTCATCTGGGTAGTGAAGCTTGCCTGTTCTGGTCATTTCAAGTTATGTTTGTCAGAAGAGTCTAATCAAAAGTAATGTCTACACAGGCTAGGGAGTTGCCTAGAGCTGCCTGTTATGAAAGTCTGTTTGCAGGAATGTGATTGAAATACTTCATTTCTTCAGAGCGCAAGGGTGCACAACATACCAGTTCTGGCATCTTTAGCCTTGGTCCTCTCAGGAAACCTCTCCAGGGAGTAGTGGAGTGTCAGTTTGAAAGAATGATGAAGTGTGGTAGTGTGGAAGTGGAACCAGTCTGAGCAGAGTAGCTGGGGAGTTAGAGAAGCTGCTTTGGAAATGGACGTTGTAGAATCATAACCTGATTCTAGGGCAAGAGATTTTAAACTTGCATCTCCAACCCTGCAACTGTGTGCAAGCATACATAGTATGCTTGCTAATGGTTTGGGAAAAAATGCTATTGTACCGGAAGAAACACTAAAATGATGGACCTAATGCAAAGGCATTGACTTTGTAGGTGACTAGTCAGCAGAGGTTTGGAAAACCCCTAAAATTGCAAGTAATGAGTTGTTTTTCATCAGGCTATTCTGTGTATGGTCTTATTCTTACAGAAAGCAATGCAGACTACAGAGTTTACTGTAGTTGGTAACTTTATAATTGTAAAATGTCTGCTTTTGTCTTCTAGTATACATGAAACTGGAAAAAGAGAGATGGAGGAATTTACAGTTCTACATACACTGACTGGATGGATACCAGAAGTTATTCCTCTCCAGTAAGTTCTTTTATTAAACAATTTACATATTAGTTGTTTAATATTTAATTCTATAAGACATTATGAAAAATAAAGATAAGGCCTAAAAGTCCTTCGCCATCAATTTTGGAAAGTGAGTGGTTTATAATTCAGGCATTTGGGAAATGTACCTTTGAGGAATGCAATTCTTTTGTGGTTTTATTTGTAGGTCATAGAGTTTATTGTAAAGCTATTTTTCATATGCTGATGCCTACTCTGTATAAAATTAATTTAAATGATATTAAACAGTGTGATGAAAACCAGATTAGAGAAATCTATGCTTCATTTAGTATGCAGTTACAAAATATCTGCCCGTAATAATAGCTTTATATCTCAAGATACATAGAAAGTATATGTCATGAATTTGGAAGTAATCAATGTCAGCTAGAATGGTGTTCCACCCTTTAAACTGTAACAGTTTACAGACTTTTAGTTTCAAGACAAAGAAGTGTTTCCTACCTACAAGAACATTTTTCTTGTTTCCTGCATGTTTTCCATTTTGTATTTTTAAAGAAAGACATTCTGATTTTTCAACTTGACATTCTTTTTACTAAATGAATTACCAGGATACAGACACAAAATATTTACACTTTTTCTTTTGAATTACTTCTTTCTGCCTTTTGCTATATACATTCAAATGAATATATAGATAGCAAATAGTTTTTGTTTATATATAATTTACTCAGATATAATTGTTTATTTATAACCATGTTTCAGTATTAAATAATTCCAGTCAAAGAATATTTTGTTCTATTTTTTGAGTAATTTTTATATCTCCAGCTATGCTTGCAGTTTAGGTTTTTGATATATTTGTGTCCTACAGTAGTGTGTATGTAGCTCATGGACTTAAAAATCTGAGTAACCTGTATTTTATTTCTTTACGTTGCTAGTTTTATAACTGCAACAGCAAAACCAGTTATATATATATTATATTATGGAATGTAAAAATGTGAATACCACAGAGTCTTTGGAATAGTAGTATAAGATGACTTTAGCTCATTGTAAAATCACTTATTTTATTCAAAAAGAAAAAGGTTGAATGCAGTTGGCTTGCATGAAACTTATTCATGACCCTGATTGAGATTGTTTCTGGAATCACTGAATTTCTTTGGAAAGCCAACATGACTGAAACTGTTCTGTCATATTAAAAAAAGCTGCTGTATCTTGTAAAATCAGTGGAAGAGGCATGCAACAATCTGTGCTGAGCATTTAGGAAAGCCCAGTTTGGAAGTATGTTTGGGAAGCTTTTTAATATACAGAACTGGAATCAAGATATTATAAGGAGTTGTTGTAAAGTGGTCAGCAAGCTTCTTAGCCACAACTTGTATCTGCTAAAAAGTTTGAGAAAGGATGCTTTATTTACTTGCATCTCTAATCACCTTCTCTTTTTTTCCCTGAGTCTTTCAATAATCTGTCTCAACAAATATTTCTAATACAGAGTTTATTTTCTACTAAAATAGCCGAGTAGAATTTTTTAGAGTTGAACTGTCAGTTGTGGTATAGTGCTTTCTAAATGAAAATCATACTTTCTTTTCTTATTGGAAGTATCACTATCATTGACATATACATGTGTATTTTCTCTTAAAGGCCTGAATATTTGGACAAAGTTTGGGGCTTTTTGAAAGAGATTGTGCCAGAATTCAAGTTACCAGAGAAGACTCCAGAACTTGAGATTGCTCAGTCTGAAACACAACCTGAAGAGACCAAAGAATCAGAATGCAAAAGTGAAGCATCTATGAATAAGCTGCCAGATACGGCTGAGACAGCCAATAATGTTAGCAAAGGTCTGTAGTTTTAGGTAGTGTTATCTTTGTATGCCAAACATAAATAAGGTTTGCATCATCCCTGGTTTTGAATTAGTATGTTTTGCATATATTGCCACATACGACTCTGTGGGTTTGTTTTTTCCCTGAACATGTTGCAAAGATGTAAATTCAAAATCCTTTTGTTTTAGCTATAAATTTCATTAGAAGCAGTACTAGTCTTTTATTTTATAAAAATAGCTTTACTTTCTGGCAAAGATTTTTTCAGCTCCATGTCACAGCAATTTCTCTAAAGACTTGTTCTTTGCAGAGAGATAACAATCAGAGAGGTTACATTTTCTCCAAAGGCAGCACTGCTCTGACCATCAATAAATTACACATTTCATAATGGGTGTTGTAAAGTGTGATTACCTACAGAGTTCTGAAAAATATGGTCTAATGTCTACCTGCATTTTTATTTATTGCAACTTCTCTTTTATGCTAATAGGTATAGGTAATAATTTTCTTCAAGAGCTGGTAATCCTATTTACATTTAAATGAAAAAACTTAGATTTGGAAATTTGTTTGTTCAAGTATATTGTTCTTCATTGTTTTTATTTAATACTGAGTTTTCTAAGTTGCTGTTTTTAACTTGAAGGCATGGGTGCAATTTCACTACATTTCTCATGACTTTGGAAGGTACAAATCATATGCTAAAATGTCTATTTCTTCCTAGATTTTTGGAAAAATCTCTGAATTTCTCACTTTGTATCCAAAATATTATGTCCCAATGTAAAAAGTGTTTAAGAGTCTTAGAAGTTACCTGTCTGAGGTAGTATTCTCTCTTCTTAGGAAATCCTGCTATCATTTTGACTCACACATCAGTGTGGTAGATATTTCAGAGTTTGGAATGGACATGCCACTGGGAACAGCATTGTCATTCATCCAACAGGGTGCTGTAATTTTTTCCCAGAAAACTAAGTAAAGTTAATCCTGCCTAAGACTTAAAAATTCTATTAGTCACTGAAATGGCAAAGAATCAGGGAGCCATTGTGTCATGATACAGCTCTGTAATCTCGAACTCTGAGGCTAAAAGCTGTTTTCGGATGATCTGTTGATGTTTGTGATTAATGTTTGGATGGCATGAAGCCATCACCCATGGGAGATAAGGACCTGGGGGTCCTGGTGGACAAACAAGCTGTCCCTGGGCCAGCAGTGTGCCCTGGGTGCCAAAAAGGCCAATAGAATCCTGGGAAACATTAAGAAAAGTATTGCGATCAGGTTGAGGGAGCTGATCCTCAGTCTGCATCTGGAATGCTGCGTCCAGTCCTGGGCTCTTCAGCATGTTAGAGACATGGAGCTCCTGGGCAGGTCTAACAGAGGGCAATGAAGATGTCTGGGGAACTGGAGCATCTCTTAAGAGGAAAGAAAGGCTGAGGAAGCTGTGCCTGTTCAGTTTTGAGAAGAGAACTGAGAGGGGACCTCATCCTTGTGTATAAGTATCTAAAAGGTGGGTTCCAAGAACGTGCAACCAGGCTCTGCTTCATGGTGCTGAGCATTAGCACAAGAGGCAGTGGGTAGAAACTGATACATGGGAAGCTCCAACTGAACATGAGAAAGAACTTCTTTACTGTTCAAGTGACTGAGCAGTGGAACAGATTGCCCAGAGAGGCTACGGAGTCTCCCTCACTGGGAATGGCATTAAACTGGGGGTATTCAAGAACTGTCTGGATACAATCCTGTGTCATGTGCTTTAATATGACCCTGTCAGAGCAGGGAGGTTGGACCAGATGACCCACTGTGGTGCCTTTCAAACTGAACCATGCTGTGATTCTATGAAGCTGTGTGGTGCAGTTTATACAAAGGAAGGACAGAATGCCATCCAGAGGGAGCTGGACAAACTTGAGAATTGGGCTTATGAGAACATAATGAGGTTCAAAAAGCCCAAGTGCAAGGTGCTGCACCTGGACTGGGTCAATCCAAGGCATGAGTACAGACTGGAAGAAGAGATGAAAGCAGCCCTGTGGAGAAGGACTTGGGGTATCTGGTGGATGAGAAGCAGGACAGGAGCCAACAGTGTGCACCTGCAGCTCAGAAAGACAATTGTATCCTAGCAGCATGGCCAGCAGGATGAGGAAGGTGAGTCTCTTCCTCTACTCTGCACTTATGAGACCCTTCTGCAGTGCAGCATCCAGCTCTGGGGTCCTCAGCAAAAGAAAGACGTGGACCTGTTGGAACGATTCCAGAGGAGGGCCCCTAAGATGATCAGAGGGGTGGAGAACCTTTCCTATGAAGGCAGGCTGAGAGAGTTGGGATTGTTCAGCCTAGAGAAGAGCAGGCTTTGGGGATACCTTAAAGTACCCTACAGCACCTAAAGGGGGCCTACCAGAGAATTGGAGAGGAGCTTTTTACAAGGGCATGTAGTGATAGAACAAGGGTGAATGGCTTTAAACTCACAGAGGACGGGTTTAGATTGAATATTAGAAAGAAATCCTTTACCGTGAGGATAGTGAACCCCTGGCACAGGTTGCCCAGAGAAGTTCTGGTTGCCCAATTGCTGGAAATGGTCAATGCCAGGATGGTGCTTCGAGCAACTTGATCTAGTGGAAGGTGTCCCTGCTTATGGCAGGGGGGTTGGAACTAGATGCTCTTTAAGGTCCCTTCCAACCCAAACCATGATGGTATGATTTTTTTCATTAAAAAGTTTTTTCCTGTAGTCTAAGTTGTAAGGCTTCAAAGAATGTTTGGACTGTGGGAGACTTTCTACTTCCATGTCCATTGAGAGTCTAGGCATGATCTATACTGAGCTTTTTTTTTTTTTTTGTAATTACTGATGCATGAGAGCAAGAACATGAAAATATTTATCACATTGACAGAAATTCAGGGATTTCTTACATTATAGTAAGGACATAAAAGTTGTGCACCAACTAAAAGGTGGGAGCAAAGCGTTTCTGACTCCTCAGTAAATCTGCGTTTACATCTTAAGACCTACTTTTTATTTTTATTTCTTTTAATTAAATTACATTAGTTCTTTATTTTATCTCAACTCTTGGCTTCAAAGAGTTTGTGGTTGAGTGTTTTTAAAATTTATCTAAAATCTTGTTAAAGCATTTGCACTGTATGAGATTTTATGACTGAAAGTTTTTATCTGAAAAATAAAAATAGTTGACCTTTATTTTGCTTAATAGAAAAAGCAGATCAGAAAGAAGTAGGAAAGAAAAAAAAAGGAGGAGGAAAAGGAAAAAACAAGGTAGTGCTTCAGTCTTCAGACAAGTTGGGAAAAGCCCAAGGCCTTCAGGACTTAACTGAACGTAAGTCCTATTGTATTGAAGCTAAAAATACAGACAGGAGTTATATGTAAAGCAAAGGGCTTTGCTTTAATTTGGTTTTGAACTTAAATGGGGGGAGGTTGTAGTTCCTTTTTTTTCCTTTAAATTAAAGTTCTTGATAGTTGGCAAACAGAAGTCATTCTAGCCTAATAAAATTTGTAACATAGATTAAGAATAGTATATTGCAGTACTTTGTTTTAGTGGTAAACTGTCTTACAGTCTTTCTGTGTTTAAAAAACAACCCTTCCTCTTTTGTAATTTATTTGTTCAATATCCACTTTATACAGTAAATTGCAATTGGAAACTGCAGAAATGTTTCTTTGTCAAAGGACAAGTGAACCAGGGGCCAGTAAATTTCACTAGAATTTACTCCATGATGTAGATGTTTATTTTTTTAACACTTTGTCCAGGAAATACATATTGATGAATTTAATTATTGTATTGACATATTCATAATACTATCAAAATTAAGTAAATTCTTGTTTTGTGCATTTATATTTAATTTTTAAAAAACCCAACAAAATACATTTTAAACAAAACACAAGTACTAATCAGACAACTAATCAATCAATTAAGATATTTCATGTTTACTAGTATGAACTATGGAAAATCTTCACAAATGTACAATAAACTGATATGCTTTTGGTATTGCTTACATTTGCATACGCGTAGCATTTCCATGTGACTATCAGCAAAAAACAATTATTAACTGGAATAACTTGCAGTTGCAAATCAGTAGTTGAGAATAGGTAGAACATCTTTCTTTAGGGAAATAACTGCAAAGTAAAAATTAAATTTACTATATAAATGGGATTCCTGCTTCTTGATTTGAATCCTGATTAAAATTAGTGATTTAAATAATTTTAAATTACAGCAAACCAAGATTTTTTTTAATCAGCAAATATATTTATTTAAATTCCTGCCTTACATACTACTAAATGAGTCAAACATCAGTAAATTTTAAAATATATTGCAGGAATGTAGTTTGCTTTAGTAGTAGTAGGTGTGGAATAGGAAATGAGGTGTTTCATGTGAATATAAGTAATGTGACTAACTAGTAATCAAAGATGTCATGGGGCAAATAAAGCAAAGGTGAAGCAATAGGATCCAAGAGATGTATTCTAGAAATTGTGCAAAATGAGTGAAAGAGCATTAAAAACAAAGAGGCAGTGCTTCCATGTGAAAAATGACATAATATTTAGATCTTTATACTGCCATTTAAAGCACAGCTTATGCTCTTTTCTGAAAAACAGTTAGTGTCCTGTGAGGAGGTTATTTAGAAAGATTATTAATTCAGGACTCAAGTACGATGGTCAAAGAACTCTTTTATCCCAAGTTTGAACCAGAAAAGACTTTTGGAGAAGTGGTAGGTATAGTAACAAAGCAAATTTAAGATTATTAGACTGCAAGGAAAAAAGAAAAGAACTGCAACTTGATATAATGCGGAATTACAATGCATTTTTGTTGTGAGATTGTAGCCAAAATAGGGAAATCTTGCAGGCTTAGGAGACACATGGTCTGCAGAGTGGCCCAGGACAGTAGAACCATTGTTGTGCATAAAATAACATCTGAAATTAGGTCTTGGTTCAAAGTCAGGCTCCAGAGGTAGTAGTTGTAAAAAGTTCCTGCATTGTTCTTGGGAATTTTGTAACAGTGACTTTGCTTAATGCAGCAACAATTTTCTAATTTTTTTTTAAGTGACTTGAAAAGTGTTTCATTCCCAGCATGATAAAGTGCTTATTTCCCTGCTGCAAGCCTTCACTCTACCTATTGACTTCATAGAAATTTTTCTTCTTTGTGATAAATATGGACTGTTTCTAAAGAGATATTTAATTACTCCAGATATTGTTTATATTTGACTTTTAAAATGGCAGAACCTTCTGTATTCATTGCATTGTATATTCATGACCTTGTTTAGTTTCACACACATTGACATACTCATTACTTCTAAATACTTGGAAACTTCTCTTGCAGTAATTTGATTTTGTGTGGGCTATCATGTTGTGGTGAGTTGATGCTGTCTGGCAGCCAAGCCCCCACTCATCCATCTGCTCACTCCCCACAGTGGGAGGGGGCAGAGAATAAGGACTGAACCTCTTGCCCACCCCTGGTGTACTTGCTGGGGTAGTGGAGTGAGAAACAGAAGATTTAATTGTGAGTGAGCTCCACTCAGCAGTAGCTGCCATACTGTTGTGTTGTCAGCAGTGTTTTGGTCACATATCTAAAGCAGCACCATGCAGGCTGCTCTGATGGAAGCTTAATCCCAGCCAGATCCAATACAAACATATGCAGTTCTGAATCACTTGCACACTCACAATGCCTACTGCACCCCACAAATACCACGAGTTGCATGATCACTGAAGCACTGAGCTCATTTCCCTGTTCATCCAATTGTGTGGGTCCAGCTGAATAACAAGCCCTTGACATGGTCAGTCAGAACTCTCACTGAGAGGAGCCAGCTCTTTGGTCCTTTGGCTTATCAGTCAGACAGTCCTTGGGAAGTTTTTGCAGGCAATTTATATGCTCCTACTGACCCATTTTAGCACACAATCTGCACTTTTTCACTCACCAGCTTTTTCTTCTTGTAACTAGCCTTTCATACTTAGGGAGTCCCCTTGTTTTATAAACAGTTTTTACAATGACATATGATGATATGATATGATATGATGATATGATATGATATGGTATGATATGGTATGATATGGTATGATATGAGCTACATACTCCCCTTGTTCCTATAAAGAATCACCACTTTGCTTTCCATTTAGATTTCCAAACTACTGAGTTTCTTAATAATTTCAGAGCTGCTGGAAAGGGAATACTATTCCACTTGAAAGGGCACTAGCTAAGAATTTGGGGGGTTGTTCTACAAACCACCCATGTATTTTGCTAATGTCATTGTGCCTTGATACCAGTTTTGTAATTAAGGAAAATAATATTTTCTATGTCATAGAAGTGTTGAGAGATTATTATTGTGCTTAGAAGTTTCTGAAATCATACAAGTAGATCTGTGATGTTATCATCAGAGTCAATGAGATACATGTCACAAAACTGTAAAGCTCTTAAAATTTTTCTTTTACCTATTCAAGAGTTTTCACTTACAAGATGGATTGAAGCCTATTTGCTTTTGATTTTTCAAGTGCATGTCATAATTCTGCAATATTTATGTCAATTCTGAAGAGCACATAGGTTATTTTTCTGAAGACTGAAAAAAGTACCTTCCAATAGGCAAAGCTAAGCCATGCCTAACACAACAGCAGAAGTTAATATCTGAGCTGCACACCTGATGACCGGGATATTGAAAGCCAGCCGATGTGCTTTCCATAGAATGGTTTGGGTTGGAAGGGACCTTAAATATCATCTAGTTCCAACCCCTCTGCTATGGGCAGGGACACCTTCCACTAGACCAGATTGCTCAGGGCCCCATGCAGCCTGGCCTGGAGCACATCCAGGGATGGGGTCTCCACAGCTTCTTTAAACAACCAATTCCAGTGCTTCAACACCCTCACAGTAAAGAATTTTCTTTTTGCATCTAAGCCAGCCCTCTTTCAGAGGGGTCAGTTAAAACAATTGCCCCTTGTTCTATTACTCCGTGGCCTGTAGAATCTCTCTTCACCTTCTTGAAAGCTCTTCTTTAGATACTGGAAGGCTACTCTAAGATCTCTCTGGAGCCTTCTATTTTCCAGGCTGAATAACAAAAACTCATTCAGCCCTTCTTCATAGGAGAGGTTCTCCAGCCCTCAGATCATCTTTGTGGTGCTCATCTGGCCTCATTACTCCTCAGAAAGTTAAACTACACCGTCATCTCTTGTTTGACAATTAAATATCTAAGAGAAACATGAAGAGTGAGAAAATTGTTTGCGAGTCTTCAAAACATATGACAAACAAAAACAGTTAAGATCTATTAAAACCAACAATTTAAATTCCTGGCCTTTCTTTTTAAGTGGCTGGATATGTATTTTACATCGATCAATTCAAGTCTTAATTTCCCTTCTCCAAGGGAAAGAAGCATTTTTTCAGGTTGTTTAGTACTCACTCTCTGTAAATGAATTTGCAAAGCTGCGAGTGTGAAACGTAAGTAGCTACATGGATTCAGAATTTTTTGACAAAGCACAGCAGAATTCTTACATCCACACCGATGGATCTAAATAATAGGCTTTGCTGAACCTGTTTTGTTGTACTGCATATTATAACATTTTTCATCTAATAATAAAATTTTATCAAGGCTATCAGTTTTAACTAGTTTCCCCAGATGCTGAATTCACACTAATTATCGTTACACTTGATGCCAAATAATTTGCATCCATTATCCTCATTTTTTGTACAGTGAAAAAGATCAAATAATATATAATTTTTAAACCTACTTGCATAATATTCAAAACATTTCTAGTATTGTAATAGTATTATTAAAGTGGATATGATGTGCCTGGTTAATAATTTGCACGCTCTAATAATTTGTTCATTGCTGTTTATTGTCTGCCCTGCAGACATTTTATTTCACAACCCATCTGGACTGAGTATGACAGCTTTACATTCCACCTGGTATTTGATTAAATACTTTTATTTGAGAAATACTTCTCACAAGCAATGAGATCATTATGCCTTGTGGCACATACTGTTCTGTAATGTGTAGGACATCATAGCTACTGTTGCTGTATTTGTAACAGATCAAATATGTCAGTAGGGACTGAGATTAAAGCTAAATTACAGCCTTGCTTTTGAACAAGTTGAAACCCACAACTAACACAAGAGCTGTTGCTAACATGGGAATCACAAGCATGCAGTGAGAAATATTAAGAATCCACTGGAAAGTAACTCTTACTTACCTTTAGCTTATATTTAATTGGGTAATTGAATTCCTGGAAGAATATTTAAGATGCAAAGATATTGTACTTCTTTGAGAATAAAATGTTGCACGCCTTCTAAATACATGGATTTTAAGTCTGATTTCCAACCACTTACCTATTTTTCCCCTTTTTTTCTTTGTATGCAGATAGCATTGTTTTATTTAATTTCACAGAAAATACCTATTCTTAGAGAAACTTCCAGTTGAATATTTACTAAGCATAGGAAGCAATTATTCTGTATTTGAGGTGAAGCTAAAGAGAACAATGACAGACACAGATAATTTTACTAGAGTGTTGAATGAGGATAGAATCATAGAATCATTTAGGCTGGCAAAGACCTCTGAGGTCATTGACTCCAACTGTCAATCTGTACTGCCAAGCTCACCACTAAACCATGTTCTTAAGTGCCACATCTACAAATCCTTTAAATACCTCCATGGATGGTGGCTCAACCACTTCCTTGGACAGCCTTTTCTAATGGTTAACAACTCTTTCTGTGACGAAATTTTTTTCCTAAAAAAAACATTCTGATGAAAGACAGATGTCACAACTTGTGTACTGAAGTCCTGTCTTCTTATGTTTTCTGAGATGACAAAGGAAAAGTAGAGAGAAGTAGATATCTTTCTTTTTGAGCTGTCTTTTCAGTAAAACCAGAGACTTATATTTCAAGTATTATGGTTTAGACTTTTAATTTTCCTTCAGAATGAATGAACTGACTCTCAGACATCCTTGGCTTCTCTTCACCATTCAGGAATTAGCAATGGCTTCTTGATAATAGTAGGAGACGATCATATGGTTGCCTAGTGCAACAGATGTCTGGGGTTAACAAAGTGAATGTGCACCTGTTTTTATTCCTTGCTTATCGCAGAATGACAGGAAAACAAGCTTCTGTAAGGTATGTGGGATAAGATCTATGAGGCTGCTCCCTCATCCCTTCTGAGGCAGCCATTATTACCTCCATGTTTTCATCTACTGACAGAAGCCAGAGCAGTAACCCTGGTTTACAGGCACTGTGTTTCTTGAATTACTTACCTCAGTCTTCATGTCCCTTGGCAGTAGTGGCCAGAGGTCTGGCTTTGGATCCTTTTGTCGGCAAGATCAAATTTTGCCTTCACTGGTGAGAAACATTTGACTAGTACCGACCAATCAGGATGTTTTTACATCATCTGCACAGACTATGTGTGTTGTTTTCTTTATATTAGTATCTACTGTTTTTAAATTTGAAGAAAAACAAATGAACAATGTTGAAAGCTACCTCTGACCTGTCATATTTTTAATTTGCATTTTCTGTTACTCATTTATGTAAAATAAGTGAAATATGCAAAGGCTGTTGATTTAAATGAGGTGGTTTTTTCCACCCATGGCTTCTTTTTCAAGTGCATTACAATGAGCTCTTCTTTTGAATAAAACAACAGTCAGACAAAGAAAAGAGTAATAAAAGTAAGGTAGCAAAAGCAGAATAATTTAATGTGAGGTACAACTACATTTATTTACTGTTTACGTTGTTCTAAAGCATTTTAATGTTTTCTGTGTAGAGCCTCCTGTACCAACCCAGCCAGAAATGGTTGTGTATGCTGGCTGTACACCGCTGCATTTGTTTGAAGAGGATATTTTTTCATTAACACAAATGGTAAGATTCTGTGCTCTCAGGACAGGAAAGCATTACTTACTTTATTATGAGTATTTAATTTTGTTGCAAATATGTTGTAACAAAAAGAATACAATTAGTGCAGTGAAACAGTCACTAGGTGATGACTATCAGTTAAATTTATATTTTGGTACTTCTGTATTCTGAACATGCATTTTCTATGCAAAGTCTGGTGGTTTTATTCAGTTTTCCTCCTTTCCTCTGGATCCCAGAAGCTGAAGTCTCCTGGGAGAGACTAGATGTAGACTAGAAAATGTATGATGATGAGATACTTCTGAATGGAAACTCTAATTATTTTAAGTGCTACTTGAAAAACATGAATTTTCATTTTTTTAAGACAACAGTTAAGACTCCTCTGATATACATTTTCTGATATGCTGTTTGTTGTTATATAACAAATAGCATGTTTATATAAATTTCTATGATTGGTGTTGTAACTGGTGAAAGCAGCTTGAGAAAGTGTAGCACTTCATGCATGTTGTAAAAACAACACTTAAATTTGTACTTAGTCACTCACACTCCTCAAAAAGCTTTTTATAATGCCAGAGCAGGTTTTCTTGATTTGATTATTAATTAGGTTTCCTTTTTCTGTACATTTAAATAATATATGTCATAATTAGATCATTAAAATTTAAGCTGCCTTCTCAGGAAACTGGTAGGCTTCTCAGAATAAAGAAATCTCCAGAAATGGTTTGCAGGTGTTGTGCTTTAGTGTACTTAATCTTGCACTATTGTCTTTTTTTAAATTGTGTTATTTTATGTTAATTTTAAGATTAAATTGTTATCTGTGGTTTTATTTTAATTTATTTTAATTTAAGTTCTCAGTCAATACTGTTCCTGCTAATGATTAGTAATACTAGTCATCAAAAAGCAAAGTGGAAGTGGGGACATAGGGTTATATCTTTCCTGCCACCTAACACCCTGTGTCTCAAACTTGACTACAGTCTGTTGGGTTATAGAGATTACTGAGAAAGAGGTATGGCACACCAAATAGGATGAGACACATGAATCTATATGTCTAAACCAGTCTTTTAGTAAAGACTTGATAGAAAAATGGAAGTTGACAGAAGTTAAATATAGAAGTGTAGTAGATTTTTTTATGCATACCCCCCACCTGCATTTTCAAACTTTATTCAAGGGCTGAGACATACTACACTGATGGAAATAAAGTCTGGAAAATGGATTTACTGGGATAAGAGTTGCTCCCTAAATTTGAGAATACTTTGTCATTGAGAGCAGCTGTGCCAGAATTTCCCTCCAGAATTTTTGCAATGTCCCTTTTAGCTTTGATTTCTGGTATGGATGTCCTTGGATTATTGTGACTTTAATTTTGCTCAAATAAATTTTGCTCTCATTGTCTTATTTTGCTCAAATAAAATGAAAAAAAAATCAGTAACTGAGTCATACAAGTGTGTGGTGTACTCAACAGATAACAAGTTCTTCTTTACTCCACTTAGCTGGTTGTCTTCAAAATCCTTTTTAATCTTGGATGTTTCAACTGGCGTTTTTAATTTAATTCATTCCCCACTCTTCAAATTACTGCCAATGACAACAACACTCTTCTCTGCAGAGTTCATAAATACAGAACTTCAGGAACATTTTAAAATGAGTAGTAGCAATCAGACTTGCTGATGAGCATGTTAAAGAAATAAGTTATTGGTGATTTATTTAGCATGCAAAAGAAAGTGTGCTTTTAAAATTAAAAGGATGTAGAAATCTTGTAACAGAACTTTCGGTTGTGATGTTAAGTACTGGACCATTATTATTTTAATGGGAAGAGCACCACTCAATGTCCACATCTAAAATTGCTCTTAAGTCTGTTCCTAAGGGCTTTGCTATACAGGTCAACTAAAGTGTCTTTAATGTGTTTTATAAATGAGCCATCAAATAAAAAGCTTTGCTTTAATGGTGTGTTGGTTCAAAGTACTTCTACATTACAGAGATTTTACAAGTTGTCTAAAAGACCAATTGGTTTTAGAATTCTGCCACTTCATAAATTCAGCATGAAGGACTTTTTCCCTCGAAGTATTTTTAAATATGATTATTGAAAACAAAATGTTGTGCCTGTGCTTTCTTGCATATTTATTCTCTTCACTGGTTTGTTGTGGTTATATGAATAAGTTGAAAGAACTGATGAATCTATTATGAAAAATAAAATACAGGAAAACACTTCTAAGCATATTTTTTCTGCTGAATATCAAATTATAATTAGAATGTTTTTGGATAGTCTTGTCAGGTGAACTATATTAGTTTCATTTCTTATACAAGCTGTTAGATGCTTTTGTGTGAATACTGTTTTTTTTTGTTAGCCATATATGATGAGAAAGAAGATCTGACCCAGTCAGATTATCCTTCCATGTTTCATAGGCTGATTCTTCAGAGAAGATGAGGCAATATGGGCTTTCCCACATACACAGCCATCCTGTCCTGATCACAAGAACTAGGTCCTGCCCTCTGGTAGCACCACCAGAACCACCACCACTTCCTTCTTGGAAGCTTTTTCGTCAGAAAAAGAAAGTTGTTGTGACATCTGAACCCCAAGGTTTGTCTACTAAAAATTCCAAAATAAAGTTGTAATTATATTTTAATTATTTTAAACATTTTTAGGACCATACTTATTATCTGTTAACTTAGTTTCAGTTGAACTCACTTTTGCATTACTTCCCCTTAGCAATATTTTTACATGTTTTGAGAAGTGTCTTTATTTATGTCAAAAAAAGCACTCTAGTGGAGCAAATGAAGAGAGAATGTTATCAAAGCATCACAGAAGCTCTCTGATGCAGAGCCATGAAAGTTTCTGAACACCTTTTAAAAATTTAAAGTATGTGACTAGTCCTGCTGCATCACTTCTTGGTTTTAGAGTGAATTTTTTTCCAGGATTTGTCTGTACTGCATAATGGAGTTAAATGCATGATATGAGATAGCTTGAATATGAAAATGTTACAGGCAGGCAAGCAAAGTATATTGGGATAAGAAGGCAAAAAGTGCTGCCATAGTTGTTTTGAGCTACCCTGGATAACCTTACATATAGGTTAGGCATGCTTTTTATTACTTTGCAGGCTGAGGATCAGAGTGTAAAGCATTTATTTTTTCATCATATGTCACCTAGGACTGCCCCTGGTTTTCCATTCCATTCAAGTGCGTGTGATGATACTTGGAGAATTATTTAAGGGTGATGAATTCCCATTGGAAATTATTTCTCAAAGTTAAAAGTATTAAATATTTTTATGAATGTATATATTTAACAAGTTGCTTTTTTCCCAGAGCCTGTGGTAGAGAAACCTGAAGAATATGTTGAGATTGCTAGTGAATTTTTTAATTACAAATTGGATGTTATCAGAATACCAACAGACATGTAAGTATATAATGTAGTTTCAGCATTAGCATTGTGAAAGTGCACTGTGAAAGTGCAATGGCTTATCTTTGCTCATGTCACATGAAAAACTGTTCAGATCATGTCTGAAGCACATCAGGACAAAGCACTCTGTTGATGTATTGATGTCACGTAATTAATCAGCGATCAGCAAACTGTGCATTTGGGATCAATATTGGCAGTACAACAGCTAAATTACTATACTAGATGCTTACAAAATGTTAATAAACACCTCCAAACTTCTGAACACCTTTTTGTAGCTAATTCCAAGAAGTTCTAATCAAGGCACAGAGGCATACATATGCAATTCTGCCCACCCTCCTGTCATTGAGGGTTACAAACACCTCCTGTTTTGGGAGTGCAGTACACACCTCCTTCTGGAGATGCAAGTTGGAGTGCTCTAGGCTTTAACTGCTTCTCCCTACAGTATGCTGATATCCATGCTGCTGGGAAAGCTTACCCAGGGGTGGATGTGCCCACATGGGTCCCGCTTGTCTAAACCTTTACGGACCTTTCCCTAGGCAGGCACACACTTCTCAGGGCTTCTGACATTGGAGGACAGGGAGCACTCTCAGGCGCTTTGCCTGATTCTCTACCCGGTGGACCCAAAGATGTAGAATATTTAATAGATCACTTCTGCCAGAAACATGAATGTTCTTTGAGGTATTTCAAATTTTTCCTCAAACTACTGATCTTTTTTAATTCTTACACATAACAAGGAAATAACTGACTGCCCAGTCAGTATTTTCATGGGCATCATGTTTGACATGGAACATTTAATGTTTATGAATGAAAGACGCTGTTCTCTGTTCATGATACTTGTTGCAACGAGCCTGAGAGTGCAGGTGAAGAAGCTCATGGTCAAAACACAGCTTTGTATAAATGCCTTGTGTTAAAGACTGTTTGGAAGTCCTACAAACCCTTGAAAACCAGAGTCTTCATACAGGGTGTCTTAGAAAAGTTTCAGAAATTGGGGTACGCATGACTTCTAGTCAATATTCCATGCTTGGCATAATACTTGCTTCCTGACAGGAAAAGAAAGATTATCCTAAAGTGTGTCAGAACCATGGTTTTTCTCCTATGACCCACTGCATAGTGCATTTTTGTCAGGCTTTATCTTATTGTGTGAACATTCAGTAGACGAGTTCTAAAATTACTAATCCTGTCTCTTTTATCCTGACTGAGGTTCTGTCACGAAGCATTGAATGTATCATATACCCAATGTACACTAAAAGGTTTATGTCATTTTGGAGGATAGGTGTCTTCTTGAGACTGAGTCCAACAACAGGTTGTAAATTGTTGGAGATCGGTGTGTGTTCTTAGGGTGTGTACACCTTTTGCTAAGTATATCTCTAAGTAAACTTACTAAATTACATATGTGGCAGGTTCTTCATTTTGATCATCATAATTGGATGTACTGATAATTCGTTAGATATTTTTACTTGTTTTTTTAACAGCAGCATTTGTCCATGGAAGAAGTGACCTTGGCATATTCTGGGAATGTAATTGTTTTGCTGATGCAGTTGCATTTTGTTGGTTTAAAGTACTTAAACTGCTGCTTGTTTTCAAGCAGTAGGAGTAAAAATACATTATAATGCTCTAAGCCATTAATAGGCTGTCAAAAGAACAAGAGATTAATAATGAAGATGTTGAATTATTTGCATGTTAACAGATTTTATATAGTTATTTCATATTTGATAGATTCCTTCCTGGTCAATCTACCCCATTTTTTGAAGGATAGTTTATTTAATGTGCTGAGTTTCCATGACAATCAGCTAATTTAATCTTTGTGATTTAATTAACAGATAACAGCCAAAAATATATTGCAGGTATTAACATTTCGTTTGAGTAATATAGCTGTGTAAATAAGATAAGGAACTTAGATACACAATTGGGACTGAAAGTTTTTCTCTTCCTTTTATTCTAATAAAATATTTTGAAACACTCAAAGTCAAGATAATTGTGACTATTGCAGCAAAAGATTTTGATATTTCATTATCTCAGTCCTCAAGAAGCGGGCTAAATAACACATGCTTAGATTTTAATTCATTCTTTTTTGCTGCAATAACACAATTACACACTTAAGTCTAATTGGCATGTATAGAAAATTGTTTTGGTCTTGTTCTTCTGGTTTGCTTAACAAGCAAAGAGTTACTTATATTTCCTTCAGTTTTTATTTCTGCCTCCAGTGAAGTTGGTAACAGAGCTTTCTTTTACTAGGACCAGAATAGGCCTGCACAGGTTTCCTTGGTTATCCTGTGTTTTAGCTGTCTGGTAGCTATGGAGACCCATTTTGAGGGAAAAGACAAAAACTATTCTGACACAAAACATTTTATTTTTTTGCCCTACTTTCATTCAAGTAGTATTTTTTTCCTGTCTAGGGGCCATAGTAATTTATTCATTTCTGGCATTATAATCTAGTTTTCAGCTGGCTTGCGTTTTGCTTTTTTGAGGGTTAGTTAAGAGGTCCTTCCAGTTTGTGTGTAGTGCCAAGCCAGTAATGATAAGAAATATATGAAGATACAGATTCTGTGCTGCCCTAGGAATCTCTCAAAATAAAGGAGACACTAATTATTTTTATGAAATTCTGTTAAGAATAGTTATGAAGACTAGTTTAAAAGAAAATGTTTGGATTAAAGTGTTTGAATTCTCTTTTATTATTTAGCCACTTTCCACAGTCTACTCTCAAAAAAGGATTTCATTCTCTCTCCTGTCTCACTTCTGTTACTGAAACTGATGAAAATGAAAGTGACGGTAGTGTGGATATGAATGAAAATGCAGAAGATGATTCTCAGGTAATGATTTTTTTTTTTTTTAAACTTGACCTAGTTTTATATTACAAAGGATAGTGAAAGACAAAATAGAAAATACTTAATACTGAAATACAGGTTTTCAAAGACATTTCAGAAAGCTTTTTTCCCTTGCTATTTAAGTAACTTCCCTACCCATGCCACTTTATAGTTACATTGCTGTGTATTGGGTAACTATGTCTAACTAAATCTTTCTTAATACCTTTAACTTTCCTTTTTATGATTTTTCCTCAGATTCTAAAAGTTCTATTGCTAACACTATCTTGGTTCTGCTCTTTAAAATCCTTTCGATGGGAGTATTTTCAGAAGATAGTCTGCAGTCTTTTAAATAAATATTAGTTTATATTATGATTAGTTTATTTTGGCTACAGTGAAAGATGTATTTAAGCATGTGACTAGAAAGATGTAAACTTTATTAATGCCTGCCTTAAATGGCATCCTTATTTAGGACTGAATGGAAAGACTTCTGGCTAAATCTAGAAAAAAAGTTAAGGTTTCACTGCTCAGTTGGCCTGCTCTTAAATTTCAGAAGTTCTACTTTCTAAAGGAATCCTCAGCCATGATTTAGACGCTCAGGTTTCCTGTGCAACTCAGTGAGAGAATGACATTACGGCAAAGAGGTTCACTAGGTGCAGCACTGAACACAAGTTGGCTCAAGCCACCCAAGCAATGCTAGTTACTAAGTAGAAGTCTCCACTGTAATTTTCCAAGATAGATAAGATGAATCTTGCCTAAGTTTAATAAAACATTACTAGGATGACTTTGGGAAGCTGTAGTTACTGAGTTTTGTAATTACTTTTTTTTTTTCTTGTTTCTGTTTTTAAATTGGAATGTATATATGCTACCAAAGTCTTCTTTTAGATAAATCTTTAACAAAATGCTCCTTCTAATGTTTAAATCTTACATGCTTAAGAGAGAAAAAATGATACTTTCAAATTTCATGGAAAAATGCAACATACAGCATCTAATGAAAAAATGTTTCATATAGGGAAATAATAGGCAACACAGAGAAATAGAGACTAAAATACTCACTTAAAAACAAACAGAGCTCCACTGAAGTTATTTCATTTGTTCAATGCCTACAGAAAACCACAATGTGGCAGTGACAGCATCTCTTCAATTTCATATTTACTGCAGCAAATGCTACTCAGAAGACCATTTGATAGCATTTCTCTTTTTGACTTTAAGAAAATGGAGGGAAAAAGCAGTCTAGGCAACATACAAGTGCTTTCAGTGATGTTATACTCAAAATCTGGATCTGATTCAATAATCCAATTATCTTTTGGGGAAAGCGATATTTCAATTTGTAAATATTTGCTACAGTTCTTCCCACGATATTTATTTTCTCTCCTAAGTAAAGAGGGAGTACTTCCATATATGTTAAATTCAGTGTCATTATGATACAGAAAATAACTTACAAAATATATTAATCCATAGTGCTGTGTAAAGGAAAAACAGCAACCAAGTCCTTACCCACTCAGTCCAGCAGTAAAGGTGACCTAATTGTTTTAAAATCTCTACTGTCATTTTTTGGGACAAACGGACAAATATACTTGGGGATAACATTTATGGTATTTAGTTGATGAATAGTGACTTTCTGTATGGTTAAAAAATGTGTTTGAAAACAAAAGACATACTCTTAGGGATACCTTTTGACCTTCATGAACAAAGAAAACAAAATTTATTTTAGTAAATTTTGAAATGAATAGGAAGTAATTTTCTACGTAGTTTTTGGAGTGCCTATTAGTGTCTCCTCTGCAGAGTTCACTCATATCATTTTTATATTTCAGATCTATATCCATACTGTGTGTTTAGAAAACGTAATGTGTGGACATCGTTAGTGAATTTAATGATTTTAAAGTAAGGCAGTTCTATAGAGAAGAAGAGTACTTTACAATAGAATATATCTGAGACCTGTGATCCTGTGGTATATTTAGCTACTCAGTATTTTGTGTACATTTTATAAACAATAGCCTAATTAGTACCTCATAGTACTTCACCTTTAAAAGTTTTGTTAATAATGGTATCATACAAAAATTATTACAAAAGCAGCAGGGTAAGAAGGAGCTGTAAGTAGCGTCTTATAGTATATGGTAATTATTGCTTCCATTGCTTCATTCTCTGGGTGTACAAATACAGATTTGGTTAGTTGCAGTTTAATAGCCTTTTATGTGCTGGAAGCATCAAAGCAGTGTGAAACATCCCTTAGATTTTCTCCCCTAGGCCAAGTGATTTAGAAGGCTGATCTATCAGCAGGACACGCAGTCAAGGAGAGACAAGGGCAAGTATGAAAATGCACAAAAGAGAGATGCTGATAAAACTGGAATGGTTGAAAAAAGACATGAATGTGATGGAGGCTGAGGGCAGTCTGATTCAGACATGAAATGTAAGAAGTTATGAGCAGCTAATTGACTTGTACATGAACTTTACTTTTGCCTCAATTTAAACCTTGGCTGAGAAATGCTATGCCTATTAATAGCTAAAGTATGCAAGTAGAACTTCATTTTTACAGATTGGAAAATGAAATGATTCTTAACTTGGAGAGCAATCTTCTTTTCTTCAGATATTAAATATTTTCATCAACAAAATTATGTGGATACCTCTGGCAAATTCATAATGGGAGAGCTTTCTTTCTGTAGTTTTAAAAGTTGAAATAACAATATATACTTTTTGAAAAAGAAATCAATTAGGGATTAAAAAAGCAAACACTGAAGGAGAAATTTAGATATCCCAAATTCACTAGATTATTGCTAATTCTTAGAATTTTGTATTGTAATACACTGAATGTGAGTAATTTTGTCTCCATTTTAAACTGTGTGATTGCTAGTCAGAAGACATCTGCTTTAAAACCTTTGATATGGATTTGGTAAATCTTTGGGATACAGCAGTTTTATGCTTTAAGCTGACTGAAATTCAGTCAGCTGCTGCGCCAGATGCTCAGCAAGTTTAAATTGGCATATTTCAATTCACTCCAATGTAAACTGCACGAAGTAACATTGCTGAATTTCTGATTCACTGTTCCTAAGGTCTGTTGTCACAGAAACAGACTAGTAATACATAATAGATAAAATTTTGGGAGCTGGATGTACCTTCTTTGAAAAATATGAAGTTGAAAGACATGCTGTTATCCCTCATGCCCCCAAAATGGTCATGCCAAAAAATAGAAATTCTTTATTACTGAGTTTTTCAAACTTTTTTTTTGCTTCAACTTTCCCATTCCCTGATTTTACAGTCCTGAAAGCTTTTTGGATTTGCATTAGGAAATAATATTTTTAAATACCTATTTTTGGTAATTAAATTGATCTTGAATGACTGTTATTAAGAAAATACGTTTTGTTAATTTTTGTTTAAAAACTCCATAACACAAAGACAAATTCTTTAATGGAGAGCCTCTCCTCTTTTCTTGTTCAATTGGAAGCTAAGTAATTTATAAGTGTAGAATACATTGAAATACTTGTGAAAGCATTTTGTGGCCAGGAAAAAACCCAAACAGTCATCATAGGTAAATTGCAGAGTCTTGCAGTTTTATGCAACAGCAATTTTTTCAAACACTTCTGAGAAAAAGATTATCCTGGAGTAGTGTTTTCTTGTAGATCTGCCATTCAAAAGCCTCCTTGAATATTCTTCATCGTGATGAATTTTTCGATAGATGTTATCTCTAATTCCACTGAGAATAAAGCTCTACGTGTTCTGTTGGAGGAAATGCAAAGCAAGAAAATCTAATCCAAATATGTTTACCTTCAGTATGTGCAATGGCTACTAGATATTTGAATATACTGACCTTATTTCTATATTCATAAATGTTAAACAGAACACTCATATTTCTCTTTGTGGCTTCTTCAGTGTCAAGCTCCCTGGCAATGCTAATTTCTAGAGCAAAAGTGTTAAAGTCTCCGCTCTCTCTCAGAGACATAAACACAATAAACTTGTTCTTTAATGTGCATGTTTCCTTCATTTTTCTTACTCCAGTCTATCCATTTATTTATTCAAACTCAGTCTTACCTTCTGGTGTACAGCTGATACCAGCTTATTTAATTTGCGTGCTCTGTTGTGTTCTCTTTTCTGGCTCTCCATAAACGTTACAGACTGTTGTGTCGTAATAAGCTTTTTCTTTTTCTCATTTTAATCCTTCCTATGATATATTTCATAAGTGCAGTGATTTGGTATTGATTCAGCAGAAGGGCAGGTAGAAAATTTTTTAAAAAAATCTATTTTCTTTACAAATTTTATCATCTTGAAAATTATGTCAACCTGTATAAAGTGAAAATTCCCTGCTTTTTATTTTCAGGGTAAAGATTATACATGACATGTGAGGCGCATGAATTAGAAGAGGGACTTGGGAAGATGCATTTAGACATTTCTGATATAGAGAGACTTTTTGATGGGTCCACAATTACCTACTTGCTTAGATATATTGGGCAGCTTCAACATTAGAAACTAAATAAAAGAGAAGCCAAGTTGGTAATCCAGTATCTTTAAGATACTTCTTATGCCAGTTTGTGCACAACTTTGCAAATGTTTGTTCTTTTGTACCATTGCCTTTTTTCAAAACCTACCTCTGTTCTCTTGTCTCACATCACAGCTAAAATGAAAACTGATATTCCATTTAGTGAACACAGTGACTGAGGAATAAAAAAAAGTCTGTGTCCAAGTGACTGTAGATGCAAAACCCTTTGATGATATAACTGTCAGGTCAACATCAAACCTAGGAATTTAATACAGGGTTAGATCTTAAGAAATATTTCGGTTGTCTTTGTAATTTTGAAGGATTTCAAATGGATTTTTAATCTTAAAAATTGAGTACTTGAAACTTTATTCCTTCACCTGCAGTTATATCCAGAGAGCTTATTTTTTGAAGAAGACTTGTGTTTTTTGCAGAATAACTGGCATGTAAAGTTTTGCATGCATCATTTTCTACAGTAGAAAAAGCTGCTTTTTCAATAAGAATATCAGATGAATATTAAAGCATATTATTTGGTAGAATTGAATAAAAATATAGCTAATGTTAGGAGGCTTAAAAACATGAATGAATCCTTGAAAACAACAAGATAGGTATAAATTTATGAATTACTGTTATTTTTACAAATATGCATTAGTGATTATGAAACATAATGGATGATAAATTAGATTTTTAAGTTAACAGTGGAATTTTCCTCACAATTTTCAATCAGATTTGCCATTCATTGAAGGAAAAACAGTAAGTAATCCTCCCAGAATTTAACTGTGTGCATCCTTCCATGTTTCACAACTGGACCTAAATATTTTCTAATTTATTTCTTCATCAGATACTGTGGCAGCAGAGCTGACCTTTCAGACAATGTGTATTCATAAAGGAGGAAAAATGCCTTTATTTTCTCTTTCTGTGCCAATGTCTTAGGCACTGTAATGAGGCAATAGTATAAAAGAATGAGAACTTTCTTGACATTCCAGCTGTCTCCCACTCAGTGAGGATTAGGTAGATGAACACATCCTGTACCATTAGAAATGCAGACAGCTTTCGACTGCGTTATGTTTGTGCTCCAAAAACTGAGTAACTGAGCCTATGGGAGTCTCTACACAGCTGTGGTTAGACAGGTTTCACAGCTCAGCTTGGACTAAGTTACTAAGCATCCAGATTTTCCAGGTTACATTCTCCTCCTTTATTGGAAATTCTATTGATGCAGTTTTTGAGGATTTTCTGTACCTCTCCAGGCTTTCCTGCTGCCAACTGTTAGTACCAACAAAGTAGCTCTGTATTAAGCCACCACATGTCCATACTAGGAGCATGGATCATGCGTACTGTCCATGAACATCCATTGGGCAGAAAGTTCTAGACTTGTGCAGATGTTGCGGTCTCCAAGGCTTATATAGTGGATCTCATACTTTTTATACTTTGGGCATGTCTAGGATTTCTGAGAAGAAACGTGATAAATTGTACAGCTGGCGTGTATCTGTTTGGTAAATTCTGTGACTCCTACAAGAAATTTGGCAATAATGGAATCTTTCAAGTTGTAGGGTCACATGCAGAAATATGACAGCTCTGTGCATGCATATTTCTGAAGTCACAGTTTAAAGGGAAGAGATAGCCAATGTGATTTTCAGACCCATATGTTGAGAATGACTGTCGATGTGGCATGACAAGTGATCACAGCTTGACTTGTTTTGATCAGTTGTGTGTACAGAACTCTGGAAACAGGAGCTGAAGTACATGGGTGTTTGCAAGATCCTATAGTGTCCCTTTCAGTTCATTTGCTCTAGAAAAACAAGAAATTAATCTAAGAAAGAAGTGTAAAATGCAATATTTTTCAATTACTAAATTCTTAAACCTACTGTTAACAATTTCAGCAGTGTCTTAATTTTTCTCTTAATTGCTCTAAATGTTAGAACTCTCCCCAACTTTGACTCCTGAACATTTTTAAAAAACCCATGAAAGATTTGGAGTAGAATTTTAAATTTGTGCTGTGCTAAAATGAGACTTCCAAATTCCCTTAATAAACAATATTACAGTTAAATTATGTGTATTAAATTATTTGCTACTTCTTATTTTGAGATAGAGACTCCTGAATCTGCCAATTATTTGCTCAGATCTTTTCTTTAGTTAATTCAGAGAATATCAAACACCTAAAATTTTGCCAGAGGTGAGATTCCTGAGCCTGTTCCCATGTCCTGAGCTCATGGAGATTCTCTAAAATACTGCAAGAAGACTTTTACTGCAGCTAGAAATTAAGGTAGAAAGCCATAAATTTTCCTCTACGGAAGCATTCACAGGTCCCTTCATATAATGTATGCAGGGTAGTCTGTAATAGGAGAGTTGAGGCAGACCTGGATTTCCAGCACAGAGACCTTGTGCAAGGTGCTGTTATGACCTGCCATCCAGTCTAACTCAGACTCTAAATTATGTCAGTCTGCCCCTCAAAATATATTTTTAGATCATACTGAGAAAGCATAAAGGCATCTCCAAGTCAGCATAGCTCCCACAGCTCCTCTTTGATATGCAGAACAGAAAATCACTGTGTCCAGCTTCTGGCTATGCCCATGCTACCAGTTTCAGCATCAATACCTTTGACTCATGTAGATATGTGATAGTATATATGAGGAGTTTGGGTGGGGAGAAGGGTGACAAATCTAGGTAAAGGGAGACCTGTGATGAAAAGAAGCTTGCAAATTTGTTTGTAATAGACTTCTTAGACTTTCATATTTGTCTTTGCAAAGACAAAGCTAGTCCAGCTAAGCCACTAAGAGTACCACATTCAAATAGAAAATAAGCTGGAAAATGTGCAATCTCTTTCTCCTACTCTACCTCATTAAAGAAAAGAGGTGGAATTGACTCTTTTTCAGTGCATGTCATATTGCAGGGAAGAGGGTAGTCAGAAGGAAGGATAACTAGGCACACATTTTTAAAACAAAGATTTTAATCTTTCAAAGAAAAGGACCCTATCTTTGCAAATTTAATGAGTGGACTTTCTGAAAGGCTGGCTAACTTCGTTTCAACTTCAAGTGTAAGTATTGCATTCACATTAGTTCAGCAGCCCTAGTTTGGAGCTGGGGTTGACCAGGATAAAGTAGTTTGCCAAAAACATTAAAAAAGAACAGATTACTTTTATTTATGCAGTGATAGAAAACAAAAGATACTATTGTAATCAAGGATGCTGTTGCTGATGACAATTGTGTACTGTCACTTGCACAGTAAGAAATGCTTGTTGGGAAAGGAGCCCTCCATACATTTTTCAAGAATGGAAACTGAGAAAAAAAAGGAATTGATTGTAGAATACAAGTAATTAATTCGTAGAATAAAATTTATTTTATTTTATTGTCAAAAACCAGTAATATCAAAGAACATTGTTTTAACAGTGAAGTGGTATGTATATGAAACTGCTTTTATCTCAGACTCCAGATCATATGTACTTCTCTAGAAAAACATCAATTTGTCTGTTGGTGATACTTATGTAGGTATTATGGTGAAAATTTCTGGTTTTATTATTCATTTAAGAACCCAGCCCAAGCCCTTGATGATAACTTACCAGCTTGTTCCTCTGTCTCTAGAAGGACTGCCCCCAAACCAGATATTTTCTCTAAGAAAATAATGCAAGATTATAATCATCATCACTACTTTTTCTTGTTTTGTTTTTTCACCATATAGGAGACCTTGTCCGAACAAAGTGGAGAGGCACTTGGTAAAGGTAAGTGTGTGTGAAGTTTATGGTCACACTTTTGCCATTCCCATGTTATTTGGTCTCAGTGTTAATCCTCATGTAAATATATCAGCAGTCTTACTTATTTATGTGTGTTGGTTTTACAGGAAAATATTTAAAAGAACTGGTGATGGCATGTATAATTGCATACAGCAGAATCTTCAGTTTGGTATTAAAAAAATTCCAAACACTTCTCATAAGTTACTTTCCAGGAAAATGAAGAGTAACTGTGTACAGTGGATTTTGTACACAGAGCTCTTTTTTAAACACTGTGAATTATACTCTTCTTTTTTTCCCCTGAAAAATGGCAAAAATAACCAAAAAACAACTTTCATTTTAATGACTGTTCTTTTGAAATGTGTGCTGCATCACTGTTTGAAGAGTATTCAAATTTTTTTCAAAATGAATACCTTGTTTTTTAAATGACTGCTTGAAGGATTTGGTCAGAAAAATAAGAGGCTTTTAAAAATATGAGCCTTCTTTCTAAAAGAAGGTTATCAGATTTGCTCAGTGCACAAATATTTTGGGTCCTAAAACTGGCTGCTAGGAAATATCTTTCCTTTGACCAGGGTTCTGAAAGAGAATCTCAGAGCAGAAGATTTAAAATGTGTGGATAGTATTCATGCATCATTTACCCCACAATTCACACATGACACTCATGTTGGCTTTGGTTTTCAACTGTGTTCAGTTCAAATAGCATTCTGTGAAGTGCACATTTGCTTTTTAAGACTTTTGGAAGGTTGATTCTCATGGTCAGAAAAGGCTTAGAATGCCATTTTAAAAACCTTTTTCTTTTTTTTTAAATTTTAATTTTGTCCTCTGTAAAGTTTCTATGAACCTCTCTTCCAATGATTGAGAAATAGAATAAATATCCTCTCAATTAAAGCTTGTGCAAAACTTCATAGCTTATACAGTGATTAAACCCAGTAATTTCATCCAATACGGTTAGATATTTTCACAGATTTTAACATTATCTTCATTTTGGAAAAATGTGCAACAAGCAACTGTCTCAGGTAATCCCCAAATGGGTAATACAAGATAAGGTTATAATGGGGGGAGGTAATAACAAAAAACCTAGATCAGACTGCAAGTATACTGAAGAGTGACAATTTATTTATGGTATTTACATGTCTCAAAGTAAATGTAAATCATACTTCTTCCAAACCTATACTAATAAATTGGTTTTGTACATTTGAGGACTGATAGTAATTTCAGGTACTGTTTTGCTTCAGTATCTTTTCTTATGAATTCTTGTGTTTATTGACACCATCCTGGTAAAAAAAAAAAAAGAACCAAAGCAGAAAAATTTCATTATATCAGAATGCTACAAGGTAATGAGTTGGAAATACAACTTTTGGTTATTTTGTCACAGCTCAATGCCAAAAACCCAATAGAAATAAGGTAGATTGCAGATGATTAATCTTTATGCCTGCCATGAATATGTTGGGAACTTGGGGTATTTTTGTGGTTGTCGCTAATAATTGACTCTCAGGTTAGAGTATCTCAATAGCCAGATTGCCATATTTTCTGCTCGATCTAAAGAATGCTCAAAAGATGCCCATTGAAAAAAAAAGCTTCCATAACGCAACCAAGGAAAAGGATGACGTAGGCATATTTACATCGTCTGGCCTAGAATGCTAATTACTCACATTACTACTATACTGAAATCTTTTGTACTCAGGTTCTTTTCACAATCTCTAGGCCATCTCAATCCATGTGTTGTCATTTCTCTATGCAAAATACCTTTATTCCAATTTCACTTAGGTTCCGAGGGTTACTTTTTATTACTATTAGTTCAAAACTATTCATTATGAGTCTTTAAACTCCACAGAATATCTGATAGCCTGAAACATGAACCAAAACTGAGAGAAAAAGATAGATCTTTTTTAAAAAATGTGTTATTTATGAGTAGGAGTGCTTAAATACACTTTTTAACATGGCTAAAAATTGCTCAAATTTTGCAAAGTATGTGGAAGAGAATTCAGTAATTTCATCTCTTCAGAGTTTGGTTAAGGGTCATTAGACAGTAAAATATATGAATAGTCTTATGTCAGAAGAGGTTTCTTTATTCGCTTGAAGCAGATTCGAAAGACATTACTGTTGAGAACAGTGATATTTTACAAGTAAACTCACACATATAAACAAAACCTTTCCTGGATAAGTGATATTGCTTTTCAATATGTCAAGCCATTTTTTTTAGGATTCTCTGCCCTTATATATTCATTTAAAAAAAAAAAAATCTCACCAATCTACATAGGCTGCTGAAGTCCATTGAGACTTAGGGCATTGAGGTTTATTACATTTTTTTTCATAGCACTACTTGCATAACTGGTAAGCAATAGTTAGCAGTTTGATTTGCATTCTTCTTATAGTTGTAACAGGAACCTCTAAACTGTGCTGTCTTTGGAGTGCATGGATCAAAACCTTGAGCCTTTCTGTTGACGCTGGTTTTGCTTTCCTTTATCTGCAGTGGAAGAACTCTCTTCCCTCCAAAGCCAGCCTGCACACACAATCAACAGAAAGGTTTATATGTTAACTTTAGATAGGGTGGAGTGTATGTTCTGTTTGAAGTGTGCAGATTTCTACTGACTGATTGATGCTGAAGAAGGTCTGTTGGTACTACTCTTGTACTCATGCTCAGGATGGACGAAGAGAAGGAACATTGAGCCACAGATTGATGGCACCGGGCATTGTCCCGCTCTGGTGACCCTTTTATCATCCCCTTTGTGATACACACCTTTGTAAGCCAAGCACTGTGATTGGCTTACAAGTACTGGAAGCCTAACATCCATGTTAAATTAAATTGAAGAAAAAGTCTAGAATTTTCAGCTTTCAGGTAGTTTTTCCATAGTTGAAGGAAAGGGAAAAGGCCTTTATTGCCTTTCCTTATATTGCATTTTTTTCAGTTCTTGAAAAATAGTAGAAAACTAATTTAGAGCCATACATTAACCACACATTGTCTCTCAGTATGTCTTGCTGATAATGAAATATTACAAAGCACATTTAAATATAAATTATGTATGTTTCTAATAACTTTCCAATTTTTTATACCTTATGTTGGAATATTACTTCATATTTTTCCTCAGCAAGCATTCTGAATTAATAGCTGTTCAGTTCTTATATTCTGTTTTTGAGCCATTCTCAAAACTTCTTTTTGGGCCGAGTCAGACATTTTCAGTAACCATTTGTATGAGTCTCCCAGAAAAAATGCAGGGAAAGTGACATTGCAACACAAAAAGTTATTGAGTGATTGCAAAATCTGTCTACATATGTCTTTGTTTATATTTTGGTGTGAATCTGACCTTACTTCTGATTTTCCTACAAGAAAAGTCATGTAATCCAGTTCAAATCTGTTTCTGTTTGGAAGCAGTTAGACTGATTTGAGTAACATTGTGGGGTGCTCACAGTGGCATCATAGTAGCATCATCTAAGTACTAGAGGCAAGGCTATGTTCTTTGTGTCCGCCACATTTTTGTGTATTTTTTTCCGTGGGTTGTAAAATACTGCCTCATTTACCTTTCACTCAACAGGAGCTTTGGACGAGTGTATGTATTTTTCTTTGTATAGATGACTTAGGGTTTGCAGAATTCATGTGTGTGTGTACCTAACAAGCTGATACTGAAGATTCTCATGCACAGTTCAAAATGTGGCAGTTTATTGAGGCACACTACTAAATTTCCATATGGAGTTGTTTCAGTCACCATTTGAGCTTTATAGGTTAGTGGGGTAGCTTTTATTTTTAAACTGTATGGATAATAACTGATGTATGGATAATTTTCTTGTAATTTTAGGATACTTTTCAAGAATGATACTGCATTAACTTGCATATTGTCACTGTATTGGCTCTGTGTGTCTTTTTATCTTTGCAGAAGAATTACATGAGAGTATCGGTTCAGATGCAAAACAAATGTCAGAAACAGCTGATACTGATGTGAAGACCCAGACAGAGGCTAAATCAAAGGAAGAAACAGAGTCAGATAATACTTCAGTCTCCAGGGAAATCTGGATTAGCTTTGAAGACTTCTGTGTTTGTTTCCAGTAAGGAATAGAGGGTTTGGGTTATATTCTATAAAATATACAGTATAACAGTGGTAAAATTAAAAATATGACTATATAAAAATTATATCTTCTTAACAGATCTTTCTTGTATAACTATCCTGCCTTTCAGGGTGGCTTCAAGGCTACTTGTCAGACCAGACTTGCTGTCCCTGTGGAGAGTGAGTCTGTAACTGCAGCCCTGCTCTATGCCTTGGGTGTGTCCTCCAGAATACAGTGGATTACACAGCTACCAACTCCGTATAGCAGCTGTCAGCCTGCAGCTGGGGTGGAAGGTTGTACTTCATGGAGTGTTGTGGCCATTAGGTCCTTTTACGACCCATGAGGCACTGGGCAGACATAGTCTGCATCAGAACAACACAATTCTAAAGAAAAAACGTTGTTGAAATCTGTTGCCATCAGCACAGCTTCACTTGATCAGCTACGTGTTTTCTCTCACTCCCTTTTCAATATTATTCCAAGGCATTTGTACCACTGAAAGCACAAAACAGAGTTGCTGTACTTGTAGCATAATATCTTTAGCTTCCGTCTTTCAGATTTGAGAAGTCTGATACACTACATATCCTTTAGAGAATCTAAGAGTGCTGCAGGAAGTAATTTTATCAGAGAAAATTCACCCAATGTTATTTTATTTTAATGTGTAATTGAGATTTCTTTGTAAAGCTTCTATTTTCATAAATGAGTGTTTTCTTGAGCAGATACTAAACCCTACTCACTCTCTAAAGGAGAATGCATAACTTTTATGCCAGCCTGCAGAAAGAAACTTCAGGAATAAAAAGTCATAGAGCACTTTAGGCCTTGTTAAGGTTTACCTGATACTTTTAGGTGGTCCCAGGTTCAGGAAGATAGGGTATCCAGAAAAAAAGAAAAAAGCATCCCAAACAATATAATTTCCTTTAAAATCTTGCTCACAATATCATGCAGAGAGTATGTGAAATACTAACTTTCTAACTTGTTAGCCAAATGTTAAAGTACTGTTGACCTTTTGTAGACCAATATTAATATTAATTAAGGTATAAAACATTTGTCAGTCTTATCTCTAAATGAGTCAGAGTTTATTTTCCCAGTGAACTGATAAAGTAGCTGTTAAGAGAGGATCTTGGTTGACCCTTGAAGAATTTATCCCTCAGAAGAAATTAGGCACCTAAGATTTTCATTTTACCAGTCAGTTCAGTTGAAAGCTTGTCCTTCTCTGACATACCTACATCTCAGATACAGTGAAAATAAGATGAATGTTCATAGTTCGTATCAACTTTGAGAATTGAGGAATATTTTAGTCATTGTAGGAATTGATATGTCAACAGCAGATCAGGATCCCTGCGGAGTTTCTGAGTAATCAAAACATTAGTTCACATCTGATTCCATCCTCAATTAAAGCTGAAGCCGTTTATGTCTCCCTTGGTGAAATCAAGGTCAGAAAAATTGTTGTCAGACACTTTGTAGTTTTCTGAAGGTTTGCAAACAGCGTAGAACTGAAAAAATACATTAATAGACTTTATAAAACAGTCCTTCCTTACAGTTATACTTTATGTAAAACTTTATTACAGTAATTTTCAGGTGGACATGGAAGTTTTAGAGTAATATTAGCCTGTTACCATGTATAGATTGAAAATAAACAAATTATTGGCCTGACCTCCAATGGAAAATTGTAGAAATGCAGCAAATATATGAATTAATGTTAGCTGCTTTCTCTGGAGATTAATTTTATTCACCTTTTTTATAACTAAAGATGTTGAACCATTTTTGAGAAATACCTGGGAGTCTGATTTATGAAAATAAAATTAATATCTTGTGCTGTGAAATAGACAGTTACCTAAAGTATATAATTTATACTGATTATATTCTTACAGTCATATATATCTTATATTTCGATTTTATATTCTTCTTAGGAAACTGTATGTTTTCCACAAGCCTCATACATATGCTTATAATTATGAGAAGACAGATTTTCAGGTAAATGACGGTATTGTGCTTTTTTTTAGTCAGTCTTACATAATTAGATAATACATACATCCTAAAGGATATTGGTAGATCAAATAGAACTGCTTTTTCTGAAAAATAAAAATGCATTAAGATTACCGTAATCAATAAAAATGTATGTTTGCAAGCAAATATTCAGTATTTTACATATGTGTTTAAGACAAGGAAAAAATATTGTGGAATGCTACTGGACAATAACAAAAAATGGCTTATATAAATAATGAAAATTGATAGTGAGTCAGATCTTCATCCACTCTTTATTTTGGTTTAAAACTGCCTTTCAACAATTTGCTATTAAATTGAATTTAATGATCATTCAGCTACATAATCTGTTCTTCAATTCCCCTTCACCTTCCCCTGTCACCTAAAGCCTAAATTTAGCATAGCCCTCCATTTTCTCTTTAAATGCTAAGTCTTTTTGCTATTTACAGCATCCTGTTGCAGGGATTTAGAAATGCTCTTTAGTTACATTGAAATTATGGAATTTCTCTAAATGTGCCATTAGTTCATATTATCAGAAGGTTATTCAACATGCTTGAATATCCCGTTCCAGCTCTTATTTTATAGGGTATCTGGAGTGTAATTGTAGAGTACTGAAATGTAAACTTCAGGCATGAACTTTATGTAAAATCATGTACAGAGAAGGTTAACTACATCGATTATGCTTCATAATTGTAGTATACCTGCAATTTCAAACCTCTCTGTAATTACATCGCAAGAAATTTTCCTAATGACTGCATGATATACTTTCAAAAGCCATAATCAGCATTAAGACTGTGTCAGCCTCTCTGCTCTTGTGCCAAAAAACCCTAACCCCTTTCCTGTAAAACCATTCTAATTTCTTACATTCAAAGAGGTGAGATGTTTACAGTATTCGATAAATTCTGTATCATGCTTATAAAATAATATTTTAATATTTTGATAGGAAGATAAAAATACCCAAAAAATGGATTTATATGATTCTGGAATATCCAGGAAGACATGTACTGTAACAGTTCTGAAGAAAGAAGCTCATTCGCCATTAGATTTTGAAGAATTTCTAGGAACAGTAGAATCATCCTATAGTTTCTAATATTGGCATAGGAATTATGTATTAAGGTTGAGAGTAAAAGATTTTGCCCCCATAGAGTCTCGTAGGGAAAAAAACCTTTTATGAGGGATGATCACTCATATCCACAAATCAAAAGAGTACTTATTTCTTTCAAGCTTTCTGTTATTAATTTGAATCAGAAAGTTTCAGTACAAAAAAATTTTGGTCTTCTGTTGTTTTTTGGCAAGTACGACTACTACATTGAGGTACATATGATGAATATTATATAAAAGTAATATATTCTCATGCAAAAACCTGTTCTGTTTACTTTTATCTCTTACCTGAATATTATGCTACATGCAGCATGAGGCTCTGGGCTTAAACGACATGTCTGAAATTTGGAAGAAGCAGTGACAATTAATTGTTTACTTCCCATACCATAGCTAAGGTCACCATATCTGAAATCTTAGTCTTACTTTGTATAAAGCCAGTGGGACAGCATTCAATGAAAATGACAGATGAACAAATGTCCATTTTTTTATACAGTCTACTGAGGATGAAGTCTTCTATTATTTACTTGTGGACAGTCTGATGCCCACTGAAATCCTGGTTAGCTTTTCTACCATAGTACACTGGTATGGTACTGAAGGTAAGGCCAACACAGAAAAGTACATGTTAATGTTGTGTTTTCCCATTCTTGAATATGTTTGTGGTGTTGTGTTTGTCTGTTGCGTACTTGGGCACAGTTTGAGAGTTTAGCCGTAGTTTGAAGTAGCCAAATGATTTAAAGAAATACATTAATATTCAAGCAATACATTGTCATTATTTCATATTGATGATGAATATTGTAATGAAAAGATCCCTCCTTTTACTTTTTATTATGATTTGCTGCAAGCTTTTCATCTGTATATTTCTGGAATGGATTTCCTTGTGTTTCTTTGGGGTTTTTTCCCTACAGATTCCATTCTTGCAAGCTACTTTATGCCTTAGCTGATCATAATGCAATAAAACCAGCAGTATATTTCTGAAATTTCTTTTAAACTGGTACAAAATAAGCTCTCAAGTACATTTAAAGTTGTTTTTTTCAAGATCTAACAACTTGAATGATTTAAATAGAAATCTATTTTATTTCATGAAAACGTGGAATAGAATTCAGGAAAGTTAAGGCATTTTGTGGTAGTTGGCTTAAGTTAATCACATATTTAAATGTTGGACATGGATGTAATTTTAGTGCATCTAGAGTGGAGTAGAGAGAACCAAACAAAACCTTAAAAAACCAAACTGACCGTTCTGTTAAAATAGTTAAAATATTAGCTATAAATATAAATAAATACAAGTTTTAAATGGCTGTTTCCCGCCTTTGCATGTGGACAGAAAGGATTTGTATGTTTTACAGCAGCCTTAAGTGACTTGGAAGATGTCTGATGCATACATCTTAGTAACACATTCTTTTAACCATTGTTTTCTAGCAAATAGTACAAGTAAGTTATATTTTGTACCACCAATGCACTTTAAATGATTGTTTTTTTCTGAGTTAGCAAAGCTGAAATGAAGACTTTAATGACTGGGAAGTAGCTACAGGTTCTGCATAGATGTGCCTGAATTTTGTTGGTATTCACTCTCCCTATGTTGTGTGGGTTGTGTTTTGTTTTGTTTTCTTAATCTAGGTACTAAACAAGAATGTTCAGAGCATGTGCTGAGAGTTGAACGTTTCTGTTGGAAATCTGTGACTCCTGGAGAACTTGTGTTAAAGCTGTGTACATCTGCAACCAAAGCTACTGTGGTAAATCTTCCTGTCGGGTATGTATGAGGCTTCTTTTCTGTCCTGACACTTTCGTTAAGGCTTGAAATGATCATTTACTTTACACAGTAACACAGTAAGAATTTATTTCCTAAAACATAAGTTTTTGGAGTATCAAACTGATTGATAGATTTGGTAAGACTGCCAAATTGCTGTGAATTTACCAAAATTTCTATAAAGATTTTGAGTTCTTTACTCTTATGTAAGAGTAACAAGAAAAGTCACACTGACTTGCTAAAAAATAGATTTAAACTCCTACAAATTCCTACTTAAAAGTGTTTCTAACTAGAATGATTTGAAATGTTCCCTGGAGTAGCAAGAAAAATGTGCATATTAGCATTTTTAGTGGAACTGTAAAGCATGATGATACCATAGGATGTTTCAATGCTTTTCTTGAAACAGGATTTATGCAACATGGCCGGAGAAATTCTAACATCTATGAAGTCTTGCATATCTTAGTTCCCATTCACATACGGCTTAATATGATTTTTTTCTCTTTGCATGCTAACTCTAAATATTCAGTGTGGGGCATTGGCTGATGGTTTAAATAAATAAATAGATAAAAAACAAGAGCCCTTGATATGTTATTTTCTGAAAACACTTCCAGGGAAACCAGGAAAACAACATCTTCATGTCTTGTCATAAACATACATTTCTGACTAATTCACTGAGGCCTTCTTCTTTTCCAAAAAGAGAGAATCACTAGTTTAATCTCAGAGATGAAACAAAACACGTTTTTAAAAAATTAAGTAAGATGTCAAATAAATAGGCATAGAAAGAAAATAGCACAACATTATCATACTGAAATTAAATCTAAGATCTTTGATAGTGCTCTTTATTTGTTTTGATTCAGAGTAAAACTGGCATAGTTATTACTATGTTTATAGACTGCATTCACATCTAGTTTTGCTTTCACATATATTTTCTTAGTATAGTTTCCAGAAGTTGTATCCCTCTGTCTGTAGGGAGGGCCAAAATGTGTCCTATTGCACCAGTAAATTTCAAAGCTAACAGAGATACCATCAGCTCAAATTTATAAGCTTCCCACCTTTGATTCTCTCTACTCCAGTCAGAGACAGGAAGCTTTCAGTCAGATTTAATTTACAGCAGGTATGGGAGACAAATGGGCATGTTGACCACTTCCCCATTTAATTCCAAAAGATAAGTCCCTTGCTAAGCATGGAAGGCCTTCTCTTCGCACTGTCTGTTAGTATCTAGGGGACATTTAAATTTCATTTGAAAGAAAATGTAATTTAAAAAATGCCAGTGTGTATGTGGGGCATTAACTCTCCTTTCTTACTCTGTCTGCTGGTTTTATGGTTAACACTTTGATGCTGTGGCCTGGATGAGTTTCTCCAGCTAAATACAATTCTGACAATGATATTACCAAATGCATGAAAAGAGAAGCTTAAGAATTGCTACAATTAAAAAAAAAAATGTTTGGTTTTTTTCTTCAACATAGGCGACACATACTGCTCTTCACGGTTAGTTGTCCCATAGGGCACAACATTCATCTATGTACCATGGTGCCCTGTCTCTTTGGAGAAGAGGATGCTGTGATGCCAGCTCTTGAGAAGGTGTGCATAATGACTAATCAAACACTGTGATAACAGTTTTTCTGACTATTAATTAAAGTGAAGAAATATTGGATTTCCACTTATTAATTTTAATATGAAATTGATAAGGGCATTAAAGATACGTGTTTTACAGCACAACAGCTACTGAGATGTGTATTGCAAAAGTTACCTTACATAAATGTAAGCATTGGGTAGTATTGTGGTTTACATAGAAGGGCAGCATAAAATATTAAAAATACTCTTGTTGAAATACATATGTCAGGTGTAGCATATAACTCACTTTTTGAGCCATGTCATAAAATACATTTATCGATGTGAATCGTTATTAAAAAATACCTGCCTATTTAAATGAACTTTCACGTCGGTGAAGTATGTTTTGTCCCCAGAGATCGCATATTACTTGTTGGGTCCCAGTGCAGCTTTTATATCTAAAATGAGCAATTAAATCAAACAACTTTTCATAGCTGAGATAAGAGGCTCAGGGGAGAAATTACTACAGCTTTTGTTCTTCATTGTCTACAATCCAGACAGATATCACTGTAATCCATATTTTCAAGATTTCTTTAGCAAGCAGTAGGCCCAAATATTTGTTGAGGGCCCTGAGGGTAGGGAATATAGTTTCTAGAGAACATCAGTGCAAAAATGTTTTAAAAGGTAAGTGTAACAGCAAATTTACATAGCAGTACAAATTCCTGGTCCTAATAATAAAACAGCTTGTGCAAATTTATGACATTTATTGTAGTAAAGAATATTGCATATAAGAAGTTGGGGCGTTAAAAATATCTTGTGGCTGTACTATCCACTTGCCTTCAATTTTTGGATGAAAAGCTATTTCTCATCAAGAAAATAAAGCAGAATTTTATCCTTGGGTCTTCCCTGCACTTCTTTTTGAAGAGAGCAATTTCTCTGCAGACTGTCATTTGCAGAAAAGTGTCCACATTCTTGCACAGAAATCCTGATGATGATTAATGATGCTTTAGGCAGCATGTATTTGATCATTGTTTTCTGCGGGATACAAATACTGATTTGTCCTTTTACAACACAAGATGCTGAGCACTACAGCTGACAGTCTTATTATCACTGCAGTAGAAAGTCTCTGTATGGATCTTATTTTTGATTAAATTTCCTAGGACTAGTAATATAGGAAAAATAAAATAATTAATAGGTATATCTTATGGTGCCTGTTATAATGTTGTATTGTTTTTATTTCACTAGCTAAAATCAGTGAGAATTTTATATGCTTTTGAATATCAGAGACCTAATTGATTTTACAGTTTACAATATTAATAACAGCTGCATGCATTCAGAAAAATTTTGTACTTCAACACAGAAAAAAAGCTTGTATGCTGTCATAGCCTAAGAAAACAAAAGAATCTTTCTTTCTCACAATGGTTGGTTTATTCTCTCTCCCCAGGAGAGCTGTCGGTTTATAGAACAGGCTACGGTTATCCTGAAGGCTGTCGGAAATGTGATAAATAATTTCAGCAATAATGATGAGCTTCCTAAAGCCTTGAAGGAATTGGAAGTAGTTCGTTGTCCTCTTGGCCTTCATGATACTAAAATGGCTGAAGAAAACTTAAAGGTGAACAAACAGTTTTAATGAATGCATATCTAAAAGCTACAGAAGCTGGATAACTGCTTAACATTCTCATTATCCTCTTCAAAACAATGTCTGTGCATTTAATAAGGACCACCTGCATGCTCTGAATGTGGCATTCATTATTAAGCGTAAGCCCAAATGACATAACTTGCAACTGTACAATAATTATCTTCTTTTAGTAAGAAAAATTTCAATGTGCACAGAGTAGCACATTCTAAATTGAGTCTATTTTTGTCAATATAGTTTAGCATGCTTTGGGGAAGAAAGCATGAGCTGTTTTTACATTGCAACCTCATTTTGAATTTGAAAGATACTACCTGAAATGCAGAAAAGTCTAATGGTTCTTTTCTGTGCCTAATGTTGATGGAACAGAAAAATATTATTACAGCTTATATTACTGAAGGCAGTAATGAGTTCTTTCATTCACACTACTTTTATTTGGTTTTATTTGTTTCTTGAAACTGCAGCATTCTTATTTCACATTTCTGCTGTGTGTGTATAATAAAGATACATGACAAAAACATTACACTTTTATGTAGATCTCTATGCTAGAGCTTTTCAATATTATAAAAAGATGGTAACAAAAATTTTTTATAGAAGATGCACTAATTTTTATGTGTATGCAAATGTGGATAATAGTGCTATAACCTGATTTTTCTACAGTCAGTAGTTCATATATTCCAGATTCATTTACTTTCATCGAAGTACTAGAAAGCTTATACAGTTTCGACTGTATATTTTAGAAGATTGAATAGAAGAAAGGGTTTAATATTTTTATAATCACTGATATTAAAAACTAGAACACCTAAGCTAGTGCTTTTATACATAGGCTTGACACCAGGCTCAAATTCAGCAAAACAACAGAATTAATAAAGACTGATGACAGGTGCACCACTCACGAAAGAGGTAGTTTTCATGACAAGTCCACCAAAAAAATAAATTGGTTTGTACTCAGGAATGGTATATACAGACTTTAAATGCATATGCTCATACGAAATATATGCAAAATTTAGAGACCTTAAGAAAAATTCAGTAGTCATAAGCACACATATCTCTTCATCTCTCCCCCTCTAAGAAGACCAATGTATAGCTGGAAAAGAATAAAAGTCCAGAAATTGGATAAATGAGAGGCACTGAGCTGACGGTGATTCAAGAATGAAAATATGGAAATTATCTATCTTTAATACAAACGTTATTCTGAATGCAAAAAAGGATCTACTGCATTCTTTCTTCACTAGTCTTAAAAATTTTAAAGATAAAGGATGTGTTTATTAGTATTAAAATACATCAAATGTTTCCAGAAAACAGAAAAACCTGAAACTAAGAACAATGACAGAGAAAAATCATGTATTTTCTAATAAGTCGTTACTGTGTTCAACTCAGCTTATGAAACAAGTTCTGAAAAATACACCCTAAAATTCCCATCTACCCAAAGTGGGGGGGGGGGGGGGGGGGGGGGGGAGGGGCGGGGGGGGGCTCTNGGACTGGATTTCTGCTCTTTAAAGAGCATCAATATGTTAAAGAATAAAAATAGAGCCAAATCTTCAAATGCGGTGCCACCTCCTAATCTAGAAAGCATTCCCATTCAGTTATTGGTCTCTGTTCTGAAACCTTGAATTTAGGGTGCCATTGTCATGATAGCAATGTTCTTCTGTCCTGTAGTATGAGGCCATCAACCCCCTACACATAAACTACTAAAATGTTTTTGGGTGATAAGGACACTGTAAAATAAGTCCTATTTTCTTATTTTTATAAGTCAAGAATGAAACAGTTTTTCTCTTGATGGTTGTCTCAAAGCATCATAGTCCTACGGCTGGGATTAATTTTCAGATACATTATTTGTTAGAGGAAGTTAAAGACTTCATTTTTATGTGGTAAAAGAAGAGGGAAACAATTTTTGAAACAATAATGAGAAATAGTATAAATCAGTCTTTAAAAATGAATCATTCTTTGAATGCTTTTCCTCTTTTTGATTTTAGGTTTTCAATAATGCATTTTGGTATTTGATCAAATATGCAATAAACAAGACGGATCTTTACAAATATAAATTTGCCTTCAGGTCCTTCACTTTGGATTTTAAAGACACTGATATTTCTGGGGATGACACTGTATCTTCAGGTAATATATTGATATTGCTAATCACTTCAAATATATCTACCCATTCTTATTTTCAGGGAAGCCAAGCCTGCCCTGTTGGTTGTTTTTTTGCTGAAGTAGGTACAGTTAATTTTTAAGCCTAAGACTTTTACTGTTGACAGCACATGTAAGGCTCATCTCCGAATAGAAAAGATCCTTTTCTTTGTTCCAGAAAGTCTGTTTACCCTTTGTTAATTTATAAAACTGTCCTTTGTCTTCCTTGAATTGCATTTGTTAGTATTGACAAACATGAACCAGCATCTACATTTTTTGACCTGATGTACTGCAGCTCATCACTTTTGTTCAAATTACCAGCTGGAAAGACCTTAAATGCATATATTGTTCACAAAATGAGAGTGAAGGAAGGCTCAAGTTAGTACCTTCATTGAAAGTTCAGATGTTTCTTAGTGATGCGTTGAGACGTTTTTATTTATTCGGGGGGGAGGGGAATTTTAATATTTCTTGGCTTGCTTGTTTGTTTTTAAGCTTGTTATTTGGGAAATTATTGTGTTGGCTGGCTAGTTGGCTGACTAGTCATAGCCATGCAGTGTAGAACTGGCTGTATCACCATCTGCCTCTTCTCCAGCCTGTGGTTAGGGTGTGCTGTGAACCTGAACATGCTGAGAGGAGCCATTGGAAGGCCAACATCTTTATTACAAGCAGGAATAATTCTCTTCCCACTGTTTCTTTGCTTCATTTTTTATGCAGGCTAAAGGCATACACAGTTACAATTAAGTTTTCCTGGCAAACAAATTTTCCATTTTAGGACTTATTTTCAGTTCTTGTAACTTTTTAATCTATTAATATTGGCATTTAATTAATTTTAAAAATTCTTATATATATGGTTTCATGTCACAACAGAAAAATAATTTATCTGATTTGTGGGAAGATACGTGATCAGCATTTGAAGGCTTTTCTTTGGGACTTACCTTTTCCTTCATCTATTGTGAACTTACTGAATAAAGTGTTTCTACTTGGTCAAACAAAATGATACTAACTTCCTTTTGATTATTCAATTTATTCTGGAAAAATAGCATAAAAAAGTAAATTAAAATTTATGCGAATATCTTTACTGACACAATGATGTAGTACTCTTGTCCTTTTAAGAAGAAACATTTATAAGCACATATATTTTCCTCTCTTTACTGGGAACTTTTGTCCAAATCTCCTCTCTTCTAAAGTTTATTCTTCTATGAGACATCAGGTATTTTTCAGAGAAATGCATCCCATGACAGGAGTATGTTACAAGGGTCAACGTATTGACATTGTCACACCACTTGAAGTAAACAACACCTGTCATACTTTTTCAAGATGACTGTGCTACTGATTTCTGTATTCCAAAAAAACCCTTAAACACTTGTCAGCAATAGAAGACATTTTTAAAATAGATTTGAATAATTAGCACAGTTGACAGGTTGTAGCAAAGATCTCATATAAATTACTAAACTATGAGATCCACTGTGACAATATTTTTTAGGAGTTGGGCATGGAATCAAAAAAGAGAAATTAATGTATGGAGAAAGAAAGTTCTGTTTCAGTTTTGTTTCCTCCAGTGTCCAATATATCCTTTAAATTATTTGCTTTTAATTACAAAATATCCCTATTGGACTGGAAAGTTAATTGTTTCCCTGTGGTTTTATTGACATTGGACATTTTTTGACCTTTATTGACATTTTGCCCTGCTTAATAAAGGTTTCTTCGGATTAAATGCATGCTCTTGTTCAGATTCCATCCATAACCCTAAAGAAGTAAAGCATAAACCAAGTGAAATGTCAAGGAAAAACAGGTAGGTAGCAGGAAAAAACAGTTGAAAACTGTACTGTAGAAAGATCTAGAAGGATTGGCATCAGCTGATTTCTCTGGCCCACATTAACACCTCTGCATTGTCAGGTTAGTTGCTCAGATCTCGTCAAGACTGGGGGTTGTAATCCTTTGGAACCCGATAGACATCAGTGTAAACTACCATAACAGATGAATGAAATATTTTTATCATCTGTGTCTGAGAGTATATCAGGTCAAATCTGTGCTTTTTTTGAAATGCCACCTCCATTTTATATTAGCATATTCATTTTGCACTGTGTGCTGAATTAATCTCAAGATTTACCAAGGGCAAGGATATTATGATGTACTGCAGTTAATGGTCATGCCTGGTATGGTTTCTGAAAAGCCATCCTGAAAATGATCTAGTGATATTTTTTTGTGTGCCAAGTATCATCCATCTTCATGGAGCAATTAGCACAAGAGCGACCAGAAACCAGTGGAAAACTGTCATTTGAATGTATGAAAAAAGATGGAAGTATCTGAAGCTTCCCCATGGCATGGCTCTTCTGTTGTATTCTGGAAAGAGAGTGAATAAAGAGGCCCTGCAGAACTTTAGGCAGTCATGAGGTGCTGAATTTACAGAGGTATGTGATGCTTCCTGGAAAAAGAAGCGTATCAGGATGATGTTACGCAAGAGGTGGTGTTGGCAACTCAATACTGCCTGCCTGCTCTGTGTTGCACATGTTCCTTGTTTACCTCGTCCTGGTTTCATTGGCCCAATAGTGAGCCGGCTCACTGGAGGGCTGTGGCGCTGATTTTCAAATCTCAGGCACTCGACAGTCATTTAAGCACATTTCAAGGCCTACGTTTCTTTCTCATGGATAAATTCCAACTCTGAAGTTGAAGTGCTGTGCCCTTTGTGTAAAGTTCTCTTGAAACCTCCTGGTCTGAAATTTCATCTAGAAGTCAAGCTGTTCTCTCTAAGCTTATCTTAACTGCATAAACTGTATTTGAGAAGTCATGTTCCTGCTCAGTTCTTTTCCAGAACAAGTTTCTCTTTTCTTCAGAAACATAGGTTGAGTGATTATACAGATGTGTTGTGTGATTGAAAAGAGAATTCTGAACATTTGTTTCTTCTTGCACTTTGGATTTGATCTTGAGTTCCAGTAAGGGGTGAAGGAAAGCTTGACATCATTTGGTTGAATATGCAAAGTGTCTCTTGTGCACATGCAAAATACTCCTTTTTCAAAAAAATCATTGTTACATTGCCTCCAAGAAAACTGCAGTGATTTTATGGTCAACAAAATCTTGCTAGGCTGCTTTGAAAGTTTCAGTTTTATTATTATCTGTGTGTTTTCTGATTAATAGCTAAGGCGTGTCAGAGATTTTTGACAAATCTGTTTTCAATCATAATGTCAAATTTGAAACATCCACTAGTTCAATATTGATTGATATAAATAATTTCTCAGTATACATTTCTCTGCTTTTAAAAAAATTAAGAAATGTTAAGTAAAAAAAAGGCCCTTTAAAGATCACAATATTTAATTTAGACCTCATTATTTTGACTTAAATGTTGCAAAGAAAAATATTTTTGTTCTTATGACATTGTATAAAAAATTAGAACAAAAAAGAAACCCCTTAGGAATATATTCTTTAGGAATATATACTTGTAATTTTTGGGATTTGGCCTGATCTGCAGTAACTTTTAACAGTTTCTATAAATATAATTGATTTCTATGTGACAGTCCATCCAAATTTTTTATATTTCTGTTTTCAGAAACAGTTTAACATTTACATAACTGACTGTATATCCAGGTATTCTTTATCCCCACAAATGAAATGTTCTATTTCTAAAGACATGGGTATTTATTTCCAGTTATGGAGTCCACTTGACATCCTCAGTGGATGAAGTTTTCAGCTGGTTCATAGGGCAACCCCAGACCAATACTTTTTGTGTGTACTTTTATTTATTATTGATTCCTGTTCCATGTTAGGATATTATTTATTGGGTCAATCTGTATATAAGTGAGTATACAACTTTTACTTTATAATATACTGTTTTGCCTTACATTGGGAATGTAGGCTCTGCAGCAGAACTCATTCTTCTGAGCTGAATCGTGTGCTGAAAATTGAAGTCTATTTCCCTTCCATGAAAACAATGATTAATGGGGCCAGAAATCATCTTGCCATTGGGTTATTTAATTGTAAAATAGACAGGCTTGTAGATTGAACAAATTAATGTTGAAATGTGTTAAATTGATGAATGAATGGGAAAGCCAAAACCTTTCCAGAGGTACACAGACAGGACACATTTTAGAACATTTTAAATTCCAGTTGGATATTAGGAGAACATTTTTCGCCATGAAGGTAGTAAAAACTTGGAAAAGAATGCCCACTTAAATTATGGAATCTCCATGGTTATGGAAGTACTAAAAAATGGACTGGACATTTACTCAAGAACATGAGCAACCTACTCTAAACTGATCCCTCTTTGGATGTGGGATTGAGCCAGATGACCTTCAGTGGTCCACTCCCGTCTGTATTATTCTGTCATTATATGCTTCCATTTTATAGAAGTGGTTGTGCCAGTCATATTGCTGAGTTCTAATCTCTTTTCTGTTGAAGTAGGCTTGTGTAATCTTTCAGTCCCCAAGTATTAAAGAGGCTTTCTAGGGTTTGGAAATGTAACACTGATGAGAAATGATGGCTTGAGAACACAGCCAGATTTAGCAATATTCAGTAAAAGAGATTAGATTGAAATGTGCGATCTGGCTGATGAAAGCAATGTCTTTTCTTAAGATAGTTTGTTTGCCTGCAATGTTGTCTACATTTTTCAAGCAGATGCCTCTTCCCCTTTTTGTGTTTTGGTACTTCCTTTTGCAGCACTGTTTCCTTCCTATCACGCTGTCTTGTTCCTTTGTTCCACGTGTGTGCAGTTCCTAACCAGCCCACTGTCACTGGCCCCTTGGAGTGTTGCTTCCCACACCTTTCCCTCAGTCCTGGTGCTGATGGCTTCCAGGATGCTAATTCTAGGCAAGAATGCCTTCAAAGAGCTCATTGCTGACTTGTCGGAATCTACTCGTTTCTGTTCCACTTCAAAACCCCTTGGTAACAGAAAGTCGGATAAATGAACTCTCCCTTTATCATAGATCTTACCCTTATTCCATGCCTCCTTTGTGAAGGCTAAACAAAATGTTTTGAACACTGGTGTTTAAAGTATTCTTTAATAAAATGATCAGATTGAGAGACAGAAGTACTTAAAATCTTGTGAAGCTCTTAGTCAGTGTGTAGAGTCAGGCTATAATCTATCAAGTCCTCTTAGTTCGTGTTTGGAACAATATTTTGAAATTACAGTAGGAGATGTGATTTTAAAAAATAAATAGCTGTCCATGAAGAGAAAAATTAAATTATTTGGTGTTTGGAATTAGCAAAGTAGCTGGCATTTTTACTTTGTGTAATTATACAATATATTTTCTCGGATTTTATCACAGCAAAAACAAAATTTCAAAAGTGATGTTTTCGTCATAAAAGTTTTATGGTTGAAATCACTGTCTTGCTATTTTGTGTTTGGTTTTGTTTTTGTTTTCTCTTTTTAAATTTATTTTAGGCAGCTACAGGACTTCCAGCTTTGCTGATGTTGCTCATTCTCCCATTCCTTCAGAGTGCAGTGAGGAGAAATGCCTTAGTGGTTGGGAGAACCGAACTCCCACATCTGAAGAAGAAGCAGCAGCTCTCAAAATTCAAACCATCTGGAGAGGGACCTATATTAGGAAAATACTGAAGAGCAGAGAACCAGGTGTGTAGTTTAAAAATGCCTTTCAAAAGTGTTTCATACTTCATCTTATTTAAATCTTTACTGTAACGAGCTTTTTACTAATGGATATCTAGGCAAAATTAACTGAAACCAATTAAATAGAACTTACAGTTCTATTAAGTACACCCAACCACTCAGCACATAAAAAGCAGAGGAAAGATACACCCCTCTGCTAGATTTGCATATGTACTAAACCAGAATTTACATTAATGTAGATTTAGGTCAGAGCTGGGCTACATGTTAGTGTTTTATTCTGGAAATGTAAAGGAAATCATAAGCATCATAATGAGTAATCAGTGGAACACACACAGTATCAAAGTCATGCTGTCCTCCAAAGATGCTGTACTGATACTATCCTTCAGTCTTATGTATACAGATAGAGGAATCTTGTATAGCATTTCAAGACTTGTAGCGCATTTCCTATGCAGCAATTCTATTATCTCAGCTGGAATACTGTGTCCAAGTGTTCACAGTCCAGGAAGAAAGAAAGATAACAACTGTGAAATTGTGAGTAGAGCTGTAAGGATCAGGACTAAATAGAGGCCTTGTACTTACCGGTTGTTAGTTTGTAATTTCAGAAAGACCAGATAAAAAAAGGCTTTGCTATAACCTTTAAGTACCCATATGAGAAAAGGAATTTGATAGCAAAGGATCTTTAGGCTGAGATCCAAAGGGTTTGTAAGAAGATCTTTAGTCTGAGATTCAAAGACTGTGACTTGAATTCGGACACATTCAAGTTAGAAAAAGTGGCATCTATTTTTGACAGGATAAGGTATTTATGGAAATAAACCAAGATCTCTGTTGCACTACTGAAAACTTTAAAATCAAGCAGTCTAGTCTTTATCTGTATAGAAGAAGACACCTTGAGATGACAACACATCATGTTATCTAAGAATTATCCAACATGGATGGGAGGAGCTACCCCCTGGAGCTGCCCAATTCTTTTCCTTTTAGCTACGCAATTACTTTAGGTACATCCCAACTCCTTCCTAGTATCTGCAAATGAAAGCTGCTGGGAGTTAAATAGCTTATTCTCTGAGGACAGAGATTGCCAAATATTACTACAACATGTTGCAGTGAAAAAACCGTAAAATAGAGAACATATCGATCACATCATTTTTGCAGCTGTAGGAGTGCTGAAAAGTACAAAGGTGATGATGAATAGAATATACTCTGTCAAAAGAGAAAACAGTTTTCAGTTCAGTGAGACCTCTGTAAAACTCCAAATAAATAAGGCAATTCACTTGTGCAAGTTTCATTTTTCAAAAGTATTTGGCGGGTGTAAATTTAGAACAATAACAAAGTTGGATGTTATATTTTCTAACCTTTTTTATTATTATTTCTAGGTACTAAAGAAAACACTGATGTTGAAGAAACCTTGAAAAACTTGTGGACTGAGATTGAGTTAAATTTTGAGCAGTGTGCTGTTATTTTGTTAAGGTAATCATGCAATAAATCAAAGTATTTTATTGCAGGTAATTACATACAATTTTCATAAACTGCTATTTCACAAAATAAACATGGTAAGAGCATTACTAGTGTCAAAATTACAAAACCCTAATGGAAGTGATATATGACTGAAAAAATGCTATGCTTTGTTCTGTGTAACCTACATGAGTATAATCTAATTTTTAGATATGTTACAGATTTTTTCATGTAGCTTCAGCTAGCATATTACCTTTTTCCTGTATTTAATTTTTTTAGAATTTGGTAGTCTGTTCCCTAAGTATAGATCTGATACTGATTCCTTAGTTAAGCATTTACCCAGTTGATTTAAAGAAAATTTTATTTGTGCTGTTTCTTAAGGAACCATGGTTGACAGTAGAAAGGAGATAGCTATACTATTCAACTGCACCCAGTTTATTGTCTCATATGGAGACTTTTTTATTGCACTTCCTTGAAGGAAAGCAGATATATTTCTAGGTAGATGCTTTCCCTGATATTTTATTGCAGCTTTTGGATAGACAGCGATTCTAATTTTAACAGTGCTTATTAAGTCATTTGCAAGCATGACACTTTGGGGATCACATATTTTCATTTTCATATTTTCAAGTCCTTCAAAAATCTCCCTGCAAGTGTTCGCATAACTGAGCTAGCAGTAAATCAGTTCTTCCAGGGGTGAGGAGTGCAAACTAGCTATAATTACTGCCTGTGGATATAAATCTTCACTTCTTATAACTAGCAGTTTGAGCAACACTCTCACTGGGTATAATTTTATTTCACTTTTTAGTGTTTCTAATCCTGAAAAACCTGTGTACATTGATGGAGTCAGGATTTTGCAACCATAGCCTAGTTGCAAATATTAGCCACCCATTTTAGATTTGCAGCATCTCTATATCAGCAGAGATGAGATGCAGCTTTTAGTCTGCCTCCAGACTTTTAAAACTTACGGGGTTCTTAGGCATTTGATACTCAAATCTGAGTATTAAAATCATGCTAATGTGGTTGTGCTTAATTTGTTTTAACAGCTGACAGATTTCCATTTAATGTAACAAGCTAGCACCTTGGCTATAAGGTTTGCTTTTATTCCTTTGTTGTTCCAAAAAGTTTTAAAACTAAATAAAAGGATTTTAATCTCCTGATGGTGCCACAGCTTGAAGATGACAACTTAATATAAAGGAAGTGAAGTTATGCAACCAATATTTATTTAAAAAAAAAAAAAAGTAAAGTTTTGTAGAAGCCATAACATTTTGGGATTTTAGAAAGAGCTCTAGTTGCAGATAGACTGATGGATAGAAATATGTGTATGTATTTGCCATGAGGTCTGAAAGAGCTGATCTCTCCATGAATATTTTTTTTGAGAGTGAACAGCTAATAGACAAACATTAGTAGCACATTTTATATTGTTGTTTTACATTCATGTACAAAGTAGTGTTCTTCATGATCAGCATAAGTCAGTATATATATGCCCTTCTGATTAGATTTAAGTATTTATCTTGTTTTCTGGTTTCCAGAGAAATGTTTAGAAGAAACCGTAAGTCAGTGGAAAAGTTTCCTTGTTATGAAGATGAGTGGTGTAAGATGTCTTTCACTGACTATGCAGTAACATATGCTGATCAACCACCAAATGTGTGGTTTCTGGTTTTCAGGTGAGTTTCACAGAGCCCTATGTAACTCTTACGGGGAAGTAGTATTGTCTCACTGTGGGTTTTCACTAACCTGCTTAAAAAACTTACTTCTTATCTGTCTGCTTTCCTTAAATTCTGATGTATACTTTGGCTGGAACAGAGTTAATTTTCTTCTTTATTTTCTCTTCATTTTCTTCCTAGTAGCTGGTAGAGCACTGTGTGTTTGGATTCAGTGTGAAGATAATGTTGGTAACACACTGATGTTTTGACTTTCCAGTGTCTCATGCTCTGCCAGTGAGGAGGTGCACAAAACTTTGGGAGGAAGCACAGCCAGGGCAGCTGTCCTGAAATGGCCTGAAATGGCCGAAGGACATACCCATACCCATACCACAGAACATCATGCTCAATATATAAATTGTAGGGGAATTATCCGGAAGGGGGCCAATCACTGCTCAGGAGCAGGCTGGGCATTGGTTAGTGGGTGGCAACCAATTATACTGTGCATTATTTGTTTCTCTTGGGTTCTATTCCTCTTCCTCCCTCTCCTTATTGTTACAAATATTAATATTATGAGAGTATTTATTGGTATATTTTGTTTCAATTATTAAATTGTTCTTAACACCTGACATTTACATTTTCTTTCTGTTTCTCCTCCTCGGGTGGGTTAGGTGCAGGGAGTGAGTGAGCAGCTGTGTGTTCTTAATTGCTGGCTGGGGTTAAAGTATGACAATATTCTTGCTTTGTGTTGCATAAATCCTTTTATTTGTGAAAATAATGGTGATATAATTTAATTTTTTTTTTAGAGAAATATTTATTGTCCCAGAAGATATGCTTATATTGACAAAGGTGTATACCACTCTCCCTTCCTATAGACTTCATGTTCTTGATAATGACACACTGGAGGAAATGCCACATGCCTTTTTAAAAGTGGCACCTCATGTTTATCCCAAAAATCAGGTAAATACAAGAAATTGTTGTGAAAAGTATAATTTTAGACAATTACAGGTGCCCAAATTCTGCTGAGATTTTTAGCTATGTCATCGTGTTCTAGCTAAAAGTACAGCCTGATCTGCTTCTATGCTAAATTTTTCTCAGTGAACTTTTGATTACTCTCTCTTCTAGAATCTTTCCAGCTGCTGTTATTTTGGGTTTTTTAATTTTTTTTCATGCTTAACACAGAGAACAGTGTCCTTTGTACCAATGTTTAACATATGGCCATGAAAACGTTGAGTAAGGAATGATAAGTGGATGTCTTTGGGCTTTACTTCTGCTTGTATATCCAACTGTGATGCCCTATTTTGCAGTGCTATTGCTGCTTCATGTACTTCTGTAATCCTAGGTGCTTTCCTGAAAAATGAACCCTGTACTTTATTATTCTTGAGTGAATACAGCGTATTTCACTACTGATTCTAATGCTATTCTTTCAGTCTATTTCCACAGTTTAAATAATCTTTAATTTTTATTTTCTCTTCCTCGAAAGCTACCTTACTTCCTAGTTTGTGGTATCACCTAATTAATCATATGTATATTTTCCATTCCACCGTGCCCATTACTACTAGAAATATTGAATGGAATCAGGTTGAGGTTAGATCTTTGAAATCTCACTGACTGCATCCTGCTCTTCCATAAGGCATGAGTATGTGCTTTCTGGGTGTGATTGTTCAACAGCCACCCTAGTTTCCTCATTATGACAGTGTTTCCTTAGGCTTAGAAGAATGATCAAAGAGACAGTGTCAGGTGTCTCCTTTCCCATAGTATGCTTTTCTGAAGAAGGAATCTTGATTGGTTTGATGGGACTTAATTCTTTACAGTCTTTTTGCTATGGTGAGGGTGCTGCAAGGAGTTCATCTTTTTAGTTATTTCATTATGCTTTCAGCCATTGCACTTATGCTGAATGATAATTTTTTGGACACCTATGCCCATCTATAAAAAAAAGATAACATGGTAGTTTTATAGCACCTTAGTGTATTCCATCAATTATCAATGAAAACTTAAAAGTTTTGTGATTGTTTTAGTCTGTTATTTAATTAAGAGTTCAGAAGTGCATCAGACCTAACTAATCCAAACTCTTCATTTATCTGTATTATAATTTATTACTTAATTTCTTATTCTGGCCTGCCTCTTGTCTTTTAATATTACTCCAATATTAATTATTCTAGTCTTGTGTTCACAGTTGACCTTTTAGTGAAGACACATTCTGTTCACATTTTAGTCTTCTCTATCTTATCTGTCAATAACAAGGCATTGATGTCAGTTACAGACTAACACTGTAGGAGCAGTTGTCTTTATTTTTTCTTGTAGCTTCCAATTTCATTACTTTTTTTCTTCTGTAGAATCAACTTGCATTATCTAGTGTTTATAGTGAATATTTTCTGAATGTGACAAATAAGCACTGCTACTGCTGGAGGACTGTGGTTTAAAAAGGGTGGCAGACAAGCTCTTCAAGCTCTCAAAATTAACTACGATCCTCAGAAATGGGGTGTGGATTCCAACAGACAGGAGAATGCAGGTTGGAATCTGACAGTGGCAAGTGGCAGGATGCAAAAAGAAATCTCAGTGATAAACACTACTTACTGTTTCTCAGGAAAGTGGCAGGTTGTGGAAAGAGCAACTGCAACTTCAGATTTTTTTCAGATCCTGCTTTGCAAGACACAACTCTCTAGTTCTGCCCATAAGGCAATTTTTCCATTTCTCTGATTTCATTAATCCTTTCTCAGACCTTCTCCTATTTAATCTATTTTCTTGAAGAAAGGTGTCCAAAATTGTACACACTATTCCAGATACGATCTTACCAACCTTTTGTGCAGTGCAGTGGTTTTCATATTGGGGTTTTATGCACTACCCAACTAGGTACATTCTGTAGCCATTTCTTTCCCATGGGTACAGCACAATAGCCTCAGTGATTCTGTTAATAAATAATGAAAATGGCCCTTTTTATTTGATTCCTGTTCTTCCCTATTGAAGAAGTCCCCTCTTAAAGCAACATTTCTGTTATTATTTGCTAAACTAACGGCTTATGTTTTATAATAATAAATGTGGTTAATAACAATAAAGAGTAATTTTTAGAGTATTAAAATAGAATTCTTCAGGCATACTGTATTTTTCTCAGTAATCAGAATTTTTTTGTTTTTCATTTTTCTGATTACATTTCTCAATTTCTGCTCTCGGGATCCTCAGTAAGAATATAACCTGATACGCTACAATTTAGCTTGTTTTCCTCCTATTTTTAAATATGTCATTATTGTTTCAGTGGACCTGCACAAGCTTTTGAAAGCTGTATTGATACTTTGACAAGACATTTTGCAATTAGTAGACACAGAATACATTGGTATTACTGTAATCTAACTTACCTTTTTTATAACAACATTTTGTAAAAAATAGTCAACAGTGTAATACATTAAGCAAGGAATTTTACAGTATGCCTGAATTCCTAAATGTCAGTATTATTACATAAAAAGCCCTTTAAAAAAAAAAAAAATACACCTACTGCTTCTGCTTCAAAGCTATGACTCAGCAATTTACAGCAGAGCTAAAAAGGAATCCTGTCAACATATACTGTTATTCTGCTGCAGAGACACTCCTGGAACACATTAAAGTTCATTTCAGAATGAGTGACAATAAAGATAAAATCTGCACGGTAGCAATCAAGTCTGTCTTATTTTTTGCAGACATTACTGCCTAGATAGAAACTGGCTACTTGCTTAGCATTATTTGAACTTTTTGGGATTGCATTATATTTTCTTTTTTTGTGGTGTTTTTTCTACTGTGGGATACAGTTGAATTTGGTTTAGTTATTCGTGTTTTTAAATTCTACTCTCTTTATTATTCACAAGTCTTTTGAACAGATTGTAGAAAGGGATAGAGATAAGAATTCAAGCTTCAGCTGACCTACATAGATGAGAGTTTAAGAAATCATCACTACCACCATATTTAGTCTAGAAAATAGAAGTCTGAGCAAGGACCCTGCTAAGTTATGTATCTTGACTAGTCATACAAGGATATAGGGGAATCATCTTACTTTGCCATAAAGTTAGTTTGGGTGGTATATTAAGAAGCAATCCTTTCTGATTCTGGAGACAGGGAATTGTAACAAGATATCTAAGTAAGTAATGCAATCTCTCCAAGGTTTTTTAAGAAAGAGGCATAAATCTAATGGGATTGTTGAGATCTATTTCCTTATTTCTCAGTAGTGGCTGATGCTTATTTGATATTCCTCCCAAATGCAAAATTCAGTTATTGTGCTTTCTAATTGCTCATAGTATTCAGAAAGTGCTCACTCAAAAAATCTTTTGGTCCTAAGTCTAGATTTTCTGCATATTTATAGTGAATGTAAAGATTGTATAACATTATCTTTATAAATAGGATACAAGAGAAAGTGTTCTTCTCATGCACCCCATGCTGTCAGAAAGCAGTTGAATACAGGACTAAATCCTTCTCAGTTTCCAGGTGTGCTTGATAAGAACAGGGGGGGCTGTGACCATATGCTTCAATAGATATTTAAATAAGTAAGTTCTCCTGAATGGTAACTCTGAGTGGCTGCTATTACCTTGCTGATTAAAGGTTGTGAAGTGCTTTACAGTTACAATTGCACAAATTGGAATAATGAATAATTTATTTTACTTTCATTCTAAATATTGTGTATTCCTGGAATCAGAGCCCTGTATTATTGGCCAGTCCTGAAATCACAATCCTATTTATTATAAGGATTTTTCAACAAAGCTGCTTTTGCTGGTAAATCCTGATTTCTTTAAACAGAATTTAGAAGATGGCTGAAAGAGATAAAACCTTCCAAAGACTTTTCTTCTGGCCGATAAAACCTTCCAAAGACTTTTCTTCTGGCCTATTTCTTGAGTGGAACATGAAATTTTAATTTTGGAAGTAGTGAGTTAGTAGGGCTATCTTGGACTATGTAAAGAAGGGACTTAATTCTGAGTTCCCCTGTAACATTACAACTGGCCATTGCACTCCTTCTATCCCATTTTCCTGCTCCAGCCTTTCAGGTAATCACATTCTAATCAAATTTTGAAACATTTAAGTTTATTCTGTCTCCTCATATTCCTATTCTTAGGATTCATAAAGACCACCAAGGTCTTCACCAGCCTTATTAATTGTGTCTTGTGCTTTTTATCAATTTTTCACTTGAATTTAATAATACTACAAATGGTTTTTTCTTAAATCAGCATCTTCATAGAAATAAGATTAATATATTGAAACTTTATGCTGTACAAGCAATAGCATTATTAAATTAGGGTAAATGTTAATTTAACCTCAGATATGAAGACTGAAGTAATTTAATCTCTAAATTTCCATGCAGCGAACTCATCCACCCCTACTTTCACACTGCTGAAGCATGAAGGAGCATTTTAAATAATGAAATAATTTGATTAGAAAGTAACTTCAGGACTTTGGTTGTTTCTGTCCCTAAAAACACCTGCCAGCTTTGAAGTTAGACAAAATTGGATTTAACTTGCTGTGTAGCTTTTTGTCAAATATAAATTGCTATAATAAGAGATGCTTCATAGATTAGAATAGACTAGAAGTGTAAGATTCTTGCTGATGAAGGATATCTTATTATATTAACAAGTGTAACATGGACAAAAAGTGTGTTGCATGTAGTCCTAGAATGCATTTTGAATAGTGTTATTGCCATGTAAAAATGACTTGTTTTCCCCTTTTAGAGAGGATACACTTTTGTGGCTGAAGCGAACACTGGTGACCAACCTGTGGCAGCTGGAAAATGGAAGCTCCGCTTCATCAGTTCCCATAGTCCACTTCCTTTTCTCTCTCGTGAGGCTGTAAATAATATCTACTCTACCAAACAATTTAAAGAGTATTACATACCCAATAATGAATTTTTACTGTTTAGGTAAGTATTGAGAGATGAATAAGTATCTTCTGGTTTTTGTATGGGTCCTCCCTACCAGAAAAGTATGTTCTCCCCTCTTTCTTAGAAGGGAAGAATATTCATGTAAATATGTGAATTTTATGGGCTATCAAATTTAACATTTGATTAATAAAGTGTTATTTTGTGAAATATCACCACTACTTAATGAATAGGTGTGAAGTACACTGAGTATAACTTTAAAATCATCACAATATTTTGTATTTCTGTGAGCTCAGTCTTTTCCATATGCCAATTACTGAAATTCCATAGTAATTTTGGGGATTAAATATGTATTAAAATCGAGATTTTGCAGGTGGGGAGGAGACATAAAGTTAGATTTTTTTTTTTCCAGCTACAGAGATAAGCCTTTAATTAATATAGGAATAAAACACTTTTTTTCCTGATATAGTAGGAATTTTCCATCTTGCGCCATTGGTAGAAAAATTTATATGTGCTTTATTTTAGCATACTGATCCTTTTAGGAGAATATATTTAATAAAAATGTGATTTAGTTTTTATTAATCTTTTGTAATTGATTAAGGTTCATGAAAATCTCTTCTCAGTTCAGAACTATTACTAAATTGCTATACTGAAGTTTTCAAACAAAAAACTACACACTGCACTACAACAGGCCCTGTGCTTAGAGCTGATTAAATGTGTATATTTTGAAGGTTAATTCTAAAACATTTTATCTCGATTCCTGAAAGTGTTTTCAATATTTCAAACCAATGAATTGTTCTTGAGATAGAGGTCTCTTTAACAGGAGGAATCAGTTTCAATATAAATGAAGATAGCATGTAATAGAAACATAACAAATGGACTAAAATTATGTAAACTCTCTTTTTCTTGACGATTTTCATCCCTTGATTTTTTTTCTCCCTTCTAATGTTACCAATCTTTAAAGAAAACAACTTTAAGATAATTATATATCTTCAGCTCCAAATGTGCTGAAGTCAGGGTGATGGATTTTTTGTGTATTGTGCTTTCTTTGCTTGTTTGGTGAGATTAGTCATAGTAATTTGAATTTATGGGAAAAAAAGCATATCATTCATGAAGAAATGGGTCACAACATAACAATTATTTGAATTTTGTCGTCAGACTCTAATTCTACAGGTTTTTAATGCCACAGTCTTTTAAGTTGACCAAAGTAGCAGCCACTATCAAAGGAAATATCCTTACCCTTTTGAAAGCAAATAATAAGTTTTTTTCTTCAGGTACTTCTTTAATGATACAATTTCCTAATCAGGCTGATGTTATTCAAAAAATACAAGTACAGCAGGAGGTTAAGTGCCTATTTGGACGTTTGATTAGGCAGTGAAAAGAAAGAAATAGCTAGACCACCCCTTTGTTTTCAGCAGCAGCACTTACTTTGTTTGTTGATTTACTTCATTAAACTTCACTACAGGAAGCTTAGTCCATCAGATTCCAGTAAGACAGTTGACTCGTAACTCAGTTTTAAGTTTTTACTTCCAGTTCAGCACAAATTTAGGTACTTTCCTAAAAAAGAATGACCAGGTATAGTTGGTTATATTGCTATAATTTTTTCTTCCTCTTCAGGTATTTTGTTAAAGTTACAGCACCACATACAGCGACGTTGCATGTAGAAACCTCTAATCCAGATGTGTTCATTAAACTACAAGTCATAGATAATGAGAAGGAAATGACGAGTGTCATTGGAAAAGGCTATGCACTCCTCCCATTTTTTAATTTCTGGAGTAATCAATCACTTTTGAGCTCCCACTGTAAGTATTCCATGCTGTATTTGATAATTTTACTCACTGGATGATATACATTCTTACAGTAACTTTGGATAATCACAGAAAATATTATTTTTCCTACTCTTTTTATGAATCTCTAATTGCTTTGAGATTGAGTGAAATCAGCTACATTTTTGAGCAATGAAGAGAAATCCTTGGCCCTCAACAGTGAGGAAAGTTACTGAAAGGATTTATTGAAACAAGGTGTCCAGTCCCATCTTTTTCCACTGCCTTTTGGGTTTGTACTATAACTGAGTAAAGATTTTTGTGGATAGTGAAGTACCTTTTCAGTTCCAAAAATTTGTGTGCATATGCTTGCCTTGTCCTTGAGAATTGAAATATATTTTACTTTCAATATCTTGCCACTATTTGTTTGATCTTACAGTTCAAAAATTTTGGCTGTTAGGAAACTGATGCTCAGACCATGAGACATGGTAGATAATTCAGGGATTGCACTGGGCCTTGTCTAAATGTACCATCCTGAGCATCAGTGTTTTTAGCAGAAGCACACATTTTACTGGTTTTTCATCCATCATGTGAGTCCCAGAGTACAAGGTAGAAGACTCTTTAAATGATGTAATACTTATCCTTAAGAAAATCTCTCAGTTTTTTACTCTGCCTCTGCTACAGCTTCAAATGATGCTCATGGAAATAGGAGACACTGAAGTAGGAGCCACTTGCTCCAGACTTGTAAAGCTGCAACAGAAGACATATAAGCCCATTATACTATTGTCAATTCTTTATCATAGCAACTTAAATACTGAGAAAAAGTTATAACTCATGGGAACAATTGAATTTAAACAAAATTTCATTTGTAACTAATGTATTTGAAAGCTACAGCAAACACTTTACATACTTTTGGCTGAACAGTTGAATAGAAGAACTCTATTTCCTCAAAGTAAGGCTATTTTATTTTATTTTATTTTATGTTATGTTATGTTATCTTATTTTAGTTTAGTTTAGTTTATTGCCATTCGTTACACTGCAGTCTTGTCAGTTCAGTTCTTTAGCGTGTGTTCAAAGGTCGCCTTTCATAAGTATGCTAAAATCCATGTACTTTCTCTAAGTACTTTGAAACTAGTGATGGTACCTAAAAATCCAGCTGGCATCGGCTAAAAGCAATTTTCTGTAGTCCAACAAACGAACATTCTGAATCTCCTGCATGCCCAAGTCTGGCAGCATATAAATACTGGGAGAAGAGGCAAGAAAGTAAAGAAAATTAAGCCAAACTCTTTTCAGTGGTGCCCAGTGAAAAGAAAAGAGGCAATGGGCAGAAACTGAAATACAAGAAATGCAATTTAAACATTAGAAAAGGTGAATTGGAGTGGGTGGTTGTTCAATTCAGGGTTTTTCCTTTTTCCTTTCTTTCCCCCTCCTTTTATTTTTGTTTGGCTTTGGCTTTTCGTTGTTTGGCTTAGTTGTTTTGATTTTGGTTGTTTTTTTGTTTTTTTAAAAATTGTTTCATTTTTACTCTCAGTGTGTCAGTCACTGCCCAGAGAGTGTTCTGGAGTCTTCATCCTTGGAGATAATTAAAACCCTACTGTATATGGCTGAGAGAAGCCTGCCCTAACTCACCCTGCTTTTAGCCACTGGATTGAACTAAATGATTGAACTAAATGATCCAGAGGTGTCTTGCAGCTTCTGTTGGGATTACTCAGCCTCCAGTGATCCTGTGATATCAGTTAGTAGTTGAGGCTTATGCTTTATGGTTTTTTTTTAATGATACAGAAATAGTCCAGTTTCCTTGGATGTGCTGTCCCACTAAGGAACTATTGATTTACAAGTAGACTTAAAAGAGAGAGCCTTCAGCCTGAGATTTTAGGAGTACTCTGCCATCATTCCCCTCTGATGTAGTGATAAAACTTCAGGCACACTCCAGAGGGCAGAGTTGGGTTATCCAGACATCCTCTTTCATGCTTCGTTTCCAGACTTTTGGAAGTTAGAGCTCTACCAGACTCAGTACTCAAAGAGCTACCATCAGACACTATTAGCCATTTGCTACTGGCATTTTTATTGTTTGATGAACTTGGGGATGGGCTGCTAAAATCTAAAAAAAACTGGAATGAAAATTTTGTTATCTGAAAGTACTCTTGTCCAGTTAATCGACATTTGATTTTGAAGTGTTGTTTAATTTTACTGTGCAGAACCGGTAAGTGCAGTTGAATGAGGTACATAAATCTTAGACAAATTTTCAACAATTGTCCCTGTAGTGCTCAGGTAGTTTTAAACAAAAATTAAGTGCCATCTGCCTGCCTCCATTACACTTCTTATATGTAATGGATTTTAGAGGCTACTTCGATGCCATCTTCTTTGATAAACTTCATTTGTTTTCCTCTTTTCTATACACCTCACTTCTTAATCAAATGATTTCCATTTTATTTGTGTACTATTTTGAATTATTCATTGTATTTATGTGTTCCAATTTTAAAATTAATTCTTCATAGGAATTACAAATTTGCTTAGATAAAACAGATGTTTGTAAGCAAACAAGTGTGCTGCTGTACTCTCTGTGGACACTACTATACATAAAATATGCAAGTATTAAAGTCTTCAGTCCTTTTATGAAGACTCCTAAACAATAAATCTTCCGTAAATCTGAGTTTGCCTATTTGAGGATATTGAGAACCTGAGGCAAAGACAAATTGTTCAAATACAGGATTATTGCTTTGCTAAAGTCCAAAATAGCATTATATTTCATCTGCTCACCTCCACTATTTTAAACTACATGGTTTTCAAACATGATCCTTTAGAATAATGTATAATATGAAATTCCAGCGCTGTATGGGAAAAAATAATTAATTTAATCATATTTATGAAACATCTTGATTTCTGTCTCAACTGTATCTTGTTATTACCAGAAATGTAAAATTAAATCCTGTGGAGACCATGCTCTTAAAATGTAATTCATCAGATGAAAACATTGTGGTTTTAAAGGCAGTCATTGAGAAGTTGTCATGATTATCTCTGTGTTACCAAGACAATAGGTAGCTATTTTTGGTTACTGGTTCTGGACTGTGGAAGTGGACTAGTAAATTTAAGAGGAGACTGGTGGAAATAGAAACAAGCAAAGTATAAAACAGCAAAACTGTCTTGTTGCAAACATGATAGTCTGAAGACTGAAATAAGTTGAAGGCACAATCAAGTGACAGAGAAATGGCTTGCAACAGATGTGGAAATTGAGAGAATGGGGCAGAATAACTAGAAGGGGCAGTTTGCCTTTGCCAATCTACCAGAAGGCATATGAGAGAACTTTGCAAAATATCCTCAGTAATCAGACACATGTGTTCTAGCTGTCATATGCTGTGATACAAATAGTTTCTACTAATTTAAAATTATTTTAATCCATTGTGAATTCTTCAGTGAAATATCTGTTACATTAACCTGATTGAAAATAGGAAGGTTTTTGTATCAGGGCCTATTCAGCAGTAGCGGCCATAAAATTGTGTTATGATTTTAGACTATTTGAAGTTGAAATGAATATTCTGTTGCTCTTTTAGTATGTGTGAGTATATAGAGAGCTGCTATTTGGAATGAGTGACTGTGAAGCTGTCACTGTTTGTTGGTTTTTTACTATTACTTACATTTTTACAATACTAGACCAAGTGGCCTTAACACTCAAGTTCTTTTCCTATTAATATACATCCTGTATGTCACAAAGAAGATACTTTGTGTAGAATCTTTTACAGCATCCACACTAACTGAAAATATTGTGAAATGTACTCAGTATAACCAATATGAGAGTATTGTATTACCCAACCTACTGAATGTCTCTAGGTTCAATAGTGGTTCAGTTTATGGCATTGTAAAAGCATGTCTTTGCTATTGTCAAAAGTGTTATTATGGCCTGTGCAATAACAATATAGAAACACTCAGAAATACTGATGCCAAGTTCACGTGAAGATTTGTACAACTGACACACAATACAACAAACTCTCTTGATTCAGTATTTCTTTGTTCTCTAAATAAGTGTGTTTTCTCAGAATAGGAATAAGAAAACACTGCTATTCAATTGGCACCAATCCTGTTATTTAAGCCAGACACAGTCCCTAAATTTCAGACTTATTCACTACCACACATGTTCTGCCTCTCATAGAATTGATCACTGTGTTGTCTGAAGTTCTCTTAAGTGACATTATTGTGCAAGCATCGCCAATAAAACCTTATCTCCCTTGCCCACCCACAGCTTGTTAATTCCTCTCCAGGTGCAGCTGTTCTCTAAATGTCTTTTACAGCTCAGAAACTACATTAAACCAATTGATTGTGAATATATTTACCTCTTCTGAGATGTAGCAGATGACTTGGACCTTGAACACTTGCTTGACAATAAAGGAGTTACATATTGACTCACACATTGCAAGCACAATCCGTTTTGTTGATACAAGCACAGCAGTTGTAGAAGCACAGATGGGCAAGTGAATGCGCACAATCCTTTTATTTTTCCCAGTAACAGTCTAATACAATCCTGTCACGAAGTATCAAAATATCTTTCAGATACGTGTTTGAATCTGGAAGCAAGGTAGGTAGGAGTTCTTTTTAGTTAGAACTCAGGGAAACCAAGGCTGAGTATTTTTGTATGTAGTAAGAAAAATAATTTTGTGTTCCAGCACCACCTGGTGACCATTGCGAGAACTACTGGATGTGTGTGTATTTTGGGGAGTTTTTCCAAGTCATCTTTCCTGCAAGGGAAGCAGAATGAGTCTTATGTGGGATTTCACCATTCTAAGCTATTTCATGGCAGGATCATCCTCTGGGAAAACCATTATAGAATTTTTCAGTACTCAAGCTCTTCAGGTTTAGGAGAGAGGGAAGGGGAGGCTAGCTAGGCATTCCTGAAAGCCATTTGTGGCCTAAGGAATACAACCTCCATGGAACCCCACCTAGCTTGATAGGTAGAGGTAAGCTCCTTCAGAAGGCAGTGCACACTCCCAAAGCCCTGGCACAAGACCTCCTGGAACAGAGCTCGCCCCTCTGTTGACTATGAGGGAGTACCTCCAGTTGGCCTCACTACTTTAAAGCTACCTTTTTGTAAATTGCTTGCACTGGTCCTTGCTAACAGCGCTCAGAGAGGCACTGAAGATCATTCCTGACTAGAAACTTTCATACAAATATTGCAAATGGTAACCTAAAGGCAATTTACCAAATCAGAAAGTGTCTTTATGTAGTTACTCTTCTGTCTGGAATACAAATTGTTTCTTTGCAGCAGGCTATCTTGCAGATGTAGAAGAGTGTTCAAGATTCTGGTCTTTGGATATTGTTTCTTATTCATCCAAATGAATTCCTCAATAGAAATTTCACTTCTATTGAGTGAAAGCCTCATGATTCTTGTTCTTTCTGATGAAAGACCTAGTAATCTAACCACTGGGAATTACATCTCCTCTCACCTTCACAGCCTGGAAAGTTCACTGATGCCTGGGAAGCTCAGCAGCATCTATCTGAGTAAGAAACTATTCCATAGTAACAGGCTTGCTTAGGCATACTTTTAAAAAAATAACAGCCCTGGAGTTGCAGCACTCTAAAAACTTGTTTAGAAGAAACCAAGTATTGTCTTCCTTCATGTTTCTCTCACAGGCCACCTTGCCACAGGCACAGCAAGAGGGATATCTCAAGTCCTAAAGATTCTGAATTTAATGCAGAAGAGCCACTCATAATTTGTGATTAGGAATTTGAGACCTCTTGAAGAAAGCACCTTTGCAAGGTCTTATTTTGATTTCCTGACTTCTGATTTTCTTTGAAACAAGGAATCACTGGCTTATGTAGAGGAAAGATGCGATTGGAAGTAATCCATGGCACTTGACTTTCATAAGAAATATTTCCTGACTCCATTTGAGTTTCTAGGGGCACATTTAACCTCTGATTGGGCATTTATACTTTGACACACCACCAGTAAATTTAGCTGAATCTGGTCTTAGAGTTCCTCCACCTCTTATGAATATTCTATGTTGTTTAATCAACACACAGGAAACTGCATTTTTCTTTCAAAGTGTTGCAATGGTGCAGTGTCATCCTTTGTTTATGCCATAAACCCAGGGAAGCCTCTTGTCCTCAGTGAAGTCAAAATTATATCTTTCCCAGCAGATTGTCCAGCTGACTTAGTGTAACACAGGTGAAGCTGCTTCTCCAGAGGTTATTCTTTGTCCTTATTCAATTTTTTATGAGGTGTTCACTTTCAGAATTCTCTTTGCTTTCTCTGTAGACATGCAGGCAAAAGAATATCACAAATTTCAGTGGCATTAGAAATGAAAACAAATTTATGTTTTATGAATTAATGTTTCTGTGACAGCCTTTCTTTAGAACATTTTTGTTTTCACAGGTTTTCCACATTAACATCTTCCTTAGGTAACAATGATATACATATATATACACATGATCACAAGTAGTTTTATAGCTCCTTTCAAGACTGGCTTTTTCTTTTTTTTGATTAAAGTTAGCTATGATCTTTGTGTCAGGTTGACACAAAGAGCCTTGATAAGAGACTTTTGCAAGGGTGGGAATTGCCAGAACTGTGGCCAATGTGCCTCTTCCCTTCATCCACTTTTACACAATTTATTAAACTAGGTTAGCCACAAAGGGATTCCATCTCAGGGAGCACAAGGCTATCTATATTCTATATCTAATGTATAGCATGGTGCCGTGGTGGTTAGTGCAGGAAAAAAGCATTGGCTTTGAGGGAAAAATATTATATGCTTTATAAACAGTAACAACAGTCATATATACACAATCTTTCAAATTTCTCATTATTTACTTTGAAGGTATTTGTGATTTGCATGCTTATTTGGAACAAGCATAATTTTAATTGGAACCTTGTGAGTATAAGAGAGAAGTGCATGAGCATGAGAAAGTGGACTATGTTAATTCTTTCTGATACTTTCTGAGGGCATCTGCTTACCTCATACCAATAATTAATAGAATTTCTGGATTTCTGGATCTCTTTTTGTCATCTTGCAGCAAAACCCCTACAGATTATTCAAAATAGTACAAAGAAAGGATCAGAAATTAGACGATCAAAAAAAGGAAGTCATAATTCACCAAAGAAGAGCAGAACTTCTTTCAAGCCAGACTTCGTACAGGAAGTTCCAGCAATATTAAAAGAAAAATCTTCCCCCTTGGAACACTTTCAAAGTAATGTTGGAAGTCCACAACAAGTAAGATATTGCTAATCACTGGGATTTGGAGGCGGCGGGGGGGGGAAGCAATCAAGCACCAAACAAACAGTGAAGGGATATTGCTAATTCTTTTGATACGTGGAGATCTTATATCCTGAGGTAAGGACAAGGAATCCAAAATTAAGATTGTTGGTAGCTTTTGAATGAGGTGATGAAAAAAGGATAATGTACAGGTATGAATGACTAAATAAGTATGGAGCTTCATGTCAAGGTGATTTACTTTAACTTTAAATGATCTTCATTTGGCAAATCCAATTCAAGTATAGCATTACTTTCATATAAAGATCAAAATCTGCCAGAAATTGAATTAAAGTTATGATGCTTCAATATGAGCTTTCTTTGAAATATGATATTATAGAAGGCCATCTATAACAGTTTGCATAAAGAAACAGTTATTTCCAGTCAGCTGCAAGCTGTAACAGACACATAACATCTGCTACTTGAGCCAAGTTTGTCAGAGAGTAATGTCAATCCATGGGTTTTTTCTTGATATCATTTAATATTGTTTGTTTATTTTAGAGAAATGATGTATACTTTCTAAAGCAGTTCTTGTTTTTCTGCTGTGATTTTTTCTTGATAATTGAGTTTGATTGCAACAAAATATCTTAACAAAACAGAAATTATTGAGAAATAAACTTCAGAGTTGTTCCTTTGACTCAGAACTGGCATTAGAATTTGGAAAACAGATTTTAAACATAGTAATATCCAATTCAGTTTAGACAATGTTTAAAACAGCCCATGGATCCTGTCACCTCTACCTCGAATTGAGGCATTATTGAGTGCTAGTTCAAAGGCTCAAAGCCCTGTAGTAGGTCTTAAAATCTAAGACAAAAGTCTTTGTTTTAGTACATGGCATACATAGGAAAGTTACATGGAAATCTTACAGGAATGTAGCTCCTTATTGTATAGCCCAGTTTAGTTTTTACTTGATAAACACATGAGTAATTGTTTAATTTCATGGGACTTAAAATAAGATCTGTGGGATTAACATTAATTTTTTAAGCTTCTTGTGAATGCTGTTATGTGCAAGCTTGTAAATTAATTGTGTATTTTATTTGCTGAATTCAATAGCTGGCAGTTTATTAACCTTCAGGACTTGAATGCTTGCTGTAATTGTTGTGTCTTCAGCATGTTGCATTTTCTTTCACAGTCTCACCAGTATATAATACAGGCACTGGTGTTGCATGATAGTTGGCCACTTACTGAGAGTGAGTCTGTGCTTGTCCATGAACTGAAAGAATTGCAGAAAAATGATATCAGAGGTAGGTTGATCTAAGTACATATGTAGTCAAATGTAACATGTTAGTGATTAAAAAAAAAAATTGCTCCAAGCAACATTTTTTCATCGTTTGAGTGAAATAACTAGGCAAAAAAGCTTTTTGTTCTATAGTTCTTAGAAATGAAGTTTGATTGCATGAATCTACATCTTCAGTTCACAGCATATAAGGAAATCAGAGAACTTTAAAAAATACACTGAACAAGATGGGGGGAAAAGGTCTGGTTTGGGAAATATATTGCTTCTGTACTGCTAAGAGAAGAATTTAGCAAGAGGAAAGACTAGGAAAGCTCCCAAGTACAGTCTGTACGTGTAAGTCATGAAGGGGACAGAGAAATTAAATAAAGTTTCGGGTTTTTTACAGATTATTGTGGCATTTCTTCTTAAGGGACAGAAAAAACCAAGCCCAAGACACATTAAAAGCACTTAGAATACTAGTCAGTATTCTGTAAATTAGATAGATATCTCATATTTTCTTCTTCTCTTACCAGTAGCGTTGACACAAAATTATTTAGATCTTAATAATGTTAATCGTGCTGAAAACAGGAGCCTGAGAGAGGCAAGGCTGCTGCCACTGCACATTCCCAGGTCCAACCATTTGTGAGGCTGAAGATGTAATCCCACCAAGCACATGCACGTAGTCACACATCCATACTCTATTTCTAGAATGATTTGATTCTTATTTACAAGTGGCATGTCTCACTTCATGCTCTATTTATATGTTTCTTTTTAAATGTCTGTTAAATGTCAATTCCTTGTTTTTTTTATTATTTTTTTTTTTTAATTTCTAGTACTGTGGACTGAAGTTAGATCCAGCAGCAGTGATTGCTGACGGTTATTATTTAATGTCTTAGGTTTGGGATGTGTGCAATATTTGACATTTCTTCAGTCTTTCTTCAGTTATCATTACACTTTACAAAGATGTATCTTGATTTACTATAGTCTTTAGTCAGTTTTAGTAGCATTTGAGGAGCTATGTCGTGTAGGCTCTCAGGCCTGTACACAGCTCTTCTAGTGATTTCACATGCTTGTAGTTTGCTGTGTTCTTCACAATATCATCTTTTCTTCCTAGATGATTCCATTTATTCTCTTATTTTTTCCTGTTAGACTGCTTCTTACAATAGGCCTCATATTACATCCTCTTATCTTTCTGAGTCAGCTACATAGTGACAGCTTGCACTTGACACATCAGTCATGCTGCTGGTATGTATCCTTTTATACAGCTTCACCATGGTCTGCAAACTGCAAGTCAAAGGTGATGGCTTAATCTTTTAAGTTTCTTCACCAGTTCTCAGCTCATATCACCAAACCTTGTCAATGTCATGAGTATTCTCCTGCTTAATTCAAGGTAGCAGAATTCCAGTTCATAGCTTCCCTTCTCCATGTTAACTGATGCTCATTTGCAGTCAAACAGACTTAAGCCACAGTTGGTGGTAAAAAAGCACTTCCTCTCTTGGGATTGTTTTAAAATGGTGTCATTTTTGTGCCCTCTCATAATTGCTGCCTTTCAAAGTAACCCAAACCCATTTCATAGTTTTTATTAGCAGAGTGTTTCTGTTTATACAAGGATACCAACAGATTGCCTAGGCCACCGACAGAGTTTAAAAACAACTTATATCAAAAAGTTTAAACATCAATACTCACATATTAACCACTTAGTTTTTATTTTATGTACCCTTATTAACAGCAATATTTAGTATTTTCTCCCAAAATAATAAACTTTATAGTTTAGTATTTTGGGAGAAAACCCAAATATTTAATCTTTTTTCTGATTGTGAACTAGTCTTAAATTGATTTGAAAACTAACCTTTACCATTTAAAACTGCTACCACCAGATGTCGAACACAAAATGAATCTAAAAATAATGTTGGTGTGTAACTAAAAAGGTATTGTCTTACCATGTGATATTTAAAAATGCTGCAGTGAGCCCAGTGAAAAAATTCTGCAACAAATTTTCCCTGGTTTAAGTATCCCATTTTCATGTAAGTCAACAGTGCCATCTGGAGTTCATTTTGTATTAAAGCTAATTTATCCTGGCAAAAACATTTGTATTAAGATCTACTAAAGCCTTTTAAACTAGTCTCCCTTTAAATTAAGACCCATGCTATTATACTATTGATATTCACCAGTATTATAAATACTTATTTAGAACATGTTTGAAGAATGTAATTTCTCTGGTATACAGATGCTATGATAATTTTGTATTTGTTGATGTTTGTACTTGTGAAAAGAACTGTGTTAGCAAAAGTTACTTTGTGAATAATATTTAGTCCTATTTATTATACATGGAAACCCCACTAAACGTTTCATTAAGGAGCCCATTGCACAAACAAAACATTAAAAAGGCATTAGCCAGGAAAACCTAAGTACACAAAAATTAAAAAATATCACATTATTTATTTATACAGGTTTCCTTCTTGTCTCTCTTTTTTCTCCTTTTTTTTCCTTCTACTAAGAACTGTTACAGAGCAAGTCTTTGATGGAAAAATAGTAAAAAAATGTAAGGTCAAGATCATAATCCTTGTGTAAAAGGGGAACAATTGGAGGCAATGATGCAACTGCTAGTACCATTTTCAGTTGCTTGATTATGTGAACAAAATAATTTTAAGGTTTGTCTTGTATATAGGATTTGCAGCTATTATCTTTTTTGGTTCTTTCATTTTATTTTTCTTGTAGTAAGATCATAAGTTTTATTATGCAGCTTGCACAACCGTGAGCTGAATCATCACAGTGTGCTGAATGCTGACTGCTGCATGGATTTTACATATTGCCTTAAATTACCTTAAGAGTATAAGCTGTTCATGAAAGAAGGCTCTCTATACATCTAGGAAAGCAGGGGGAGGTAGAGCGCCCAGCCCAGGTAGTAAAGGTAGGTTTGAAAAGGAAGAACAGGCAATATGCTTTGGAATATTCCTTTTTATCCTCCAGAGCTGTGAAAGTTTCTCCCACAGGTTTTCTTTTCCCACAGAACTTGCTGGTTCGTGCCAAGGAGAGGATTCCATGAGATGTTTAAGAGGATGTTCAGTTCTCTCTTCCTTTATCTCTTTCCCAGCTTGCCTGTCAGTAGTGATTAACACTTGCCTGGTGTTCAATGAACAAAAAGTTCACAGAGGATACACAATGGTGCTGAAAATCTCTAAGCCATGCTCTAAACCCATGCTACTACTGCAAACACATTGGTTTGCTTCTGTCCTGGTGTATTTGTTCTGTAACTTTAGTGTCTGGGTGAGCCCAGTTTCGGAAAGATTTTTGACATTGCCATCTATTGAGAATCCTTCTGAGGGTTCAGTCAAAGACAGGAGAAGCAACATCTGAACTTCTCAATCTTTTCTTACCAAAACCTGAAAATCCCTCATGGGGAAACTAACAGTCATTACCACCAACTGCTGGGTAATCCCACTAAATGCTCAGAGCCTATTTCAGATAGCAGGAGCATGGTATCTTCTCAAAGAAGGCTTCAAAAGACTCCTCTGTATTTTACCGACGAATAAGATAGATTCTCTGTAATTTAAATTTCATAAATCAGGAGTAGCTGTCTATCTTGCCTAAAAAAGAGAATTGATGTATCTCAATCTGAAGTTGAGTTTCAGCTAGGAATCATTTGGTATAATTGTTTAGCTTGTCATAGACAGGACATCAGACTGGGTGATCACTATGGTCCCATTTGGCATCAGACTTAAATGACTTTCTGAATAAATAATTGAGGAAAAGTAGAGAAGCTAATTTTAAAGTTGATGTCAGCTGTGTCATCACTGTCAGCCTGTGTGATGCCCAAGCTTTCCTTGGTGCCATATAGATAAAAAACTGCCACTGAGAGTTTGTGATGATTGATGCATAAGCTGTGAGCTGAAATGGCCTTTTATTTTCTTTATCATCTGCCTGCCTTTCTTCTTACCAAATCCCACACAAAACCTTTGCCTGGCTTTGCCCTTAGAAAAGCCACAAGTTGCTACTCACATCCTTAGAATTAGAGTGGGCTGCATTCCAAACTGTAGTCACTGCCCCCTCCAGCCATGTCTGGAGGATGATGCAAAAGCTGGGGATGCTGATTGCTCTGCTGAGGGAGTGGGAAGGGTTGGGGGAACCTGGACAGTGCAATGCATGGGAGAGTTTGGGGATCTCAACTTCATCTTGCCCTAAGCCTTCATATGTGGAGCTCAAGTAGGTTACCGCATTTCTGTCATTTCTTATGCTGTCATTTCTTATGCTTGCTTGTTCTTTACTAACTTACCAGGGTATTCTATAAGTTCAGAGTATCAAAATGTTGGAATTTGGAGTCACTAAATATTTCTAGAAACCAGGCAGAGCTTGCAGTATCCCATGACATAGAAAGTCTTTGTCTGGTATCATTTAGCTAACCACACTAAATGTCTTTTGAGTGTTTGTATAAACAATAAATAATTTATCTCTAAAAATTAATAATTCCTTGAATTACGCATGTGCACCAGCCTGATTTATGGTGCTAATATGTTACGATAATATGAAATTAAAGAGAAAGCCATTTATATAATCATTTTATAATTCTGAATTTTGTCATCACTATTTGTTTTATATTTACATTTCCTCTGGAATTGTTTTAGTATATTCAATATTTGTGGAGATCACTTTAATTTTTGCTTTCATTCTTTAATACATTCCTTGGTAGCACTGAATCAATTTAAGCTCTACACCTTGGTGTCATTGGACAGTTTTTAAGTTGCATGAGGAAATAAGAATAATACCATTGTTAGATAAACACATGTACAATGTATGATGTAATACACATATATACCATATAATATATATTTGTATGTGAAGTTATATGTGTTATAAATATGTTTCTATATATTTAATATTTACAATTTTATATTACCATATAACCTCGGCCACAACATTGCAGATCTCATCCAAAGCTCATTAATCGCACAGTACAGTGATTTGTCCTCAGTGGAAAGAAATTGGAAAAGCACTAAGGGAAAGACATCTCTTAAATCATTAAGTGAAAGATATCTTATTATTATCATCAGACTGTGAAACAGTCACTCATATCCAATTTTTTCTGAGAGAAGTCCCCTGTTTTACTGTATTGGCTAAAGCTAGGTTTCTAGCAGTTGTCTCAAAGTTTTAGGCAGTAGGAAGGTGGAAAGAAATGGAGATTTCAGACTCAGTTTTTTTATCTTTCTCATAGTGTTTTGGATTCATCCCTGGTTGCTTCAACTGACACATTCCTTATGCTATTAAAGTTATATGCTATTACAGGCTTTATTTATTAATTTATTTTAACAAGAATACGACATTCAAGAAGTCTTGTTTACAGCTCTCACCAGCTAAGACATTGCCGAATAAGTGTCAATTGCAAATGTCAATTCTCAGTATCACTAGTTCAAACATATGGTATACATATGTACTGATAATATAATTAATTAAAAATGTTCTCTGATAGTTCTGACAATGACAATTTTGCATTTCTTAAATATACATTGAGTCTCAAATACGTTTCTTTGCCTTAACTTCCTTGCATTTTTGGTGGGGGTGGGGTCTATCTATATTCTCTGTTCTAGAATTTGAGACAATGAGAACATTGACTTTACCAGTTTCAGACTTCTTACCTTCCTGGTAACAAACACTGACAGAAATTGGACGAGACTATAGAAGGGAAGTAAAAGTCAGGCTGTGGTTCTGTACATTGCAGTCTTTATACTGACCCATACACAAGGCAGCAATGAAGGCACCATGGCAAGCTCTCAGTTAAGCCCTGGGTAAAGTGCTATTTAGGACAGGTAATTCTGTCACAATATGTCAACCTTGTAAGTATGTTTTTAGAAGTTGTTTTATCCCCACATTCTTTCTTGGTAGTACTTGAAAGTGTCAGCTAATTAAATGGCTTTCCTTTGTGTCTCTGTATGGCTGTTTGGTGCTGCTATTCCACTCTGGGTTTTATATGGGGAACTATATTTATGGATAATACTGATATTCTCTAATTCATCATGCATTAGACTTACATGTGAGTAATGCACAGGGAAAGGGATGAGGAGCACAGCTTTCCCCTAACTCTCACTTCTTTTAAAGTAAAAAAGATTGCAAATACTCCTAAATCAACCAGAAGATCAAAAGTATTTGAGAAGACAGAAAAGGAGAATTTCCACAAAGAAAAAGGATTACTTGAATCTCATCAGGTGAGAGCAAAGCCAAAGCCTCAATTTGTTGAATGTGCCATCCTTGTACTGAACATAGAGGTATTCTCAGGTCTGCAGATCAGTACTGCTAGGACTTCTAATGTCCCTTGCATTTCTCTAGACCCTGCTTTGCAACCTTTTCAGCTTTACAGCTGAGAAAGGTTGAATTAAAAAGGTTGAATGTAAAATATGTGCATCCTGGATTTAGAGATACAATTTGCTCATTTCTTTGTTTATATACAAAGGAACAACTGGTTTTTCCTTTTGTTGATGTAGTTTCTGTCTCTGCGGAAGGCTTACTAAATTCTATGACTTCACCATATTTGTGTCCCATTAGTCCCTCATTGTAGTGGCTTTCATGGGTTCCTAAGAAGATGAAATAGGTCTTTCTGCTGTAGTCAGTTCCAGTCTCATATATCACAATTGTCATTAGCACGCAGACACACAGTGGCAGAAAAATTGGTATGTACTTGCATACTTGGAAGTTCTTCTCCCCTGAGGTGGGATCATCTGAGTGTTCTGTGGCTAACTGAAAGGCTATTGCCAGCCTTTATGCCCTAAAAGTAATAATTGACATTATTGGTTGCAAATGGATTAATGGAAAACAGTGAAGGAACAGACAGCTCCTTGTTTAGTGGTATTGCTATTGCTGGGAATTTTGCTGCGTCGTGGTGTGTAGTTCAAGGAGAGAGCCACAGTTTTTCATTAAGAGATCTCTACTGATTTTTTTGTTGACTAGACTTGTTGCACAGCAGACTTCCCCGTGATTCATATCCACACCTAATTATATGGCATTCTGGAATAGTGCCTTACACTAGGGATGCTTGGATGATGATTCTTGTGAGTCCACTACCAAAACAGACACAAGTTTTGAGATGGAGCCCTTATAGATAAAGAAGATGTCCACCTTTAGTCTCAAATAAGAGCTGAATTCCTAACCCTAGTTCTAAGTCTTGGACTTAAAGCTTCAGATGGTACAGTTTCCAGAAATATATGCAGCACACTATCTCATTTGTTGGTCAGACAGCAGAATAGTCTCCTAGACCTCAGGCCCTACTTACCCTGTGATTCTGGAGAAGCCATATGTTAAGGTGTTTTAGAGACTTTGGGAAGTGATTGGAAAGGAACTTTGTAAGAGAGAGCAAGGTTTACTTCTATGCAAAAATCCTACTTGTATATAGTAAGGCTTCCAGTAAAGAAGCTTGTGGAAGGAAAGGAAAGGGAAAAGGAAAGGAAAGGAAAGGAAAGGAAAGGAAAGGAAAGGAAAGGAAAGGAAAGGAAAGAAAATCTTGGCAGGGAGATAAAACTATTGCATGAAAAATTACTACAAAATACCCTTGTTCAGACAAACTGTTCAAAAGAACTGGGAGTGTGGAGCATGCAGTATGGGGGTGGAGGAAAACATGTAAACAAAATACCTCAAAGAGCTTCCAGGCATAGCAAAGTAATCTTTCTTTCCTTTGGCAGTCTCTATTTGTGTCATAATGCATATCAAAGTCTGTCACTGTACAATGTACATCAGATGCATATCAATGTATATCAGTCAGAAAAATTACCAGTATACAAGAACATAACTTCTTCCTAAAGCATGGTAATAAATGTATACCAGTGACTATATTATATTTATGATACTTTCAGCAAGCAGCTTCAAACACACCCTACTGGATTTTACGCATAGTTAGTGAAGAGAAAGAGGCAGACAGTCTGGAGGTGAAGAAAGACACACGGCGAACCGATGAGATCATAGCCATGAAACAAGCATGGGAGTCTGCAGAGCCAGGGAGAGCTGTCAAGGTAAGTATCAGAGTGCTGCCTTTGCAGTGGTGTTTCTTCACAGGTTCCAGGAGTTGGCGTGATGGCAGAACAGTTGCCACAACAGAAACCTGACTTCATAAGGCTGTTCTCTTCACCATTCTGTGAAAGACAGGAAATTTTAAAGCTTAAAGAATTAAAAGTGATTGTGTGCCTGAATTCTGGGCAGGAATCCAGATCATCTACTTCAGGCTTCTGGAGATCACTGAGATTCTACTTTACAAAACATAGAAAAGTTTTTTCTCAGAGAGCCCACTACCTCTACACATTTGAAAAGTTGCTACCTGTGACCAGTTTAATGTTTAGCATGAACAGATCCTATTGAGAAATACACTGCTATAAACATGCCAAAAATTACGTCTCCTGAAGAAATGGCACCTGGTTATATCAGTACTCAAATTGTCTCTTGCAGCCAGGATTCCAAATTCATTCTGCATTGCAGGTTACCCATGAGCCTGTACATGCTCTGTATGAATTCTGTTTTGAAGAAGCAATACTGATTTAGTTGCCACCTGTGTTTGGGTGCTTTTGACCTGACAGATGCTTAAGATGGAAAAATAATATGTGTTCTTTCTAGCAAAGCAAAAAGATGCAGTGCTGATCCAGAATTGGAAGTATCATTACCAAAGAAAAATAACAGAACAAAATGCAGTCTTCAAACTCACCTGACAGCCATTCTCCATCACCACCAATACCACTGCCCGCTGAGGGATACTCAGCCAGAATTCCCAGCTTAGAAGCAATATTTCTTTTTTATATTACCTTTCAGAAATGAACCTCAGACACAGGTCTTCCCAGTTACATTCTCAGAATCTCAATTCTTTTTAGTGTGTTCAAAGCTCAGAACTTTTCCTGACACTACTCTATTAAATTCTGAACAGATGAGAGAGAGATGCAGCTCTGCAGCTTTGATTGGTTGTGCTGAGACTAAAAATGCAAGTACAGCTTCCTAAAGATTAGCTGGAAATGAATTCCCTTTGATGTGTAAAGACTCTTCAGGATCTGGTTCTATCACCATTGCCTTTTTTGATCAGAAAATCAACTGAATTGTAACTACAGGGTTCCATTTTAAAAGCCCCTTAGGTCTGTGACATTTTTTAAAACAGCTATTGTTAAGAAAATTGCAGCAATAGAATATTATAAAACAAGGTCTAAATTGTGCTAAGGTGTTCTATCCAGATTAAGTAGCTTCCCCTCTTCTTGATAACCCTGGCCCAATGTCGGTCCGTTTCAAGGGTCACAGACCCTCTGACTCTGGAAATTATGTGCCTGACTCCAGGCTGACCAAAAACCAAAGGGCTTCTCTGTCCATTCTGAAAATCAGCCCTTAAGAAAATGCCCTGTGAGCCAAAGTCACCTTCTGAAAAGACAAAAGCGCTGATGTCTGGTTTTGGCATCAAAGGTAATTGAGTCTGGAAGGGTTTGTACCTAAACATCCCATTTTTCAGGAGGAAGTCTTAATCATCAGGCTATAGGAGCTCCTAGGACAAAGTGAGAGTTCCCTAAGGAGGTGCAGTAGCCATATATTCAACTATACAGTTTTTGTTTCATTTTTAATCCAAATAATGTTTCAAACTGCCCAGAGATCACTGATTTCCCAGTATTTTATTGGACAATGATCTTTAGTGAAAGTGTGCAATGTCTCAGGACTGATTCAGTGGGATCCAGGTATCTTTTCTGATTCCACCACCAAGGAGACTTCCACCCTGCTGTTAGGTTTTATTGAAGACTTATAGAATCCTACTTTTGAAAGTTCTTTGGGATTTAAATTATGCAGAGGAAGTTTTCTTATCTAAAATTAAAACTTTGATCTCTAGGCTTTTCAGGAACGTGTGCGTTTTATTAACAAGCATGCTGTGAGAGATTCAGAGGAACCCATAGCTGGGGCTGAGACTGCTGACTTAACACCTGGTTCAGGTAAGGGTATAACTTTCTACGTCTTCAGTTCAGCATCTTCCCTTTAGGAGAGATTTCTGCATTTAGTGCTGGTAGTGCATGAATGGATCAGCCCCCATAAAGGTGTCCAAATTTGCAATGGCATGCTTGCTCTCCATCCCCTCTTTGTTTTAAGTGTTTCATTGCTCTATTGCCAGACAGGGATACAACCTCACAGCTCTGGGAGGCTGCCAAGTTACTCTTAAGCAAGCTTCAGGTCATCCTTCTGTAGTAGAATGCTAACCGTAAAATAATCTGAAATTTTTGGAAGTTCAGTGGAAAATACCTTCTCCCTCAATTCCAAGTACCAGAGTTCATTACTGTAGAAATGCTAAAAGAGTGTTTAGCAGCTGAAATAGCACGTCAGTAAGAGACTACTACATTTAATGTTTATTCGCTTTGCATTCATGGAAACTGTTCATGTAGAGTGGTCTGGAAGTGAGGCATCAAAAAGTGCATGCTGAGTAGCATCAGCTTCCTGGCAGGTTCCATAAGCGCTGTCTAATTTTTTTTAGTGTTTACACCATCTATGGATTCTTCATATGTATTCCCTGTTAATTTCTGGACTCTGATGTAAAGCTGAACTGGGTGCAAGACTTCAAGCTGTTTGGGTTTTTTTTTTGCCTTCTGTGAATATGCTGACATCAGGCCATCACACAAAGGAAAGAATAAGAACCAATCTGATTGTAAAAATATCTGGTAATGGCTCTTGTGCATGGAACTAGAACCTGTGACCAGTGCATAACTATAGATTAGTATTTTTCAATCCCAGTAAGCAATCCTCACAGAATTTAAAGTAGGATTAATCCTCACCTAATGCCTTAAATACAATATTGGTTACTTGAAACAATATTATTTCCTCTAAGTTACTGGCTAAGGACTTCAAAATTAATGATTGTCCACCTAGAGCTTTGTTCTAAACTAAGCATTTACAGTCATATGTAAAGTCTTACGAAGTAGAGAGTGACACCCCAATGACTTTACGTTGTTGTGGTTCTATTCCACAGAGTGCAGCAATAGGCAATAACAGGATTGAATGTTTCTGTAATATTCAGTATCTTAATGAGGATTTTTATATTCTGGGGAAAACTTCTGCTGGGCAGCAACTAAGGCAATTCCAAAGATCCAAGTCACCCTTTGAGACCAGCAGAGAAGCCTGGTGTATTTATCCATGTATAGACAGTAAACATTTTTTTAATAATCAGAATCCTCTTCCTATTTTCATGAGAAAATACCAGTAACATTTTTAAAATATTTCAATTGGTTACTGCTATAGGTAGGGCAATAAAATAGCTTTTTATAAAAGAAAACTACTGCATTTATCATTAAATCTCATAAAATTTCACAAATATTTTCAGCACATTGAAACAATCTGAAAGAAGGAAGCATTGAAATAATGACAAAGCATCTCAGCCCAGTGCCATGCTTAATATCAGACGTGTCATTGTATTACAAGAATGTTACAAGAAAACATAGCACAGTTACTATCCGTGTGGTTTAAAAAAAAATCTAAGATTTCAGAATACCAATTTTACTATGTCGTGGTTTTTCTTTAGACTGGTATTTCTTAAACTTAATCTTCTCCCTGAAAGGGAATATAATTTTTTTAAACTACAGCCAGGACTGGGCAACCAGATTTTTAGATATTTTTTTAAATAAAAGAATATGATTCCCAGAAATTGTTTTTATATTTTTAGGTACTGCAAATTGAATGTTCCGGCTTAGATTTACAAACTGTTTTGAGTAGAGTGGATTTAGCTAAAATACATGTATTAGTTTCATTCTGGTACATGTGGGGTTTTTGCAGCATCTTTGATTCTATCTTAAGTGTTGGAAATAAAATGGCAGAAATATTATATCCTCTCCAGCCCATATTCTCATTTAATAATGTATTTTGCAGAGACAAAGGAAGGAAAATTATATAAGAAATTTGGTGGAGTCTACTAGCATAACCAAATAACCAGTTTAATCTGTCCTGTTTTATATCTTCTTATCACAGGAAAGCAAACAGCTATTGACTCAAGATTACAAACACAGAAAAAAAAATGGGAGCTTATAGACCTTAGACCTTTCATGAGGTAAAGTGCCCTAACATAATAAATGCCAAAGGAGCTGAATCACTGCTCCACATGTAATGAGTATGTGACATAAACATTGGAAGAAAATGAGCATTCAGGCAAATATGCTTATTTCACTGTTCATCTTGAAAGGAGCATGTATTTCCAGATCACAGGATATTCTGAGATGGAAAGGACCCACAAGATCATCAAGTCCTGCTCTTAAGTGAATGGCTCATACAGGGATTGAACCCACAACCTTGGTGTTTTACGCACCACACTCAAACCAATCTTAGGGTCATAAGAAATTTGTCAGGATGTTATACTAGTTTAAAATAAGATATTTAACAAATGCATTTCAGTAACAGCTGAAATAATTATATTAATTATATTCCTTACTCAAAAGAACTATATTCTTTATTACAAGTGTTGACATGGATTTATTGAGCTAATTTAGGCACACCTGCTTATTTGCTGTACTGCAGCTAGAACCCATTTCATGCTAAAGTCCATTTCTATTCAATGTGGCATTTTTGCATTTCATTGATCTTCAAAAGACTTTTAAAAACACTGAAAAAATGCTCAAGTTTAATTTTAAATTGAAAGGGAAATTGTTATCATATTGAAGTGAATAGCATTAAAACAGTAGAAAATACGCTTGCACAAGCTTGAATCTTGTAAGCATCTCATTTGTCTTCAACTCCTTGACTTTTACACTAGTTGTTTAGGACAAAATGTAAAAGTATATTATCCACTTACCTGCCATTATGCCAAAAGAAAAAAAAAAATTGCATTTGTGTCAATGCGAAACTGTAATATCAAAAACTGAAAATATTTTTCTTGCAAATTAAAAGTAAGTGTCACAAGTAGGAGCTTTTCATATGCTCAAAAATGAACATGATTTTACAAATAGATTTAAAATGCACACTCAAGTATAAGAAGACCTGACCTCAGGAATGGATTTTCTTATTGATGCTATACGTAAGCAGAAGAAAAGTGACTCCTTGGCCATATCTAACCATATGATGGTGATGTTGCCAAATATAAGACAAATACGTGCATATAGATGTTAAGCAAAATAGACAACAACCAAAACTGTATTTGATATGGTACAAATATCTGTTTTGTATTTCCTTCAGAAAAACAATGTCTGAATCTGTTCTGAAAAATGAGTCTATCATTCAACAGCAACAGAAACATAAAGAAGAAAAAATCAACCATTTTAAGCAACTTCGCAAGCTGGCTTTGGAACAAAGACAAAAAGAAGAAAATGACAGAATTTTATTGAAGCAAAATATATTTGAAATGTATGAGAACCTGCAGGTATGTTTTCAAGATTACTTTCCCATTAACTACTACTGTGATGTTCACCACTAGTCTGAATATCCTGATCAACCATTATCAAAACTATTGTAATCAGTACTAGTAATTAGAAGCAATAAACAAGCTTGAAATTTCACTTGGGCAAAGGTTAAAACTAAAAGTACCGAAGTAAAAAAATAGTAGTGCACAACATATGTAATATGATATTCTTAGTACTTTCTTTATGCACTCTTTGCAAAAACACTATTTTAAGAATATCACCATGACAGGATGGTTATAAGTCAGAGTAAACTGACCATTTGACATACATGACCAGATACTTATTACGTAAAACATCTCCAGTTTGGCTATTTTTTTGGTTATAGAATTGTACAGAGCTTTTCAAAAAGTAATAAAAAAAATTATACAGGGAGATAAGTTGTTCTTAATGTGTCTCAGAGAAAAGTTAGAGAACCCAGTTTTCTTAGAATATGCATGATACAAACAAAGAATTTGGATTATTAATCCTAAAAAAAAGTCTATAAATAATAAATTTGGTAGCATTAGGGTAGGATCCATTGTGAGGATCAACTCAGCCAATACATTGCACAGGAAATTGGTACAAATATCTTACCAAATTGGCCTAACTATTGAGCATCAATAGGAACAAAATTATTTTTTACAGTGGTGATACAATAACCACTATCAATCAGTTGGTGACTGTTCAGAGCTCTTAAAACTGGATAAGAGACAGTAAAATAATTTTACGTCAAATCAACATACTTACAGAAATCTTACTTGAAAGCATCTCCTTAACTAGTTCCCAGACAGCCTGATTTATATTCCTCAGCCACACGTCAGCAAGGAGCCAGGGTTCTCTAGCTGTGCCTGATCCTAATAAGGATGCAGGTCTAGGTTTTCAGATGTTGTTATGATTTTGGACGCCTAACCGATTGTATACTAGAAGGGCAAATTTTTCACAAGAGTAGATTCTTGAATCTTTCTAGAAAGTATTTCCATTAAAAATGTTTCACAGTATGAATTTAAAATGATAGTTACTTCTGAATATGCACACTCTGCTGATAAACACTTTTGCAGTCTTTCATCTGTAGACCACAAAAAACTATATAAAGGTTTCCAGGTATCCCCATTTTCCAGGATGGAAAAGGAACAGAAAAAGTACTCAGATTTGTCAAAGTCCCACTAGCCCTAAGTCTGGTTGAAGGTCACTGCAATTTAGGCTCCTTTAGCCTCTTAAAGGCTAGAACTCCTAAGCCATTTCATCATTTCTGTCACCTAGTTTTTAACAGACTTAAGACAGACAAGCAAACCAGTAACTGAAAAGGGACTAGATCCAGGTGGGTTACTACTCTGTTGTCCTATTCTCCTTTCACACAATTAGCTTATTATGCCAGCAGTTGAAAAGATTTTCCTGAACTTTCTCTTCTTCTTGGTGAAAAGACTGACATATAGCTGATTCCTTTCAGAAATCAATAAACATCCATGTAAAAAGAAAAGGAGAGATACTCTCCCTGTACTTACAGAGTCACAAAATGAAACAGAACAGGAAGAATGCAGTTGCTTGTGATGAAATCAAGATTGATATGTTGAGCAGGGCAGTATTGCTGTTTGTTTTTGGCTAGGCATCATTAGATGACACACGAAGCAGAGTTTACAGCATTCGGGAAGCATACAGAAATCAGCTGCTGGAGGAAGAGCGCAGAAAACAAGAAGAACTGGCAGCTCAAGAAGCAGCACTGCAAGCAGACCAAAAGAAAAAGAAAAAGAAAAAGCACTAAAGATTTAGGGGAGAAAAGCGTAGTTGCTATCGTTATTGGATTGTATTTAGCTGTTTGAGAAAGAAAGTTCATATGCAAAGATGAGAAACAGTGTTTATTATTTTCAAGTATTTTTGGCAATTATATCACATTTTCTCTTTGTCTGTTGCTGGTGAAAAAATTTATTTAGTATTCTTTTTAGCAAAGTGTTTGGTATTTTGCTTCTCACAAAGCTACTTGCTACTACTAAAGTTTTTATGTTTTACTGCAATAAATTTTGCAATAAAATTCATATTTCATTCAGACTCTTCTCCCAAGATCACAGTGTCTTTCATCTTTTTTTTCCCAATCAAAACAGAACCAATCAAGAATGAATCAGAGTTGAAACGGTGAATATAACCTGTCAGTTTTGCAAGTCATTTGACCTGACTTCTTAAGTAGATGATAATTTGTGGAGTTTATCATAATTAAAATAGTGGCAAACCACACTTTTCATATGCTGGCATTGGGAGGCTTACCAAAGCCTGACTGTATAGGCACTCACAAGCTTTCTGTGTACTGTAATATTTTTCCCTTCCATCATTCTCTTAAGTGTTTTGGAATCTCACAATAATGCTCTGTAGTGACAAACTCATGGCACAACCTTCCAAGGCTTGTTAAACACTCCTTAAAACCCTATTACTCTCTTTGTTTATCTTTCCTAAGCTATATTTTGCCCGTGCTGGCTTTGCTCAAAGTGACTAATTACAATAGACTCTCAGCTGGAATTTAAAAATGTTTTTTAAAAGTAAACCAGTGTGTGAATGAAGTGGCAATCATAGGCTTTTTACACAAAGGGTGAAATATTTCCTCTAAGATCTTGTTTCCATTATCATAGAATTCCTGTATTTGTGGGTTTGTCATCAAACACAAAAAATTATCATCACCAGCTGTTGCCCTATCCTTTCTTTCCCAAAAAACCATTCACAAGCTATCAATATACTCAGAGACAATGACCAAAACTCTTACAGTGGTGAAAACTCTCCAGAACAGACAAAGAATTTTCCATGTATGTAGTCACAAGCAGAAGCTTGAGAAGTTAGACTCTGTATTGTATACATACAATATGTCCAGAGTGTCCAAAAGCATTTCATTATCTAGGCAAGGTAAAAAACCACGAGACTCTCTCATGTGATGCAAATCACAAGAAATTTTATTTTTTGTATTCTGGCCACTGGTACTGGCTAGCCATTGCCTTTCAAACTAGCCTTTCCTCTGCATCTTAATGACATACCAGATGTTCAGCTTCTGCTGCTTTTCCTCACCTCTGTTTTATCTGTACCTCACTACTTGGCTTGAACTTGACTCACTCCTCTCTCAGTTCTGTGATGTCTGTGCTTTGTACATCATCACACCTACACACCTGCTGTGATGCCAATGCCTCCATTTGGCCTCCTTCCTTCCATACATCATAAGCTAAACTAACTAGCTTGAGTTTTTATGTTTGAAAAGCAAGATTTGAAACCAGAGTCGTAAAACTGCACTGGTGATTTTTATTTCAAAGAGCAGGAGAGAAGTTTTGCTTTGACCCACACAAGCTGCAAATAAAAAGCCTGTCAGTCTTTAGCTATAATTGCTCTTTGTCCTCTCTATTTTGGAATTGCTTCATAATATTCCATCTTGTTTCCATGGCAATAGCACGTGTTGGTTGTCTTCTTATGTGAATCTCTAATGAGCTTCTGTAGAGGAAGATCAAGTTGAAGTTCTGTTCTTCGTGTCACTGCAAGAGCTATAACGACTTTCTGTTGTAAAAATCAATCCAACTCCAAAAGCCAGCATTATCAACATCTAAATGTCAAAAATTCAACTAATAACCTGCATGATCACAACCCATCCCCACATCTAATCAGCTATCAATTGACTGAAACTCAGGCACAGTGTACTCAGATCTACATTATCAAATCTTGCTCTGACGTTAAACATAATTCTAAGTTTCATAATTTTCTCATTTTGAATAGCAATGTGGCATCGTTGAAATCAGCTGTGTGGTTTGTGAATGTCTCTATTGGCTCTTTTATCGTTTCAACAACGCAGATATGATGCGGGTGTGAATTACTGTCACACTGTTTAATTGCATGTACTTTGGAGTGCATAATGTTTTAAAAGAAGCACAGTAACAGTTTTACTAAATCCCTGTGCATATTCCAGAAGAAAAAAATATTCACTTACCTCATAATGGAGCCTGGAAGAGAAAATGCCTTGTTTAGATTGTGCCATAGAATTTACATATATTGGACAAGGAAAAGCTGACTGATGACATTTCATATGCATCAGTTTTACACCAACAAAACAGCTTTTTACATGGTGCACGATATTACAGTCTAAGTTAGTGGGGAAAGATGTACAAAAACTAAAAACTATTTCAAAACAGCCATTTACAGTAAGTTAAAGAGACATTGTGTTTACCACTTTACTGTAAGGAAAACAAGAAAAACTGTATGTTGTGTTTTAACTGATAGGATTGTTTCTTCTAGTTTGTAGACCAGGTTGCCCAATAGTCACATTATGTGTTCACATGGATAAAATATGTTTATTCTTTTGCCCTCTATGAGTAAGACAGCTTTTAAGCATCATGATTTTATAAAATAAAAGCTCTGGAATTTGGGTAGTCACCAATCCTGCTTATACTTAGCTTGGACATACAGGGCTGGATTCAGTAGGGGCATAAGGACAAACTTGGATTTATGTGCTTCCAGAAGAAGCAATTTCAAGAGGCAGTATGGTAGCATGTGAGAGACAAGCCTGGTTTTCCTCCCATGAACCAGCTATGTAGTTTGAAACACCTCATGAGCTCAGAGTTTAGGGCAATACTAGAAATTGTTTACAATTATACTTGGTTATTGGCTGGAATTTTGAATATTGATTTAGAATTTTATTAGAGCACAGGGCATCTTTCAGCATATCTTTAAGGTTGAGTTGCATTTTTTGTAGTGACAAAACTAAAAGAATTTTTTTACTGCACTCTTTCCTGATATTCATTTCTCTTTCAGTTGAAGTGTAGTCAGTTATACAAAGGAAAAATGCCACTATTCAGTAGAAATTGGTAAAAGTTCGGATGGAAACTGAAAAAGTCACAGGAGAATGAAAACATGTTAGATTGCATTGTGAATAACCCTTCAGAATTTATCAGAGTTTGATTCCTTTACTTCTATATTTTAGGAAAAATGGTAGATTCACAGTGTGATGTGGGTAGCTAAGAAAGAAAGTAAGTCTTTGACCTGATAATTCAGTTTAATGGGGATTAAGTCTGTAAAGACTTATTCACTTGTCATAATTCTTTGTAGGTGTGTTCTGCTAAGCTTCAACAGTTTTCACTGCTTGATCCTTTTCTTTTGACCAGCTATTTTGAATTAGAAAGGATCTTTTTCGTTAAAATATGTATCTACAGTTACTTTTTAATGCACGTAGCTTCATTAATCTTCATATTACTTGTCCCATCTGCTTTGCTTTAATTTGGCTGGCATTTACACAATGAGTTACAGACCAAAAAGCAGACCAAGCCCATTCCATGTTGCCTTGCTACTGAGACAAGCAATGTGCTGTGAAACCAGCTCGGTTCTGAGCTGCCAGTCTGCTCACCCCAGCAATGTGCAATTTACCCGCTCTGTAAGGTCTCATTTTAATTCAAGGAAGAGACAGGATTTATGCACATGCACAGCATTTCCCCTCCAAAAGGAAGAAAAGTGTCTACATATTTTGTCTGGCAGAAAACATAAGAGAACAGCTTTGCATAATCACATGGCAGTTTGCAGGATGAAAAAATCTCACTCTCAAAGCCCTTTTTTCCTCTCATTCATTTCTTGATTAAGTCCTAATAGATTCAGAGTCCAGGTAATATTTCAGTGATTTAAATATTCTTGTTTGCAGAAAAACAAGACGATGTTGTCCTCCATCTCAAAGGAGGACAAAGATAGTAGAGAAGTAGAAAGCCAGGGAAGGAGAGGAAACAATTTGGATCATATGAAGTGAGACAATAGCACAAAAGGAAGGTGCAGTGAAGATGTCACTAGCCACAGTAAGAGAAATTATTGGAGGGGCCCGGGGAAGGGGGAGTTAGGAGACAGGACCTTTGATCTCTGTGGCAACAAGAATGTGGTTAGGGTCAGTGGTTCAGGGACTGGCACGATACTCTGACTATGAGATAATGTACAAACCCAAGTGTAGCCAGGACATGTCACTTCAGCACAGATCTGGATGCACACTCCTCTCTGAAACCCGAGCTTCCCTGCCTAACACCTGACTTTCTCCCTAAGGGCAAGCACCAAAATGCTCACTCTTCCATGGGTACATGTGAGGTGATTGCCTTGCACATAGCAGTCCAGTGGGTGCAGCACAATCCATGGAAAGCAATACCCATGCTTTTCTACCCTCAGCCAGAGAAAGCTGGATTCCATGGGTGTGTGCCCACAGACAGGACATCACAGGTATCTTTCCCTGACACCATGCAATGCTCACAAGATCAAGAGTAGTGCAGGAGAGATCCTGACTGTGTATAAGCCAGCTCGTTGCAAAGCTTGAACATACAAGGAGGGACACAGCAGCTGCATGTTCACGGACTTCTGTAAGGTTTAACTTGATGATAAGTCATATAAATGAAGTGTCTTGCTAAAAAGAGATTACTGTTTTGCAGCCTGTAGTGTGCTAAATTTGTTTTTCATCCAATGTCTGGACATTCTACATAAAAGAACGGAAAAAAGCAGTAGATGTCAGCTACAGACCGGTACAGAGAAAATCCAAGCACTCAGTGGTGGCACAGCTAGGAGCAACCAGAACTACTTCAGACACACAGAAGGCAGAAAGAGCCAAAAGGGACACAAAGGGGCAGGGAAAAAAAAATCCATCCTTCCTCTTATCTACCCCAGTACTTCAGCTTTAAGGCCACAAGTATTATGAGGTTTTATTATTTATTTTTTTACTACAGAGAAACCTTGACTTAGCTCTGGAGACAATTGTTGGCAGAGGCTTGAATCACAGATCCAAAAATCCAGGAAAGACTAAAACTACTACACCCTCCGGCGCACCAGGGTAGACAAAGGAATGAAAGCCTTTATATTGCAGGACTTTACATACCCCATAAAAATTTTACTCTTGGGAACTGGAGAAAGATAAGGGACTAAAAATTAGCCACAAGTGCCTAAAGCAATGCTTGTACTCTTCTCTTTTACACCACAAAAATGTGGCATGAGAAAATGTGAGGTTTAGCTAATGAAGGAATGAGAAACTTCCTCTTATGTTGTCCTTACTTATGACAGACTAAGTTTCACAGCTTTTCTTCAAAAGCATTAGGAAAAACAAGAAAATGCTTTTCTATTGCTCGAGTGCAAAAGGTGAGTGAGTTTCCTAAAAGCACATTTCACAGACTTGCTTAAATGGCTTTCACCTGAGCTATTCAGTGTTATGAGCTTCAAAGAGTTCATTGGTTACTTAGGTTTTTCAAGTGATTTCCTTTTTTTCTCCCATATATATTACTGGCTTAACAGATTGCAGCTGTGATGTAGCAGATGGAAACTGTTTTGATAATTGATGCTCTGAAATACCATATGCATAGGCTGAGATATTCAAGTTCTGTTTTGTGTGTTTGTCTGTCTATGTCCATCTCTTCTTTCTCCTAAAGACTCTGATTTGTTTACCACAAAACAACAACAAAAAATCTGGAAACATGGCTAAGATGAGAAGAATGTAGATCCCTGTCATACTGTCTACAAATTGGATGCAGAGAAAAACAAGTCCAGATGAAGTATCATTCTCTTTTCCGTCTACTCACTAAACTTAGCATGAATTAGAGGTCTGTTATTGTCCCCCACCTATCTATCAGCACATGTGTGCTGAGTATATGATTGCTATAACTTAAAACACAGTCAGCACTGGTACAACAGCTGGTGTGCAGTGCAGAACAACTGCAAATCAAGTGTGAGACATTTTATCAGATAAAGTCCCTGCTCAGTGACATTCAGCTGGAGTTTTGCTAGAGGCCAGCAGTTCACCAGCAGGATGCACAGAGCAGAATATTGTGAGTTGGCACTCTTGGCAGTCCAGTTAAGTACTTTGCTTTCAGACTCAACACGATGCAGTCTGCTTGTTCTCTCTTTTTTTCACAGGTTTCACTCTACTCATTGCTGCTTTCATACTGTCCCCTTGGTAGCACTGTGGCTGTATGGGGAATAACATGGAAATTACTTTAAATAGAAACCTACAGAAACGTTGTGCCACGGTCTTTCTTTCTTTCTTTCCTTTTTTTATTTTTTTTTTTTTATTTAATCAAAGATAGTACAGATAATATAGAGGGGACGCCTAACTGGCCATCTAAATCTAGAGGCTGAGTCATACAGTCACTTTTAAAAACTCATAATCATGATTGTTGCCTGGAGGAATTTTTAAAACGCGATGTGAATCGCGTCAGTGCGAACAGGTAACGCAGGCTGAAATTAAGGTAATTAAGAGGGTGTTTATCTCCCGAAAGGACTTTGTGATTTTCCGTGCAGTCGCGGCGCCCGCGGCAGCGCCTCCTGGCCACGCCCCCCAGAGGGCGCTGTGCTCGGGCCTGCTCCCCGCGGGATCGCGGCGCTGCTGGGCCGCTCTTGTTCCCTCACGGGCCGCTCTTGTTCCTTCACGGGCCGCTCCTCCCTCCCTCAAGGGCCGCTCTTGTTCCCTCACGGGCCGCTCCTCCTTCCCTCACGGGCCGCTCCTCCCTCCCTCAAGGGCCGCTCTTGCTCCCTCACGGGCCGCTCCTCCCTCCCTCAAGGGCAGCTCTTGTTCCCTCACGGGCCGCTCTTCCTTCCCTCACGGGCCACTCCCAGCCCTGCCCGCACACCCCGCCGCCAGCGGGGACGGGACACAGCTCGGGGAACCAAACACGACCTCTCAGCAATTCGCGGCTACAAGAGAGGAATGCTGAATTCTCGCTGACCTGGACTTATTTTCCGAGAGGCTGGAGGCAAGGATAGCTATCTTTTTAGTCTTTTATTTCCCCCATAGCAAAATATGCACTCAGTTTTGAGTAGCGGTATAAATAAAGTAAAAAATAATAACTGGGAGGCACCGGGTCTGCAGAGTAACAAAGCCCCGTTCTTTCGTCAGGGCCCTGCAGAGCTGTGCCCCGTCTGCCCCTATTCCACTTGAAAGAGAAGGAATCTCTGTGAACGGGAAGGATTTTGTGTGGCTTTCAGCCCTTCTGCCTTTTTCAACACCGAGTGCGTGACCACGGCAAACCTGATCGCAGCTCAGCCGACCCGCGGGTGAATCCTGGCTGCTGCCAGCCCCCGGGAATGCTGCCGCTGGCTGTGTTCAACCTGAGTTGTCTCAAGCCTTAGAGCCCCCGAAGGCTTCTCTGCTTTTTGTTTTGAGGGTTTGTCTGCCGGTCAGCTGATGGCTTAGCTCGGCTGACCTTCCTCCCCCAGCGAGGCTGACACCGGTGCACGGTATCGATCTCACTGCAGTAAAGGAGGTGCAGCAAAAGCACCGAGACTCACTCACCTCGAACAGTGTAGTACAGTGAACTTTACGAAAGTAAAAATGCTTGTTCAGGAGGCTGATAGAGTAAATCATCAAAAATACCCCGTGTCCACTGTGCTTCTTGACATTCATTGTGCTGCAGCTGTGACTCGTTTTATTGACTCATTATGAGGATATAATGCATTGGGGAGTTAGAAACTTGCAAAGGGAAGTGTCTGCTGTCCCATAAATTGTCCCTCTAATTTTGTAACGCATTACATTTTAAAGGCAGGTCATAATGTTCTCAATCAGTTACCAAAAGGTAGGTCTCTAACTGAAAATTACTTGGGTGAGGAGCTGAGGAATTTGCTTCAAATTGGAGCACTGAAAATCAGGCCAGTTTGAATTAACTGCTGGTGGAGCCTAGCTCTGAAAACATGGGCTGCTGTCACCAAGTACAGCACTTGCCTTTTGAAACAAATCCAGGGAATGATCAAGCATAAAAATATTCCAGACAATTTCAGGATGGTATTCTGTGGCACTGACCCTGCCTGCACCAATGAGGGGCATGATCTGAAGGCCCTTGCCTGGAATGAAGACACAGCACAAGTGCCATCACCATTGGATATGCATCTGCTTTACCCTGGACAGGTTCTTCAGCTGGAATGAAATCCACACTCTGCGTGTTGTACAAGAGGAAAATGGGGGATTGGGTTAAGCAAGGGTCTGGTTTTTTCCCTCCAAGTACTCTTGCATGAACTGAGTAGGTAACTGTACAAGTAAGCTAAAGGCTGCTTAGATTTTTGAGCAACCAATTGACCTTTTTCTCCCATTTATGAATCTGATGCATGTTAGTTTGATCATTTTTTTCAGCAAATTTTTGAGCTGCAGCATTGAGAACTGCAGCAAACATTTGTTTATTGCTTATTTTTCAAATATCATCATGATCCAGAGGTCTGCAGGAGCTCATCACTTCCCAGGGACAAGAAGACTGCAAGATGATGGGGAACAGTCCGTGCAGTCTTCTGCCTACAATAAACTTTTTTTCCCTGTATGTGGGCAAAAAGATGGAATATCACAGAAATGAAAAAACAGATTGAAGCTCTCATTGTGTTTAAGCTGCAGTATATATTAGGATATGGCATTTGTCTAATGATGAGTCTTATGGCTGAGGTGTTAGAAAAGCATTAGTCTAGGCAATTTAGCCACCAGACAGCTCTTGATATTAACAGAAGCAGGCTGATTGACTTTGCAAGTCTCCAATTATAATCCATGCTATAATTGTGATTATACTTCTCCACAGAGCACTACTGAGCCCCCACTTTTGACTCATACCAGATTCCCACTGAAGTCAGCAGGAGCCGTACTTGAAATGGGGCTCTCATAGGCAGCACTGTTTGTCCAGAAGTAAACAAGCTGTTCCTGTAAATTGCTTCCCTAAAGTGGACTGTTTTCTCCTATGTGTGGTCATAGTTCTAATCAGGCATACAGCTTTTGCTTTGTTCTGACACAGGAGCAAAGTCAGCTTTAAGGGACTGGCAGTCTGGTGTATCTTCAGACTTGTCCAGCACTGTTTACTAGACTTTTCAGTCTGGCAGATTAGGGGCCAGCTCCAGTCTCCATTCAGTATCAAGAATGAATTGCTTGCCTGTAAATCTTATTCTCATTAATTTTTATGCAGACAAATAAAATGTATTTAATTGATTTCATCCTCATGATTAGAAGGAGGTAAGTAAATTTATGTAAGAGGCGTAAATACTCAGGTTTATTGTGGGAAGCTTACACAGGAAAAATCTATCTTCATCTCCTTACCTTATTATACACTCAGGAAAACTCTATGTATCGATTTGTGGGTGAAGTTGTTAATAGCTTGGTCAGCACTACAAGTGAGGAAACGTGTTTGGGAAGCAGCTTTCCATTTTTGTAGAAAAAGAGGAAACAAAGACCATAAACTGAGGAAAACCTGAAACAGCAAAATTCATAAGACTATAATTGTTCATGTTAAGATGCACAATGTGAGAAGATCTTCATATTAGGAAGTTTCTGTAAAGGTTAGCTTGCTGACAAATTGCCCCCATTATCTCTATAATCACTTGCTAAGCCATAAAAAACATAAATCTCTCATACTGGAAGCAGATATATGGAAGTAGAATCCTGTGGGATTCTGCATGGCATTACCAGCCTGTTAAAGTTGATCAGAGGGTGGCATAGGGCTGCCATCTCAAGCTGTGTTTGAATGTTCTCTTATTTCTGGGAGAAGTAGGATCTTCACCCCTTTGATGCTTGTCTGGGAATCAATGAGCATGTGTCAGAAGTAAATGGACATCTCTTCATGGATAGTTTTCAGAAATATAATTACAGCTGTCCTTAAACACCATGTTCTACACTTCCCCATGTCCTGTATATTTCTCTGTTGCAGGATGGCTGTGTAACCTAAAGCCATACTATCATTTTAATCTTGGACGTTTTATTACTGGCTCCTTTAATCTCAGGCTTTTTTTTTTTTTCCCCCTGTGTTGTCCTTCCAAAATTTGCATTATCAAATACTTATAATCAAGCACTGAAGCAGAATGAAGAGTATCGCTCAGAAAGTTCTCCATCATTGTGGTGGCTACAGCGTGTTACTCTATGGTATATGAACACTCAAATACTGGAATGATTTCTGTCTCCTCAGAAGGCTGGGGTGCAAGGAGCTGTCCTGGTTTTGCAGAGAGTAATTTGGGTATTAGCCATAATAGCACATAAGCCCTGTGGCTTTTTGAATGTGGTATTAGGAGCAAGGTGCAGCATGGCCTTGGTTTCATGGCGAGTCTGAGGTTTTGCAGGACCTGTGCCCTGAGCACACCATACTTTTGACAACCAGCTCAATGCCTTCTCTTGCTAATCCACAGCCACGCTCCACAAGTCAGTAGCAGAAGCCCTCTTACTGAACACGTTGTCTTTGTTGGGAGGGAAACTGAAATTTCAAAAGTCAAGTCATCATTTTTTCACTACCTTACTTTTGCAAATTGATAAGGTGAGGCTTCCTAATGTGCAATCACTTGCAATTAATCCAACAGTGACTGTGTCTGAGGGGGGCTCAGGGAGTTCCCACCTGGAGCCAGGTTAATCTGTTTTCAAAATTTCTGTGACCTGCAGCCACAATGGGGGTGGCAGGAGCCTTTTCAAGAGACACGAGTGGCATCTAGTGGTGAAACAAACCCACTCAATCACACCCCAGGGACCACCACCTGCCCACTGATTTCCATTCAGAGCACTGGGTGACACATTTTGTTTCTGCCACACTTTAACAACCTAATGCAGAATGTATGTAGTAATGCTTCTTTTAGCTTTCATCCGTGTTAGATTTCTTTTATGCAGGCTAATGGAAAATAATATGAGCCCTCAACAGCTAAGCAGGCAGCAGACACTAATGGCTGACTGAGGTTCTTCTGTCCCTGAGATGGGTCTTTCTCCTGGGGAATGGTGACCACCAGAATCACCTTGCTCCCCAGGAGTTAAGTGAGAATTTTTCAGGAAAAAGGACTGTTTAAAGCTTTATTTACTTGTTGAATTGTGTGATGTCTGTTGAAGGAATGGACATTTGCATTTTAGAGTAGATTTTTTCCCCAAACTCCTTTGCATTCTTTCACATGTAAATCCAGATTTATTAATGAAGCAGAGCATAAACAGTAATTCTCTTGTAATTGGTCAAATATGAAAGGAGAAACATCTTCTCACCAGAGGCATCACTAGCAGAGGAATGTGCAGGGAAAAGTGTCTGAGCTGGTAACAAAGTGGAATGGAGTACTGCTGGCTGGTTATGTATAATTCTCCTGATGTGACTTCCTAGCAGTTCATCACAGTAACTGTAATGGAACAAACCCAGCTCAGGGTGTTGTTCAGGTCTTCTGAGGGAAAACAGATTTTGAATCTAGTCAACTAGAACTCATCATGTAAAATTAGTGCCAATCATTGCTCAGTACATATTTGCAAGTGCAGAACTGGAAACCCACCTTTTTTTGGAACAAAGGGGAATTTACTATATTTTCAGCAGATGCCAAGGACTGAGACTTTAGGAAAATCCCGTGTTTCCCAGTTGAGTAGGGGCTGGTGGATGGAGAAAGTGGAGCTACACAGCCTTGCAGCAGTGGGCAGTGAAAAATCTGAGGATCCAGTCCCTCCTCTAGGGAGACAAACACTGTTTTTCAAATGGAGCTTCTCCTCCCGCCGCCTCGAAGCATTTCCTGCCAGAGCCGGCCTTGGGCAGTCACGCCATGCAGGTTTCTTGATCCTAAGAGTGAATGCACGGGAAGAAAAACAACCAACCCAGAAAAAGCCTAATAAAAAGCACCGAATCCCTTTGCAAAGCTGCCAGCTGGCTGTGTAACAGGGCGCAGGACAGGGCTCAGTTCAGCCAGGTAGTCAGGGGCTCTTGGCAAGCCGAGGGCAGCGAAGCATATGGGTCTTTCCCCTGTGTCGCTCTGCTCCCGGAGCCACCGAGGGAAGGGGCTCGAGAGCCGCCAGCTCTCACTCCTTGCCAGCCCATCAGCTTCCATCTCCCGCTCCCCGGGAAAGCGCACCCAGCGGCGCTCACGCTCGCGCTTTCATTTGTCAGCCCGCCTGCGTCAGCACTAATACCGAGCTCAGCTGCTCATCATCCCAGCTCATAATGTCGCGGGAGGAATTAGGCAAGGCATGCTGGTAGGAGGGAGAGAGAGGGCTTGAGGGAGAGTAATCACAGGCACGGTGATGGGAAATAAATGAGATCAGGAAAAAAAAACCCTCAAACAGGCTATTCTCAGGCTAGAAGGGAGTGTATTTTTAGGAGATGGGGCTGTTTCAGTCCCAGCTGTGGGGAGCCAAGGGATAGCAGCAGGTCTCCCTGGGATTTCAGCAGGGTTTGCCTCAAGGCTGAAACGAGCGAGTTACCACAGGGCACTTGGCATTCCGCTGAGCTGCAGAAAAGCTAAATCGGTGGGCTGAGAGGCCCTGTTCCACAGATGAGATTTGGCAAGAGGCAGGGGAGGGCTTACAGATGCTGCCGCTTCTGCACGGACACTGTGCAGGCTTTCCCTCTTGAGAGCAAAACTGGAAAGCTTTTTGCTCACACAGCTTCTGCCTGAGATTTGGAGCAGTCTTTCCCCATGAGGACAGTGCTAATAAGAAGAGGCCATGACACAGACAGTCTGATAAAACCCAGGGAGGTCCTGGCCATGCAAGTGGCACTATTCATTGCACAGCAGCCGGCTGGAGTCCAGTCCCAATGCCTTCCTCAAGAGCAGACAGAGCAGAGTGCGCTAGCGAAAGAAGTCATACATTTAATCAATTCTTTTAGTGCTGTAAAACTCAAATTTAATTTCAATTTTTTTAATATTCGTTGGTATTTTAGCCACTGCTAGCACTAGAGCAGCATTATACTCCTCCTGCTTATTTCCCAACAGAATGTGTCTCTTTCCACTGAAATTCAGGAAACATTTTGAAAACACTGTGGCAAGGTCAAGGATGTTGTGCAAAATCTTTATCTCTGTAACCTAAATGGACCTGGCAACAGAGCAGATTGTGCTCTGAACTTGGGGAAAAGGGTGAGATAGCTCATCCCCGTCATTTCTGCTCTTTGTATGTGGTGGTAAATTCAGGGTGACTGTCCATCTCCAAATGCTGCATGGCATCTAGAGTTACAGTCCCTGGATTGTCTATTTTTCTGCACCATGCACACCATGGTTCTCCCAAAAGCTATGAAGTGACCCTTGGTCTTGCATCCAGAGCACCAGTCTGGGCTGACTACAGAGCCACAGACCAGAACTCTCAGCTTAGGAAGCTGCCTTTCATGGGCACCAGAGAAGAAACAAGTATCACAGTGCAGAATGAGCTTGTTGTTTGTTTTCTTTTAATGAGCATTGTGTCATGAGTAGCACATCTAGAACCAAATACTGTAATAATTTATGCCCATGTGTTGCTTTTTTTTGCACATGTGATCAATTTTGGACATACATTTTCCATATCTCCAAATGTTCTGCAAAGTTCAGCAGTAAATTATTATTTAACAATCAAAAAAATTGCTTTCTCACACCTTTTGTTTTCCTTTTTGTTTTTGCTAACTGGCCACCAAGAAAAGCACCATTAGAGTGATGCTGGAATAAAAGCATCCTGGGGTCCATTTGGCTCAGAAGGGACTCTTGTTTAAATACTTCCTTAATTCCGTGTTCTGCCCCTGCAGCGATATGCCAGCTAGGAGGGGGAACATCTCTGGAACCTCTGCCCTGACCTTACCACAGAAAAGTTTAATCCTTGGACAAGTCAGGGCATTCCACAGAACCTGGGCCTCAGCAGGGGAAAGCTGAATGGAGAAAGTGAGTGAGGCCTGTTGAAGGGAGCACATGAAAATAAAACTTGCGGCAAAGGATATCAGAGGCTTCTACTTCGACATCAGGGTGTATTTTGGGCTGAAGAAAAAAATAGCTCTAGGTTAGCTTCTATGAATAAAGGAATTGAGACTGGAGTTAAATGATGAGAGACTGTTGATGAAGGAAGAAAATGACTGACTACAGGCTGAAAGTCTGAAAAACAGGCTTTTTGAGGATGGATGTGAGATGACATGAGAAGCAATGCCTACCGAAAGGAACGTAGTGATGATGGGACCACCTCCCATTCTCTGTGTCATAGAATGAAGATGTCCAACAGTAACCAGCACGGGGGCTTCTGCACCCAGGGAACAGGTTAGGCAGGGTTGTGTTTGGGCTTTCCATCTCAGTGGCTAGGGATGGCTAAGAGTCTTGCCCCTCCTCCAAGGAAACAAGACCTTTTCAAATGCTTAAATAGCCCCAGGTGCAAAACTTCTTGAAACCTGTGCATTACAACTCTGCTACCTGTGCACATCACGAGAACCAGTGCTTACAGGTCTAATTGGTGTCCATTTTTAGACCAATGGGTGAGTTAATGAATTGCCCACCATGTTTGCTACTTAATGAAAATTATTTATTCTCACTTTATAATACCAGCTAGAGGCCAGGAATATCATTCTATGTATCTTGGTATATATCTCCACACATACAGAGAATAAAATGTATTAAAAATATGCACGGTTGAAGACGAAGGGAGAAGTGTTAACCACATGTTATAGATCGGGTGCTGAAGGAAGAGGAGATGACATGAGTTCCAGATCATACTCAATGTCTGTGATAGATCAGGAAATTCAGGTTAAAGGAGAAAACCATCCTTCTTTCCTGGAATGGAAATAAGGGAGTTAATACACACAGGAAAGATGGGATTGTACCTTCTGTAGAGTATCTGTAGTGTTAAAATAACCTTAATTCCCTGCATGAGGCAGTCTCCCTGGTTTTTCTTCATTTTGCATTCAGTAGTCTAAAGCAGGAACTGTGACACTTATTTGATTTTATTTTTTAAAATTTCTTCATTATTGCAGCAAAATCTACAATAAATCATGCTCAGAAGCTCTGGGAAATTTGCAAAACCGAGCCCTACTCAGCTCCAGGCATTTATACATGACGCATACATTCATCAGTGCTCGCTGCTGTTGTTTCCCTGCCAATCACCTTACCCAGTGAGAAGATGTGTCACAACACTGAGCAAACATGGAAACAGCCACTTTAGTCAACCATATTTTCCCCATCTGGTAAGTTTCCTTTAACATGGTAGTCCAGCTTTCACACAGATTTTATAGAGAGGAAGTTTACAAGCAGTAAAAATTAACAGCCAGTATATATGCAACAAACAAGTCAACAATCCCCCCTATAGTGTGTGCCTGAGTGGATCTAATTCAAACTGTGACTAAACAGTGGTTGCATTTCCATGAGATATTTTGCCTAGGGATGTGCAGTGTACACAGTGCATGATTCATTTCAGTGAGAACCAGACCAGGGGTGACAGGAAGAAGTTCCGAGGACAAGCACTGAGAAACAGCCACAACAGGAGAGGAAAGCCACACAGTGACTGCTTTGCTGTGCCCTTAGAGCAGTAACAGGCCAGGGTAATGAGGGCCTTTCCTTCCCATGTGCCTGTGAAGAACTTTACTGGCTCCCTTCATCTCTAACTATTCCTCCCCATAAAGAAAAAAGCCAAAACAGAGTAATGTGGTTAGATACTGGGATAGTTCATGTTTCCAAGCTCTCTCTCTACTCTGCCTCAGATTGCATCACAGAGCTCCTCCTGCTCCTCCACACACACCTGAAGGACAGTATTGGGATCACGTCTTTCCCAGGAAAAGGCTCACTAGGGCTGGGGAGCAGGTGCCTTGCTAGAAGTAATCCTCACAGCTGTCTGGTTCGTGTGTTATTAATGCAAGCACATAATTTCCACTGGTGTAGATGAGGAGTGTTAATGGCAGCAGAACAATGAATGACTGTGCAATCAGAATTTGACGTCTTGTATTTGTCATGTCACCAAATGGCTTGTTTTCAAATTATGGAACAGTTCTGTGGTGAATGGAATTGGGCTGTGATAATTTGTATGTATGAAAGATATTTTAAGTCTCACTTGTTTTTGCATCTCGTTCAAACACTGTCAGGATGGATGTTGGTTGGATGGAGGAGCATACATACATTCTATTTCAGAGAGGCTTCTCTTCCCATCCTGCAGTGTGGCCGAGGGATCTGCCTCCCCTCCAGGTATTTATTTTCAGTAAGATTTGAAAAGGAGAAGACAAACCAAACACAGCACAGCATCTGAGGATATAATGTTTTCAGAGTTGGCTGGCAGTGGTAGTCTGTTGTTCTGTCAAAACAAAGATGATGTGACAGCTCTGCCTGTCAGTCTTTGCCCAAATTTCTCGTTCCTTCCTTCCACTTGCCCTTCTCCTTTTCCATCAGCAGCATCATCTCAGTCCAATTTGGCAAAGGAAGTGAGGGATAATACCTCAGAGACACTAAGTCCCTGCAGATTTTGTCTTAATCAGAAAGAGGCCCTGCTGGAGCCCACACTGAGGAAGTGGCCAGTCATTGCGTAGACAGCTCCCAGGTGCTTCAGTCATTTGCTGCTTTTTGTCCAATAATTTTTGCTCTTTGTGCAATTGAGAGACCAAACACCAGCATTGCCGGTGGAATGATACAGGACAGACATGGAGGGATTACATCGGTGCTGGATGCAGGAGGTAGAGCTCTGCAGCAGGGGTAGGAGTGGAGCTGGAGAACTGGAAACACTTCACATTGGGCTGAGGATGTGTACAATATGTGTGGGTACGACACATAAAGTTAGTGAAAAGACGAGGGAATCCAGAGAACAAAACTTTGCATATGATATTAATTCATCTTGTCTTTTTTTTCTGTGTAGAACTTAGAGGGAATTAAAAGCAGTAAGTCTAATTAGATGTTTCATAATTTGTGTTTCACATAAACAGTTGTTTCTAATGAATGCAATGGAAATATATTTTGAGTGGAATGAGGGAGAAGAAGGGGAAATATTTAAGTTCTCAAAACCAAGGAAAGATAGGTATCTACATTTAAAATATTCTCAATTTCCAATTCTTTATTCAACTGCTTAACCATTTGCTTTGATAAAATACATTTGACTAATTGGCATAATTTTCTTTGTTAGTAAAAGTGAAAGGTGATCTTAGACTCAGTTAAGAGATGCTTTGTAGCCTCTGGTGATTTCATGGTATGGTGAACTTGCAGTAGCTACTGTGCAAGTTTTATTTTTGGTTTAGTGAAGATAGGAGAGTACTGTCTCGTCTTAGGTGCTTGGGCAGTTATGAGAGCTAGTGATATCTTATGCCAAGTCAGCAGAGAGGAACATCCTACGGGCAAATGCTAACAATTATCTCCAAGCATGAAAGCAGTGGGAAAGTATATATGACCATAGGAAATATTTGTGGTCCATGATGGGAATAGTGTAAAGATATAGAAAGCAAGAATTATTATGGCCAGAGCAGTCAGGGGTTACCTGACAATAACCTATGGGAGCCTAAGTTTTCCTAGTTCCATACTGGTGGAATTCCTCATTCTAGCAAAGTTTGCTAGCATGGTGACTGCTCTGTTCCATTGTATAGTGACCAGAGGGTGTGAAGACAGTAAAAAACAACTAAAATAAATTCTCAACTGAAGAGTTTTCCTGATATAAACTTATATTTTTGTTCAGTGTATTGAAATATACAATGTTTTTAAATGCAGAAATAAAATATATTGACAAATTTAACTTAAATAACTTCATCTCTAGTCTTCTCTGAAGACCAATATGCAATGTATATGTGATCCAATATGAACTTCATCAATAGAAATTTAATTGCCAGCATATTATCATCTGAGACTTTTCTTCATCCTGGAATATTTCAGCATTAATCTTTGCAGCCCAGCTCTGCACAGCCAAGATGCTGGATGAGGAATTCACTTTAAACAACTCCTCCAAAACCAGTTGAATATGCCCACTGATCATCCGCTGCAAATCCAACTGCACATTCAAAATGTCAGGACATTTCAGATCAGCTTTTTCCTGTGTGCCTTTGTTGCTGGTGGTGATGGTGGTGGTTTAGGTGCAGCTGAAGCAGTTGTGCTATATCTGGACAGAGGAAACCACAGCATTTTTGCAGAGCAAGCAAGCGCCAGGAAGTTGTCTTATATTCTGTTTTGGAATTAACTCCAAAATTCTCCTGTTCACATCTCTGAGATAATTTTGTTTTAGAGCAATCTAACAAAAAACAGGCTTCTTGAAAACTGATAAAGTTTTTCTTGCTCTTTTGCCTCTAGTGGGGCTGTGCTGTTCCAGCTCAGCTTATCAGCACAACCTTCATTAACTGCTAACCTTTCCAAAGACATCAAGGGGAGACGATAGTTTTTCTTTTCCTGATGAAAAAGATTTGTGAGGTCTACCAGAGTGCTGACTTTCTCATTCTCGAAACCCCTTTTTCTGGTATTTTTTTTCTTTTTCACCTGGTGATTGCTGGCAAAGTTGAGAGCAGCTGACATTTTGGGATGACAAGCACCCGAGACAACGTGAGGACCCACTGCTATCAATTCACACAGGGCCTCAGCTTATTCCAGAGATTAATCAACTGAATAGGAGTAGTAGGGGTGATTATCACATAAATAGCTGGCTCTTTCAGAAATAAACCATTTATCCTAAGATCTGTTAATTAACTTTATCAAGACTGAAAAATGAATAAATGCCTCGGTTTCTAGGTGCAAGTAGGATAATTTTTGCTCATAATACTACCTATCCTGTATGAATCCCTACCTCCATTTTTCAACTTTAAGAGTTCTGTGTTTCTCTCTTGACTTCACCCTGGTGCCTGACCTTTGAGCAGATAATGTAATAGCTGATGGAAATTTAGAGCTGCCTGTTTGCAAAGTCCTTTTCTGTAGGATGTATTTTCAAGTCTACCTAGATCACAAAACTCCTGAGTCATCCTGTGCCTGGGTGTCTGTCTGTCTGCAGTATACAACCAAGTGTTGAGATCTCACAGCTGCCCTGACTCAGTTTTGGAGCTCACCCAAATACCTGCATTGGGCAGCAAATTTCTTGAGTTTTCTGTGGTGCATAAGGCCTGCAGGTCGGCCATCACTTTTTTGTTGTCTGGCCAATTTTGGCCAAATTTGCTGGAAACATGAACGTCACAAAATTATAGTTATCCTATGCTTTCAAAAATTGTCAGTCAGGGAGTCATTTGAACTGCTACTGAAGGTGCAATGTAGTGGCAAGGGAAGATGGGTTTAGTTTTCTTTTGCATTAGTTCATTTTACTCATAAGCCAATTAATTAAGGAGGAAGACATTAAACCAGTAACTTTTCATCTCCAGTTCTATTACATGCCACATGCCTGTCCTTCACGTGATTGTCACTCCAAAGTCAAATCCTACAGCTCTCCCATCTTGCTCTGAAACATGGGGTGAAAATGAGGCCCCTGCAGAAGTTTCACTGTACAAAGGCTCTCAGCATTACCATTATGTATTTCCTTAGGATCCATGTGACAGAAAGTGCAGCAGTATAGGGTCTGTTGCCTTTGCTTAACTTTTGTGTTTCCTGAGCCTTTATCAGGACAAACAAACAACCATCAGCCTTTCCCCTTTTTCATGAGCTGCTATGAAAATTGGTTCAGTCAGCTGCATGTGCAAGCCTTCCTGTGGTTTTAGAAAGAGCAGCAGTGGAGCAACATTTAATTTGCAGCTTCTTCTTCTTAACCTCAAAGGGAAAAGGTGGTAACTGTTAATTGCATCACAGCATGCCTGTGCTGATGAGCACAGTTTGCTCTGACTCGAGGTGTCCTGGGACCAGCAAACCTAACCAAACACAGATCTAAAGCACCGAGTGTGCAAACCTAAGCCCAAACCACAGTGCACAATGTCTGTGTTTATTTTTCCTGTGGATTTGGAGGCAAGAAATTATTAACCATCTCTCAGAGCTTCTGACTAATGCATGCAGATAGAAAAGATTATGGGAATGCTCACATATATTCACTGGAGAGGGCAATCACATGCTGAAGATGTGTATGTGGCAGTTCTTTCCAAAAGAGCTTGAAGCTGTCCAGATCAGCCATGTTGCAAGAAATAGGTTGCAAAATCTGTTTTTGAGGCACCATTCTTTTATTCTGAAGTCACTGGACTTCAGGGATTTTGGTTCTTTAGAACCAATTTTTTTGTTATCTAATTCTGTCTGCAGTGTGGACAGTGGGTAGGTGGTTTTGTGTGAAAGGCTGCAGGGGCAGGATTCCGGCGTGAATTCTGCAAGGTTGCAAACTCTTACTGTTGCTTCTGCCAACAGTGACCATTCTCCTTTCTCCCCCTCCCTCCTCCCTTCTCCTCCCTGCTCATTCCTTGCCAAGACTAAAGCTGTCACTGTAAGAGGTAAGAGCTGTAAAGATCTGTGCTGCTTTAGAGCAGCTTGAAAGGAAGCTGTGATGATGGAAATACGATGAAAATTTGGTATATTCTAATTAACCTCGGAAATATTGCCATCAGGAATGCAGAGCATTCCCCTGAAAAAGTTGCTTTTAAATGGCTGATTGTGTGTTTGTCCATGAAGCTATTATCAGACCACATAACAGCTTTGGGGAAAGCTTCTGAAGACTATTCTTGAATAGGCTTCCATCAGAAGAGGAGGGGTGGGAAGTCAGCTCGGGTGCTGAGAGGCAGTCTGTTGCATTTATGAAATACAGCAAACAGCCATATAGGAGAGCAAAAGAAATGGAAAAAAAACAACAGGGCTCTCTGTTTAATGGCTCAAAAGCTTAGGGGCACCTCACCCAGCAATACCCAGCAATTCCAGGCTGATGATTCCTTAATCATCTCACACAGATTAAAGCTTTTCTGCACCAGAACAAATAAGAAATCCTACTGCCATGCACAGCAACAGAATCTGGTAAACTATTTCAGCCTAGCTACAAAATTAATCTGAAACAGACTGGCAACAGACAATAACAAGGTGTATCCCTGCAGCTTTACTGCTGTTCATTATTTTTTTATTAGTGAGTTCAGCAACTGCTTCAATGTTAACTGGAGAGGTCCATTTCAAATAGCATTGCAGTGTGGTGTGGGGCATTTTCCTGGACTGTCTTGCCTGCCTTAGGGCCTGAGTTGCTTGTATTTAAAATGAGTCTCCCCCTTCCACCTCACCCCTTTCCAAACCTAGAGTTAATTTGTTCTCACACCTCAGTTTGTGTGAACAGATGCCTCCATCTCAGAGCTCACAATTGCTGGCTGAGAAGTGATTCAAGTACTAAACAGTTGTGAGCAGGGGAATAATCACTGGGTATTGCTGACATCTGAAAAAATAATCTTGTGTTCATGACTTTTCTAGCAAATGAAAAGGGACAAAAATAGAGGCCCAAGCTGCCTTGGAGCATGGCTGTATCTGAAGTCACCTGCGGCAAGGAGCTGTGCTTGCCAGTTCCTTGCTACAGACCAATTCAGATACAGCTGCGCTCTGAGGGTGAGCCCCTCTGCATGCAGCACTGGACCTGAACAGCTGGACAACATCCCTGCATGGACAATGCTGCTGACTTTTAGAGCAGCAAGAGCACTCAAAGGACAGGGTCAGTTTGGTAGCTGTGGAGGCTGCCTCCATGTCTTCCCACCATCATCTTCCATCTTGCCCCATGATTCTCAGTTAGGAGGTTGGAGTTACAAAGGAGCATTGCTTGCTCTATGGATGGTCACTATAATGGCAAATAGGTGGAGCCACAGGGGTTGTGGGGACATGGTACTCCTGTAGCTGGGGGAAGTGCTGCAAAGCACCACATGCTGCCTTCAGTGCAGCCAAGCTTTGCTACAGGAGATGCCATGAAGAAACAAGAACAAAAAATCCCAAACTTGTGGGTTGCAATGAGCCAATAGAGGGTTGCAAATGATTCTGACTTTTTTAAAAAAAACAACTCCACAATAAGTGGTTTATTTTTATAGTCTTGAGCATTTTTTTACATGCAGTAAGTATGTTGGATTCATCTTGAAGGTTGAGTAACTCCTTAGTCAAAGTCGCTGAAATAGCTTTTCATAATTTATTAATCATTGTAGATGCATCTTTTTCTTTTTGGTTAAATTGTGTTCAGTTTCACAAATAGAAGTGTGGGGATTAAACTCACACAGAGGTATTAGCAAAGAATGTCACTTTGGCAATTTTTTGTATTGTGTAATCTGAAGTGCAAAAGGATGAATCCAGCAAACAGCCAAAAATAAAACAAAAAACTTGTGCCAGAACAACAGCACCTCTGCAGCGTATTGACTGCAGCCTTGTCTTTTGTAATCCCTCCACTGTAATATTCTATTAAAAAACAGACAATTTTTGGGTGCCACCATGTAAGAAGGATATAAAACTATTAAAGGACATCCAGAGGAGGGCAACAAAAATGGTGAAGGGTCTGGAGGGGAAGCCATGTAAGAAGGGCTGAGGTCACTCGGTCTGTTCAGCCTGGAGGAGACTGAGGGGAGACCTTGTTGCAGTTTCCTCATGAGGGGAAGGACAGGCACCCATCTCTTCTCTGTGCTGACCAATGACAGGGCCTGAGGAAACGGCCTGAAGCTGTGCTAGGGGAGTTTTAGATTGGATGTTAGGAAAAGGTTCTTCCCCCAGAGGGTGGCTGGGCACTGGAACAGGTTTCCCAGAAAAGTGGTCCCAGCACCAAGCATGACAGAGTTCAAGGAACATTTGGACAATACTCTTGGGTACATGGTGTGACTTTTTGGACTGTCTTTTACAAGGCCTGGAGCTGGACTCAAGGACCCTTATGGGTCCCTTCCAACTCAGAACATTCTATGATTTTTATAATAATTTCAGTTATTAGTTCAGGAATCTGTGGTCCTCTCAGGCTGATAAATCTCAATTTCAGAATAAGTTATCAAAATAAAAATAATGAACAAAGGCTATAAATCTAGCCCTAAATTTCTTTATCTCTAGATGGACAAAACTATGATCCAGCATCAAAGTACTAATGTGTGATGGAACTTGAAACCCCCATCTAGACCTCTTCAGACCTCCAGAGCTTAGTGTTCCTATGTAGTGCATGTGAGGCAACCACAACTGTGGAAGGAAGTTCCAAGATCCACTCCTGGGTACAGGTGAGGCCTTCCAGGTGAGGACTGTATGCTTTAACCTATTTGTCAGCTTTGAAGATCCAAGCCCGTCATATAGATGGTAGGGCTGACTTGTTCACTGAGCACTTTTTTGCTGCCATATGGAGAAATGGATTGGCATAGATGTTATTCTGCTATACAGATTCCACAGAAACATTCTCACTGTGTAGAGACAGTTTTGAGTATTACCACTCTTATTGCAGGTAAGTATCTGCACAAGAGCCTGTTTTGTGTGGCAGTCCCAGAGCTCATTGTACCACAACTGTGTTGATTTCTCTCCCTGTGCAAAGCAGCCAGTAGAAGTCCTGTCATCAGATTGACAGGAGGTTCACAGGGGTCTATTTCTGGTTAAAAAAGGATTATTAGTTTTCAAGTGATAACGATCATGATAAATCCCACCTATAATTCATTCAAGGAAAAAAACTATTTCAACAAGTAAAAATTATTACCACTCCCTAAAATCATTGTGACTGCTCCCTCGTTTCTTGCTAATGTAAATAGTATACAATGATGTCCTGCAAGCCAACTTTGCACCAGGTGGATTAGCAGGATACATGAACATATCTCACGTACGCAAGTGAGCCACTGTGAAAATTACCATAGAAAGGAGGTTTTGCAAGGATTCAAATGTCATGCTTAAGGGAGCATTGAAGCTCCATGGCATAAAAGTAAAAGAGTTTTCTGTGAGGAATTAAAAGAGGGCAGTTAAATTAACAAGAGTTTAACTCTGTCATCCTATCAAAATATATAAAAAATGTAATACCAAATGAGAGGCATTGTATGCTCACCACAAAAATAAGATATTGAGATAGACTCCATGCACTGACAAAATCCTTTGAAGCTTCTATGGGAACATGGCCAGCCTCTGGGGCACACACTGAACCTTATATGTACAAATGTAGCTGTAAGAGCCAACCCACACCTGGCCAACACACACTCCTACATAGTCCCAGGGTCACTGCTGAATAATACAGAGCAGAATGATTTTTATATGTCTTATGAATACGTCCAGACTGAATTTTATCAAAGTCCTGCATTCCTGGGAGGAACTCCAGAACCATTCTCCTGGATCTATCACAGATCAGCTGAGGTGCCTTGCCACAGTTCCCAGCATGACCAGTATCTATCATATGGTTGTGTGGGCAGAACTGGATCCTACCCACTACTTACTGCTGAACAGAACTCATTTCCCGGTCTGGCAGTCCAGTCTGGATCTTTGAAGTGCCAGCACAAAAGACATCTTGAACAGCATCTTGTCACAGGCAACATAATTGTAAGTGTATTAAATTCACAGGTTGCACCAGACTGGGAAGAACTGTGGATATGCTGGAGAACAGGATCATAAATCAAAATTAATTTGAAAAATGTGATGAATTGAAGACCTTCTTCAAAATGGCATGGAATATGGAAGAGTAAAGTGGACAAATGAAGAAATGTATATGAATTTCATGAATAGCAGCTTTCCAGGGATGAATTCTGCTAGCAATTTCAGAGGGTAACAAGTTGACCAGGAGTCAGAAACATCACACTGAGAAGAAAATAGCATATTTCATGGTGGGGTGTACATTGGAGCACGGCCTGAAAGGCACATGAAGTAACTCTTGGCTGGACTGGAAGTGGATGTTCAAGTAAGATTTACTCAATTGGGCCTCTTCAAGCATCAAAACCCTCCTTTGCTGTTTGAAAGAGCAAGACAGATGCAGAGTAAATCTTATAAATTGGGATGAATTCTGTGAATAGCAAACAGTACCAAAAAGGGAGAAAATGAAGCCAGAAATAGTGTTATGGCCTTGTTTACCAGCAAAATTATTGTAACAGTTCAATCTACCTCCCCAGTTTACTTTTCCAGTCTGAAAGGAAAAGCATATAGCCTCCTTTCCCATTACCAGATGGAAGCAGCAATATATACATAAGAATGTTGGCCTGATGTCAGTTTTGCCCAATGCCTGCTTAAAAAAATTCAGGAACTCTCATTAACTTGAGTGGAACAGACCCAGAAGATGACATTATTGCACAAACCTTCTCCAGTATATTTGCAAGATGTTGTGCACAGCTACACAGTCAAAGGCCTCTCTTCAATGGGATTATTAATTTCAGTCTTCTCTTATTTAATCAGTTCATATAAACTCTCTAACGAAGTCTCAATCCAAAAACTTCTGCCAAAGTCTTCAGTAAAATCCCTCTTTGGCAGATGTAGGTCTCAGAAATTTGCTTTCATTTACCTTCCCTCACTCACCTCTAGCTTTGCTGTGGTCCTTATAATCTCAGGATTTCGTTTATCATAGAAAGCCCAACACAGTACAAGCCCAAAACTTCTTATTCTTGAAAGCAGACTTTGTAAGCAGTCTTTGCTTCTTATTTTCTGCATTTTTTCCTTAGCATTTTAATTTACATATGTTTAGCCCATCCAAGCTTTGTCATATTACCACCGAAGAAAGATTATGTAAGTAAATCAGCCTTTCTTACCTTTTCTGCCAGTTTGGGTCTAGTAAATGATAAAGTTATGATAACATTTTAGATTTTATGATATTATTATAGAGTGATGTTTGCCCACAGCAAAGGTCTTTGTAGTGTGTAAGCTGTAGACTCTACTCACTCATCTGGGGTGGCAGGAAAGAAACATCTGAGGAAAGAGAAAATCACATCTTCTGTTTTCAACCAGCCCACATCAGCCTAGCAATAGCAGGCTGAAAAGCAAGTTCTGGACTGCTAAGAAATGTGTGATAAAACATCACTTGCAGGAGGTTTTAGGTTAACTCACCAGGTCTTGCAGCTATACTGTTTCCCCACACCAGGGTTTTTTTTCCTTTTACCTTATGTTTTACTTAGGGGTTAATTTTTAACATCTTTTGTTTGAAAAGCAATGTAGTGAAGAGAGTGGTAGACAAAAAGCTTTCCCCTGACAAGGTCAAGGATGATACAAGTATGGAGGTAATCTTCCTTATTTAAAAAGGAATGCTCTATCAAGTACTTTTTGATATAAAAATAATGGATCACTATCTTAAAAATCATAATAAAAACAGCTAATATGGCTGAATGTGAAGAAGACCATGACCAGGATTTTGGAGACTGGTACCTAAAATAGATCTCATCTGCATTAGTCGCTATTATGTTGCATCCCTTGGCGTTTTAAGCTCCTGAGACTAGTATACATATACACATACATATACATATACATATACATCAGTATACGTAACAACTAGGATTTTTTTTTCTTTTTTTTTTCCTAATTTTCAAAAAAATCAACAGCTGCTCTTCCAAATAACTGGTGCTCAGACACTCCTGCTTTGAGTTTGTCTGTAAACCTCAAGGGTCCTGCTTCCATCCAGAAAGGAAAGCACTCAGTTCAGGAGGCCCAGAAAATAACTTCGAGAGGGGGAAAATCAGGGAGAGCTATGCAAAGCTTTCTGATGCTTTGTGTAATATTGTAAAGTAATCCAAATATCCTACAGACGTCAGAGCAATATTTAATAAAACACTGCTGTCTCTCAGGTCCATAGGAAAACAGTTGAGATTCCCTGACTTCAGAAGTCATACTGAAAATTATTTTCGCCCCAGAATCCTATAATGTTGACTTAAAAAGTCCTATAAGATGACTTAAAAAACCCCTAACCTACAGCCATTTTCTACTAAAAGATATTGGATTTTGGAAAAATTTATTGCTTAATTATCTAATATGGAATCCTCCCAATATTGTTATAGTGGGAGTCAGCAGATGGCACTGTTACTCATAGTGATAAAACTTCTTTTTACAGCTGTGCAAAACTTGCTATGCTTTTGAGTAAGTTCTGCATTGTTGCTCATTTTCTAATGAAATGTCCTTGGCCAAAAAGGAGGCACTGTCTCCCCACCTCACCTTATCAAACCAAAGAAAATACTTGAGATGGATCTGGCCTTAGAGAACTGTTCAGATTCCCAAGAAAGGGGATTGTTTGCATGCTCTCTGAGTACCTCTGCTGAAAACCAAGGATTAATAAAGGGAATAGCCATCCTTCTTGTCAGGACTTGTCTGCTGGGAAGTTGATACTTTCAAGGATGCTGGTGCATGAGCTGTATGGTGTTCATCTCAGAGGCCATGAGCACTAACAGAGAGGATATAAGAGGAAACTCACCAGCAGGAGAACTGTGTAAGCACTTGAAAACCTGAGGTAGAAACATGGGTAGAGAGCATTGCAGGGGCAGCAAGACTGGAGGTGTGCCCAAAGTGCCCATGGGGCACTCAGTTATTCATTCCCTGGGAAGACTGAACACCTCTCAGAAGATTGCTGGCCTGGTCTGAACTATTTACCACACCAATCCCATGGATGGAAAGAAACAGTGCTTAACACACAGTAATTTTCTTGATAATTGCATCTGTCTTCATTAAGGTTGTTTTTTCTCCTGTGAGTCTTGTAAAACCTCTGTGAACAAATTCCACTTGTCAATATTTCACTGGTGTTTCTGGCTTCTGTTATTAAAATTGTGACATCAGTCGCTTCAATCTGTCTGTTAATGATGAGCAGGCACACAGATGCAGACACACAGACATTTTTCATCTCAGAATGACTGTTCCTAAGGTAAAAAGGATTTTACTATTTGACTGAGACTGCATGGTGCATAAATCATCAGCAGGGTCTGTACCTGGTGAGGACAAAAGCCGGATTATAGGTATCTCACTGGGATGTTCCCATCTGGCTTCAATTCTTTTTGCATGCAAATCCATAGTGATCTGGGTCCCACCAGAGACCATTTGAAATTCAGCCACAGCTGAGCCAGGAGCAGGAAACTCCAGGTGGGGGCAGAGGGAGAGTTAATAGGGCTCTTTCTTCCTCTTCTTGCTCATTTAAAAAGATCTGTCTTGCTGTCTTCCTGCTTCTGTCAGTTAATGTCAGCATCCCACCCACAAGATGCAATATAGAGTCTCTATGCCCTGTGGAAATTTGGAGCATGCATTCTTTCATCAGTCTTCACAAAGTGCTCACAACTGGGTAAGTTTATAGGCAATTAAGAAACACAGTGTTCTAAAAATAACAGTCTATTTATAGTCTGTTTATAAGCTATTGTGTTGCTACCATAGTGGTCATGGTTTGCAAGACATGGTGTATGGGTTTTTTGTATTGAAAAAAAGAGTGAATAAGGACTTCTGTAATGGTTGACTGGATTAATGTTATGCTTTAGGCTCTTGGGTTTTTTTATATTTTGCAGCCAAATTGTTTGCCAGTTATAAAATTTACTAAATCAAAAGGAATAAAAATGACTTTTAAAACTGCAAGAGGAGCAGAGGCTATATTCTCAATCTGCTTGCAAAAATCTGTTGCCTGCTTTTGTCATCTGTCCTAGGTTTGCCTGCACTAATTAATATTTGCTCCATCATTGATTAGGGCAGCAGTGGACAATAGGAAAAACTGGTAACATGGACTGAGTTGCAATACACAAAAGGAAAGAAAAGCAAGAGTGCATAACAGACTTCTATTTCTATTCATGGGTTTTTGCACTCAAACTAATATATCCTTACATTAACTTCCTTCTAAAGTTTCCTTTAACTACTGGCTGAACTAATGAGTGAAAGCTCCATCCAGGTGATGAAGGAGTGGCAACTGAATTCTAGAGAGATCTCTATTTACAGATTACTAAATTATATGAGGAATACTGCTGTACAACGTGCTGAGCATATGTTCAATAGGAGCTGCAAGCTTGAAGACCTGCTACGATCATTTGGAAACAAGTCACTTGCATGGTTTCCTTCATAGGCCTTTAGGCAATTGCGTATTTAAACTCTCAGCATTTCTATCTTCTTTTTCAATGAACAAAAGACCACAAAAGAAATCTTTTTAAAATCTCATTCAGTCAATGTCTAGTTCTGGTTTTGTATTCCTATCAAATTTTGGTAGGTTCAATAATTTTAGTTGAAAGACATACAGTCCTCTGGTGCATAAAAGAAGGGGCTGTAAGGGTAGGGGGGAAACACACACATTTTTATAGTGAAGTAGTATTATAGTTAATGATTCTTGTGTAATCATTTGAATGAAGATTGCAAGGTAATAATGCTTAAACCTTTCAGGCTATTTTGGAACCAGTTTTTTAAAAAAGGTGTCACCTTATTATCTAGCAGCCATTTGCTATCATGGGGAGTATTTTGAATTTGAAGACCACTCTTCTTGTTATGTTTGGTTTTTGAAGTTGATTGTTTAGTTTCATTAATAGGACCCATCTCAACTATTTCCTTGGCCTTTTGCTATAGCCGCCTGCTTATGGAGCAGTGTCTCAGGGAGTATCTGCTTGCAGGACAAAAGGAATGGCTGCATTACTTCAGTGCAAATGTACTCATTTCTGAATTGTTATTTGCTGGGCAATAAAGAGTTAGGGCAAGTTATCTGCAAGGCTTTTTCTGGGTGTGTATCAGATTATCTCTGGGTTAATGTCAATTGTTCATGGCCAAAGCCAACTTGCAATTTAAAGGAGAGTTCTTAAACCATCTTGTCTTCTCCTCCTTCCCCATATTTAAAGAGGGAATTATAGAATTGTTTGGGTTGAAAAAAGCCTCTAAGGCTATCAAGTCCAACCATTAACTTGTCAAGTTTACCACTAAACCATGTCCCTAAGCACCACATCCTTTAAATACCTCCAGGGATGGTGACTCAATCACTACCCTGGGCAGCCTGTTCTAGTGCTTGACAACCCTTTTGGTGAAGAAATTTTTCATAATATACAATCTAACCTCCCCTCCCCAGCACAACTCGAGGCCATTTCTTCTTTTCCTATTGCTTGTTAGTTAGAAGAAAAGATATAATATGTATAAAAATGATTATTTAAGAGGTCAACACAAAGCTTTGAGATGCAAGAAGATACAAGTGTGAATCCAGTCCTTCATCTGCAAGGATTGCTTGTGCACTGAGCAATACCTGCCTGAGCAGTCTCAGGGGGTTGAGCAGGGCTGATGATTTGGAACTTGGTTTTGCTCTTCTCCATCAATGTACCTGGATAGCACACTGCAGCTGGCAAGAGTGGAAGTGTCACATATTGTCAGGATGACTGTTGTCTCCTAGCCAGGGAGTAGTTTTTGGCAAGGCTCTGGGACACTGCAAAAATGAAGGATGCAGCTCCCTATGTGAAGTGTGGAGACCTAGGTCTAGGATATGTAGAAGCCGGGACAAACCAAGTCCTTCATGGTTCTCCAGAGAGACTAATTTCATCAAAGGTGTGCTGACAGAGACATCTGTTTAAGTACTGGTGGCCCTTTTTACAGGCCTGGCATAGGATTTGTCTCTGTCAACACCTCTGACTGGGATTTCAGCAATGCCGTTATTTGGAAATAAGCAGAGTAGAGGGCTAGCTCATCCAAGGAGATGGCTCAGGAATAGCATTTCTGATAAATCAATCAGATCTCTCACGGAGGTATTCTGTAAATTTAAGATAAAAACACAGGGCTTCAGTCCCATTTGTGTTGTTTTGTGATACAGCCCCTTCCCTTCCCAGGGAAGGTTTGTTCACAGTCATTCTGTTTGGCACAGCCTTGTATTATCAAATTTTTGCAAGCCTCAACCTAAAGGCAGATGGTCCTAAATCACCTCTTTTCTACTGAAATACTCACAGATTATTTTAAACAGGAGCCTTAGCTTATAGTGTGTTTTACAGGAGAAGCAGGCAGGAGAACAATCCCAGGCCTTATTTTACTGCAGTGCTTGGTTAGTCTGTCTGTATAATTTCAGAACTGCTGATTCATTTCCAGGCTTTGAAACTAGTGACCCCAAACATGGCCCTTTTCTAACCTGAGGAACATTTTTTTAATGGTATGTAGACAAATGACATGTTAATGTAAATCATCAGACTTAAGCTAGAGTTAATCTGATTTGCTGCATGGAAGGCAAAACAAGCAAATTCCTTCAAGGCTATTCCTCCGATCCAGACTGCAGTCAGAGCCTCTTTCTGTAGCTGCCAAAATGTGAGCGGTGGTCAGAAAATAATCGTGCTTCAGCATGGCGAGTGTAACAGCTTCCAAGAGCAATGCCTGGCCCATGCCTCCACAGTCTAAACCAGAGCACAAGGACAGTGCCAGAGCCCTTTCCAGATCTCTCTCTTTCTCCATTAATGCTTTTGAGTTGGGGCATGTGCAGAATTCAGTGAGGCAGAAATACTGCCACTTCTTCCTCTCAATACTTTTTCCCTCTGGGGCAGCTTGCTGTTGGGGGGGTAGGGGAGGTGAGAGTGGGGAGGGCATGGGGGGCTGGAAATCAAGCCTGTGAGTCATACAGGGGAAGTTCATTACAGGTCACGCAGCTGTATACCCAGGCTGAAAAGTGCTGGTTGCTTGCTGATGAAACATTCTCCTCACTGGGGTTAACACACAGTAAGATGGGATTCTGTAGATGCATGGGAGGTAATGGTACAGAAGCTGTGTTTCTGAAATCAGATTAAAAACAGGTGTGGGGTGCAGTAAAATATAGGATTGGTAAATTGCCTCAGAGGTATGGATATCTGAGCTAGTTTATGTGCATGCTTTGTGGGTTGCTTGCATGAGGAAAGATCAGCTAAGAATAAAGGTTCAGCTAAGAATGAAGAAAATCCTTAGGAGATGCGTCCCTTTGCTTTTATTTGAATTTCTGTGCACTCTAGAACAATGCATAGGGACTCAGCTGCTTCCCTCAGGGATGTGAGGGGTACAGAGCTTACAACTCTGCCTTTAGATATTTCCAATTACAGAAAGTAGAGATTTTGCAGAATCACCTCTTGGCTGCTAACAGGTAAACTTCTGGATGGATGCACCAAATGCTTGGTCTAAGCACAGCTAAGTATCAGATAAAAAACTACATTTTGGAGAAGAGAAAAAACTCCCAAGTAATTAACATCTAGTAGAGTGCTCTTCTTCTAATTGCTAAGTGTGTATATTAGCTACCAGTGAAGCAAGCACTTGCAGCTAAATGTGATAAATGTCTTTGGAAAATAATCTATTAAGGTAATTTAAATTTAAGAAAACTAAGACTGAACCTTGGCTCCAGGTATCAAATGGCATTTCCCTATGCTATTATGTTGTAATTCAGTCCTCCAAGGTGTATGTCGTTTACCAGGCAAGAACAACTGTACCTTTTACTGATATCTAGACTGTTCATACTCTTCTGAAAACAAAATGTATGCAGTATGTTCACTTCTGAACAGAAGAGCTCTTTTTTCGTTCTTCCTTAACCATCTATGTTTAAAAGGATGGAAAAATAGACAGGAAAAGTAGAGAGGATAAAACTTTGAGGTTACTGTTTTGGAGAGAGTATCCCTGCCAGATGACTCAGAATTCAAGCTGCTGCTCACTTCGCAATGCCAAGTGAAAGTCAAGTACCAACTTCACTGATGTGAAAGAGGAGACTGGACTGAACTGAAATATATTGGCAAAAAACTGAAGTGGACTTGTTTAGCTGTACACCACCAGCCCATAATCTTTCTGGGCTTTCCTCCAAGAGATGCATACTGTAAAACAAAGATGGAGCAAGAAAAAAGGCATGCAGGGTCACTGCTTACAATTTTTGATAATGAAAAATAGTTTGAATGGTCTGCTATCCATCTTCCATAGCCTGCAGTTAACTTAGATAGAGCATTAAGTATTTATCTGTGAACTTGAGAGTTCTGCCTGGACAGCATGATGATGCCCTAAAAGGAAAGAGTTCTGACATTACTTCATATGAAATTCTTGTGAATCAACTAGGGAAATGTGGTCTTTAAGAAACTGGGTTGGATGAAAAATTTATTATCTTGAGATAAGCTGCTCTCTGGATGCAGTTATCAATGTTACAGCTTCAAAATTGAAAAAAAATATCTAGTTGGATTATTTGTATGAAAGGGTGTTTTCTTGTTTTGTTGGTTTGTTTTGGTTTTTACATAGCACGAAGGAATAATGTGATCTCAACACTTCAAAAATAGAGCAAAAACCTCTGAGTTCATGGAGCATTTTTCTCAGTGAGCTTTAATTGCAGCAACAGAGGTAGAGATCAGGTGCCAGGAAAATATCCTAACTCAAACAAAGCAATAACCTAAAAGTAAAGATGAGATATATTCTTAGACTTCGGAAGCTGAGAAGGTCTCTAAGAACAGATTGGGCAAACATTAATCAGAAATGACATGACTGAAGCTGAACCTGGGCACACACTATGCCACTTCATAAAGTCCTTTCTAACCATCCCTTGTATTGTGCTATAACTTACGATAAAGCTTACATTTGAAAAGTACGCCACACATATTGTCTTCATGGAAAGGTTAACTTCTAAATGGCTGAACCAGAAGTGAAGTTTTTTCACCTAAGAAACTGAAAAATACTAAATTGATAATGATGTACTGAGTCATTCTTTCCACTGCACCATCAAATTACATGCTTGCATCTGTCAGCCATATGCCATTCCAGTCTTTCCTGTCTTGATTTCATTAATAGCAGTGGGCCAAACCAGGCAGAATTCCTGTTTGTGTAGGCAGGTGACCTCTCTCATTAGTATCTTCTTGCTTTCTGTTTTAGTGAGTATAGCCCCAATAATATGACATTTTGAAACCACATACTTCATTAATAGATGCAACTTAGAGTTAGTTCCTAGATGGCAGAAATAAAAATGCCCTTTTTATTTTCAGTTGCCTGCTTCCTGCACCTTACAGGTACCCCATTTTTGCTGTGTTCTTCCTGGGTTGCTTGTTCTGCACCTTATCCCATACAGTGGAACTGCAAATCTTAGGAAGAGCTTTGTAACACTGACAATAATTTTGTCTGACATGAATATGAGCTCTATGCTTTGTCTGGAATAATTATGCTACTGAATTGATCCTCTGCTGAAGTGATGGCTTGATCTCCCTACACCGAGTTATTCCCTTAGAAAACTCTGTGGGACACATGCGGGAGACAGTTTTTGTAAGGTTGGATGACAGTACAGAGGGACGGGAAGTAATTGTTCTCTGGCAAAAAAACCCCATCTTGGTAAGACAGATATGCTAATAGACCTTTGCTGCTTTAATGAAAAGGCACCTAAATGTCTGCTGCTGTGCCCAGAAAGCTTTTGGAAGATAAAGCTCAGGCTCTCTAGTACAGATAAGCAGCTTGGATATGGTTGCAGATATAGGACTTGGGGTGGGAGTTGTTTTCTTTGAAACAGTGAATATTACTCCTCATTTTATCACCTTGCTAAGAAGGCATTGCAATGGGGTTAATTCTTAAACTTCCTCCCAAATGTTTCTCAAGCTTTTCTGTGTGCCCATAATTATCATCTGGAAACCCTCAGACTGCCTTGTGGAAACCCTTGTGATTCAGGTGGGTAGTGCAGTACTTGCCCCACTGGTGCTGCAAGCTGTGGGGGGTGGACCAGCCATGAGTGGGTTTCTGCTTCTTAAATACTTGGGAGGTGCTGGGAAGAGGTAAGAAGGACAAAAATCTTGACAGGTACAAGAAGCGAAGTGGTGCATTGCTGCAAGAATTATGGTGCAATGAGGAAGCTCTTTATATTTATAATACTTTTCAGAGGTCTAAGTCATGCTGCCCTAAGACACTTCCTCCACAGATGAGAAAAAAAGGGTTTGGATCTACTGAATGTCATTTATCACAGAGGACTCCAAGGCAGTGGGAGTTTCTTTCCTCTTTGTATTTAAATTGTTTTGTTTACTGAAGGGGCTGCTTTTTTCCAAAATTATTTTTTCCCTAACCTGTCTTAATGTTCAACATAGTTCTGTGGTTTTATAGTCTCTTCACATTAACTTTACTGTAAAGTTAATATGATAGAATGACATTGTGCCAGAATCTCTCAACATTTTTTTTTATTTAAAAAAAAATATTCAAAACCACAAAACAAACCATGTTGCTCTCAAAAGAAAGGGGATGTTCAATCATTTCAAGACTTATCCATCTGATATGGAGGTGAGTTGTTTTGCTTTAGGAGTATTTTTTGAAAATACCTTGTCCTCACTTAAAGCAATTTTTTATATCCTTTCTCAGTCCTCAGTTTCACCACTGACAATGCTTTTTCCTGGCATCAAGTGTCTGATTAAGAGAGATTTACAATTCTTTCCCAGAACAGACTAGATACTTGGCCCTTCCATCTAAATCTTTATTTGCATACAGGCTACTTCTGATCTGGGAATCTTTAGGCTCTTTGAAAGGAAATGTTATTATTTTCTTCCGTTTATATCTTGATTTTATTTTTATCTCAGGTTTTATTCATATTTATCCAGGGCTGTTTTTCCAGGAAGAAAATGTTGACTTAAAATTTCCGTTTGTTGCAGGAATGCGCGTAAAAAACCTCTTAACAACAAATGTCACTTCCTTTTAAATTGTATTTCCCAAATGTTGTTTAATTTGCAAAAGTAGCAAACCTTCCAAAGGTAAATATAAAGGTTCTTATGCTTGCTTACAGCAGAGATTTTAAAATCTGACATAATGTGGTCAATTCTATTTGAATCTGTTCTGTTTCAGCATTTCTACTTGAGATAACCAAACTGACAGAAAAATTATTTATTTGACTCTTAAGATGGTAGATATAATCTTTCCTACCCCATCCCCCAGGAAAACTGCATCTACAAAGAAGTCTCCTTTCTATGTGAGAAGAGAAGATGCAGAATAGTTTCAAAAGACTGCCCTGAGATTGGCCAGGCTGTCTCTGGAGGGGGAAGACATTGGCTGAAGTGGATTCTTCAGCTCTGGAGCAGGGGAGAGAAAACAAATAAACACCATAACCCAAGGTGTATACTTGTACATGTGCGAAGCAGTACCTCTGGCAGGAAAAGAATATCCTTGGATTCCCTGCCCACAAGGTTTGGAACAGACTTTGTGGGGCTATCTTGACATGAGTCCCTGGACTCAGTTTTAGATATGGGCCCCCAGCCCTTGACAGGTCTTGGTGCTCTTCTGTGCTGCATGGAATAGGGAGGGAACAGATTTGCTCAGAGCAGATTTCTCATGGTGCTGGAACAAGCAACTGGAATGAGGTCTGGCTTACATGTGGGATTATATTATTTGTATGTACTGATATACATTGGAAGAGGATAAATCACTTTTACTCGGGTTAGTGACACTTGTACAAGTGCCTACAGTGTTATAATTTAGGCACAAGCCAGTAATTCATACTCTTTCTGAGCTACCTCAAAAAGTGAGGATTTTGCGTGTGACTTAGCTAGAATATTTGTATTCAAGTGCTGTGTAAAAGGGCCTTTCATCATGAACAAGTAAATGCCAGACTAAATCATGTAAGAATTACAAAAAGTTCAACACTCATAATGGCCTCATATGCTCATAAACTGAGTTACGTTAATTGGATGGAGTTTCCTAAGAGGAGAGAACAGGAGAGCTGAAAAGAATCTCAGCTGGACTGGTATTGAGTCAATGTCCAAGTGGCTTGAGTAGGCACTGAGATAACTGTGTCAGAAATAAAGCAAAGATTTCTAGCATCCTCTAATGAAATAAAAAATTGCAGCATCTTCACAAAGAATCTAAAGAGGCTATTTTTTAAAAGGAGAAATAAATTTTTCTTGGAATGATTTTTGTCTCAGTTTATATCCGGAGACTACACGTATTCCTTTACTTCAGCTATTTAGTGTGGAGTTGGTTGTATGTAAAGTTATTCGTGAAGTTACTTGATTAGCTTGGACTGAACCCATCTTGCTGCCCTTTCTTCTATTTATGGAAGTATCGATGTTATTGTTTCATTGTAAAGTAGCCAACAGAAATATTAATAGCATAAAGACTTCAGTCTCCATCACTGTCAGGATTTCAGTTGGGTCAAATCTGTCACCAAAACCACTGTAGAGTGTAAATCACAGAAACGCACCTTCACTCACCCCCAGCTTCTCACTGTCCTTGAAGGAGCCACACATTCCATGAATGGGATTTCTAGAGGTTTGTGGAGGGTGGCAGGGGTACTAGACAGCACCTTTGAACCGTTAGATCCTGTAATACTCAGCTGTTACAAGAGGAAATTAATTTCAGAATGTTGAGACTGGTGATCTCTTGTTTTTTTTACTACACACCAGTGCCTAACTGTTCACATCTGTCTTCTGAAGGGGGTGAGTTGTACATCCAGCCCTTCCCTGGCCACACAGCCCATGTGTTATGCAGCACATAGTCTCAGTTAAAACTTTTTTTTCATGTTGTAAATTACAGAAAAAGGCAGGACAGAAATATACTCATTTGGATAGGTGAGTAGGCTGCATACCTCTGTAGGTCACTGTAGAGCTCTGTATATGAGACTTCAAATGCAAGGGCCAGTAGGAAATTGAAAATTTACTTCATTGAATAGATATTCATCCTAGAAACATGGCTTCCTAGTATTTCGTGTCTATAAAGACTGGAATATTCCTGATATTTTCCAGCTTTTCTAGCATTTGCTCAGGTTACACTAATGAAAAAAAATTGTCTTGTTTCATATACCCATAGATTCTTCTGCACTGGGGAGGCTGCAGATGATGAAGTAACATGGGAGGGAGGAGGATTTTTGGGACTTCAAGAAGAGTGTTAAATGTGGAACGGGCTTATGCCCTTAAACCAGTTGAAGAGAAAGACCAAAGTGTTTGAGCAATAGGGCTTGCCTGGAAGCTAAGAGAAAAATCTGTGGGATGGAAATTGCAACAGTATAAAGAAATTTGAGTACAGATATATGGCAATGAAAGAATATTAACCATCTCCTTCCCATGGCCATTTCCCGTGTCCCTCCCTCCCCTCACTCTTTTTTTTGGTGGAAAACCTCTGTTTTCTGCCTTGATCTCAGACCAGCATGTCCATGTGCAAGCTGGCCTGGCAAGAGTGCCCAGAACATTTTTTGTTCAGAATTGTGCTCTGTGAGAGTTTGCATGGTGATATTTGATAGGACTGTGGTAACAACAGTATAGACCATCGCACCCCCATTCCCAGGAACAGTCTCCGAAGTATTATCTAATTAACGAGGACAGAGAGCACTGCTATTTACTTTCTAAGATTCTTTGCTGGGTGTTCCTGGGGAGCTGCAGTGAAATGACAGAAGCTCCACTGATATTTAGCAACTGAAAATCTGATTGTCAATTGCCAAGAAGAAACTGCAGTGAAAGAATGACAAGAGAGCCCTCTTCTTTTAAAATCTCTTCATCTGTTACATGCATGTTTTTGTAGAGTTGATATTCTAGTTCATGATACCTCCTTCTTGAAAAGCTGTTGTCTGTGGTAAACAGTATTTATTCTGAAATCCACATAAGATGTTGTTCTGGATCTGTGGTTCAGATGTATCTGAGTTAATCTGGAAGTGAGGTGCCATGCATCTTAATATGACAATAGGAAAAATGACTACAGGTCAGACCAAAGGATTGGCTTACTATCCTAGCTACTCTAGTAGCCACAAATGGAGGCAGGTGGAAAAGTGAAAACAACAGAAATACGGTAACCCTGAATATTCTCTCAACTACAGCTATTATTATCTTAAGGAATGTTGGAAAACGAACCTTTATCCTTTTGTTTGCTTAGAACCTGGTTCCAAATTACATTCTTTAATGCCTCATTTATTTTATTGGCAAAGAAGGCAAACTAATGATGCCTTTTTAACCCATTCATAAACTTCATGTTTTTGTACATCTCTACCACAACCCTCTTTTGTTATCTCTTTTTGTGGCTCAGCGGTCCAATCCTGTATCCTTACTCTGTTGCTTTCTGCCTCTGAATCTGTTCCAGGCTCCCATAAGAGATGCAGAGAGAGAGATGCATAAGAGATCTCGTAATACTCATAATCCAAATGAACCATGGCATCACATAGGTCTTACTTTTTTCTCTGTTTATCACCCAGTAGTGCCTAAACTTTAAGTTTTTAAGCACTGCAAAGAACTGAGCTGTGTTCATGGCACTTCCTATTACGTTTATATTGATATGTACTATATTCCTATTTCTGTCATAGTCTCAAGATACCTCTTCTGAGTGATAATGGTCAGCAAAATGGTAAGGATCATCATTTATATGTGAAGATGGAATTGTGCTTTGTCTTCTGTGCATCTTTTATTACCACTTACACTGAATTTCCCCTGCTCCTTCATTGTCCACTCAACTCTCTGACCCTGCTGTTTTATTGTTGGCCCTCATCCTTAATAACGTAATACTAACAAAATAAGAAAACTTTCTCACTGTATTGCTCACCCTCTCTCAGGTACTTCACCAGGATGAGAATTAGCATGAATTTAGGTAGAGCCACTAGTCAGCAAGAAATGACCGTTTACTTCCAACTTCAGTTTCTACTTCTTTCAACTGATTTTTTTGTCTACGCTAACACACGCCTCTTTTATGCTGTAGTTCCGTGTTTTTACCCCTTCTGTAAGATATCCTTTTGGAAATCAAAGTAGATATTTTCAGCTTTATCAGACTTATCTACAGAGTTTCTTGCCCTCTTCAAAATATAGTTTTGCATGGCATAATTTTTTTTCAAAGCCCTATTGACTCCTGAAGTTGATCATTCAGATGCTTATTATTTCTGAGATTTTTTTATTTGAAGTTGCCATTTACTTGCCCACTATAGGTCAAGAGGCCTGACGTTCCCTTGAAACTGTTCATTAAAAATTGACATCACGTTTTTCATGGTCCTCCAATACTGGAGGCTGCACGCTATCCTTTGTAATTCAGTTATTTCATCCTTGAGTTCCTTTAAAGCTCCTGGGTGAATACCATCTGGACTTGGCAATTTGTTAAGTTCATTTTGTGAATTTATTTCATAACTTATTTTACAGTTATTTCAATTTCATACAGCTCCTCTGAGTCATTCATTTAAAAAAAAAACCAAAACACCAAAAAACAACTCCCTCAAAAGACCCCCACCATTTTTTTGTTTTGTTCTGACATGGGAATCTTCCCAGCTTCTCCTAGAGTGAAAAGCTGTGCAAGGAGTGACACGTCTTCTCCTCATATATTTCTTCTCTTACATTATTATCAATTGACTTTGCGATCAATCTATATCTCTGTGGATGTATTCCTTTTATCAATTGTGCCTTGAAGTATTGATGTCTGCCTCACTGTGTGTTTAGGTTTTAGTCTGTAGGAATTCATGATCTTTTAAATTCTATTCATTCAGACACACATCTTCCACTTCCTAAGGGCTGCCTCTGTTAAAGTATCATGTAGTAATATCATACTCTTTCTGCTCCCTTTCTCAAGGATTTCTCAGGAGATGGCATTTATTGCCCCCATGCTTTCAATGTTGTGGCTTTTCACAGCTTTGAGTGTGTGGATGTGATTCTTGTCTTTACCAAGCTTTTCTTTAATTTTACAAAGAGTTCTGGCTTTCTGCAAGTAATTTTTCTGCTGTGAGGAAGAAGAGTTTTAATTTTTTTATCTCTGAGTGTTTGGGTCAGGGATTCCTTGTTTACTTACCTGGAAACTTGTTCTAGATATCAGCTGTAGCTATGCACTGACTTAAATCCTCTGTGGGCTCATTGAACATTGCAAAAAGCCAAAGAAAAACCAAAAAATCCCCCACATATATACATACCCATATATGTATACACATATATTTTATATATATATATGAGTATACATGCACAAGATGAAAAGGAATTTGTGTTGTGTTCTGAATCCATAGCAGCACATGGGATGAACTGGCTAATTCTGGATCATTTTTATGACTTCATATAATAGAGGTCCCAATGTGCTTATTCCATAACCTTTTAAATTTTTTTTCTGTAAATTTCTCTCATTGGATTGCAATGACTGTAATGAACAGTTCAGATATCTCATAGTTGCTAAGCACCAAGCAGGTCTTCAGTAGAAAGGAGAAGATAAGTGTGCAAATTTAAAAATACACAAGAAATTGTTTTGATCCCTAACTTTGAAATTATCTACTCCGAAATTATTTCATTTTGACATTCTAAAACAGGCAGTTAGGTAGAATAGTGGTCTAACCTGAGTTTTGCTTCCTTTGGTTGTATATGGCACATCTTGGAGCATATCTTTACAAGGATCTTAACATAAAGCTGAGGTGACTCAGTGAGGCTTCCTCCTTATAAATTAACAATTTTTATCAGTTACTAAGAAACACAAGCAATATTATCTGCTGGTAGCAGCTCTCTGCATGTGGGCATCCTGAAATATTGACATCATTTGAACCATAAGGGTTCTGTGCAATTTCATTTTTAAGTCTGATTAAAACACTAGCAGAGTTGCATTTAGTTTTAAATGTTATTAATAATAAAAGCAATTAAAACCCTCTCATTGTATGTCTACTTTCCTAATGCTATGAGTCCAACTGACTTGTGGGCACATCCTTATTTACTCTACATTTATCCTTTTCTTCCTGGGAAAGATGAGAACAATGCCTGGTAATGAGATGGGTAAAGGAAGGCATGCTGTTACCTTCCTAGCAATGACAGGTCTTACATCTAATCCTTGGATGCTGCTGGCCCACTGCAGTGAGCTTTGAGCCCTGTCTGTGCACTAAAAGTGGTCAGAATGCATCACAAAACAAGTCCAAAAAGGTTCATTTGCCAAAACCAACTCTTTTTTTTTTTTTTTTTTTAAATTCAGATTCTGTTGAAAGGCTTAATCTGAGGAAGGTCAAAAGACAATTTGGTTGTGATAAGGTTGAAGCATTTTAGCTCAATTTTATCTAGCAATCTCGTCTCTTACACTCAATGTTAGAAGTTCTATTTTAGTGTTTGAACCAGCTTTTAATGCCGTGTTGTGCCGTGACCAGAATAGTAGGCAGGGTGTCATGCAGAGGACACCCGCTGCGGGCACCCCTCTGAGAGCAGTGCCAAACCAAAGCAAATATGCCTGAGTCCCTCCAGCTACTGCTGTCATCTGAGAAGAAGGAATATGATTGTTCTCTGTAAATACGTCTTGACACAATATGACCAGCACTTCCATGTGCATACACTGAATTATATAATACAGTGTGTAGACATTCATAGAAAACTTTGCAATCATTGTCACATTTCTTTTCCTTGATCAGTCATTGATTTACAAGGACTTTCTGATCTCTTTCAGTGGTGGTAGAATCATAACTTAATATTTCTTCTGGATTCTAATTTTAATACCCACATAAATGATTTTGAAAGTAATAGTTTATTTTTCAGCGAGGTTGTTTAATTTTGTATTGCACACCTTAATGGCTTGCAGCTATTGATAGACCAGTGAGAAACTGCCGGGGCATTTTCAGCATCTCAAATAAGAGTTTTAGTGAGGTTAAATTTGCCTTCTCATTTCTAAGAAGCACTACGTATGGTAAAATAGGATTTATTTTGCCTGAACCATGTTCTCTGAAACAAATCTAGGCAAGTTGGCTTGGACATATGTAGCTGGTGCAGAGAAGAAAGTTCTTTCAATTCGTGAGCCCTCCCATGCACGGAGGCTGCCTTCTTTTGGATGTGACAGATTGTCCTGGGGAGCAGGCTTTGGTTTTCCATTGGCTACATATCCAGCTCATAAATTACTTTAAGATGGGTGCATAAAATCAGAAGTGTACTTGAAGGATTAGGACTTCAGCAATCCTCAGGTAGGATTAATCTATGCAGGGAGGTCAAAATACCTCTGCTTCTTTCATTGTTAGCCAAGCCATACAATTTGCTCAGGTGTGTGGTAATGCTATACCATCTTTTTACCTTTGATTCGTGCAAAAACGGTGTTGCCCATTGCTCTCAATATATAAAACATATAGGCAACAAACTTCCACAGCAAACTTCCTTATAAACTATATCTTGTTGTGTCAGTCTTATCAACGGGTAAACAGTTATTGTTTGCTGAATATAAAACATCTACCCATGTTAATATGCCCAGCTTCTTTAAACACACCTTGTCTGAGTTTTCCTGATTAATGACTGCATCATTTTTCTCTTTGTAAGTGTTAAACTGCTTCTGGAAGAAGGTTCTTCTCTCCAAATGAATGGTCAGTCTGAGGCAATAACTTACAGCTTGAGTATTTATTTACTTGGATTACTAGGATAAACTCCTCTCCCTTACAAAGCGAAGGACTGAAAGTGTTTGGAGACAAACAGAAAATCATGGGAGACACTCCAAACCTTGTATAAACTGAAGCAACCTCTCAAAATGTGGGGCTGCCTCTTGGGAAAAGAGGTCAAAGACACTTCATAGCCTTTTGGAGGCACTCTGGAGGTAAAAACAAAAGGCACTTGAGGGTGTCACAGTCCCACCTTGTCTGCCATATAAGTTTCTCATACAAAAATACTTTGGTATTGAACGACACTGATTGTTAGCACTTGATAGTTCACTTTCACTATTATGCTTTTGTCTCCTCTCCCTGTAGTTCTCAAGTAATTTAATGGTTAGATCATTGCTTTTTGACTTTTAAATTGCAGCAAATAAGCTTAGAGGTTGAAAAGGAAGGAGACAGAATATATCTAACAGTTTTGTCACTTACACCTGTTTATGCAGAGATGTGAAAATATTTTCAGCCTCTTCCCAGCAGGGATTTCGGTACTCGAAGTGATTTCTGCTTCTCTCTTGATTTGGCACTAATACGTCCTTTAGGAAGGCCTGAGAACATCTGAAAGATGAAGGAAGTATTCTCCAGCACCTGCCAGATCTGGAGTTTATTGCTAGCTGTGGCTTGAAGTGGTAACAGAAGAAAGGAATCATCAATAGAAAATGCTTGCTGCTTTAGTTTTTTGTTGTTGTTGTTTGTTTTCTCCTCCTTCATTTCAGTAATCTCAGCTATGGAACAAATGATCATTTCCAAGTAGCTCTGTTGGGTTAGGGCTGGAATGTCAGAGTGCACTGCTACTGATGTTATAAACACCAACAGCAAAACTCAGGACACAGTGTCTGTAGTCTCCTTCTGTACTCAGCCATCTCAGAAATTAGGCAAATTAACTGGTGAGAAACCTCAAAAGCAGAAAGTTCAATGTAAAATGGTGTGAGTTAAATTACTGTGCAGCAGATGATGTAATTTAATATGCAAGTACTGTCTGCAAGGGATGTCTATCTAGCAGGGTGATTTTTTTAACCAAGTTGCAGTTAATTACAAAGAAAATATTGCTGACAAATTATTACTTTTGAGTTTCTGGAAGAGGCATTTTCAGTTGCAAGTGATAATTATAAAATATAATTATACTCAATTCAAGTTACATGTAAATTAAATTGTATTTCAAGTCACTATTTCAATATTATTACTAAGTGGGAAAAATGAGTCAGACCTGAAAAGAGAATAGGTTTTATGAACCAACAATGAATTCTGGATTATATTTCAAAATTTCAATTTTAACTAAATAATTAGTGGCACAAGTACAGCACAGTTGAGAAGACAGAAAAGGTTTTGTAGTAAAAGCCTTTAATTTTCCATACACTGCTTGATATATTAGATAGGAGTAAAATCTGTCCCATCTAGTAATTATTCACAAGTTATTTCGATGGTCTTGCTTGAAAAGGGTGAGCAAGATTTGCTGGTCTGAGTCCAGATACAGTAAACAGCTAATTAACTTCACAGAACACCCAGCCACAAAATAACATTTACATCAGCATCTGAAAACACATTGTATTTAATATGCATACTGGAAATATGCAGTCTAAGGGAAATTAAGAGGGAGGGAAGCAATACACTTTGAGAGTTTTGGGCTCTTTCTTGGTCACTCTAATGAAACAAGAAACAGCCAGTTTTCTGGAGTGAGTCTAATGCGGACGTTTCCACTTTAAGGGTAGGACAAATGTATCCCCATCAGCCAGGTACATTTTTTTTTTCCCCCCCAGGTGTCTTTTAAATTAGTAACTGAAACAGCCTCCTTCTGCCTACAGTTAACCTATTGAGAAGCCTGGCACGCAAGTGTGCTTCCCATGTTTGCCCCCATGACAGGATTGCTTGCCACAGACTTAATATTTTGCACTGCTGCACTGAAACCAGAGCTGATCACTCCAGTGATGTGTTGTTGCCACTGTGACTCATGGCAGTGCAGCAGCACTTCCTGCCAAACTGCTGCCTGGCCTGTGAAAACACCTCCAAAGCCATTCGTTCCAAGGCAATGTATTGAAGTTGCACACAGGATCTGATTGCTACCAGGCTCTTTATTTACTAGGAACTTTTTCCTTGGAAAATTTAAAATCATAGGCCCATTAAGGTTGGAAAAGGCCTCTGAGACCACCTAGTCCAATCACTAACTCAGTGTTGCAAAGTCCACCACTAAACCATGTCCACATCCTCACAACATTTGAACGCTTCCAGGGATGGTGAATCTACCACTTCCCTGGGCAGCCTGTTCCAATACTTGTCCACTGTTTCAGTGAAGTAGTATTTTATAATATCCAATCTAAACTTTCGCTAGTGCAGCTTGTAGCCATTTCTTCTTGTCCTATTACTTGTTAAGTTGCAGAAGAGACCAAACCCCATCTCACTATCGCTTCCTTTCAGGGAATTGTAGATTCCATCTTCTAACTCAAAGTGCTTGCATCTGCACTTTGATTGGCTTAGAGTCCCTATTAAATGACAGCTGTCTGTGGTCCTGGAAGACCCTGGCATAGCTGCTCTGTGATGAAGGTGAGAGGACCTGAAAGCCATAAAGTAACCCAGTTCAGAGAGAGACACATAGGTGTTCTACCTGTTGCCAGCTGTAGTTGTGGTCTGGTGGAATGCACATTATTGACTTCAAACAATAGGCTCTGTGTTGCCTAATGCAACAGCCCTGTCTTTGATTTTTTTTTTTTGTTACTGAAAACTTTCAGAAGTGGCCACAGTGGTGTTCTGGTACCCAGTTTACAGGGTATGAGGAGCCCAATCCAAAAGAACTGATTTTAAGAAAGTCATAGGAAAAAAAATATGGTCAAGTTAGTTTTCTCAGTAATGTTTTGAAATTGGCTTATTTACACTAATCCTAATTACTCAATTCACATTACCTTTCTCACACCTTTCTCACTTTTGGGGAAGAGGGCAACTTTTTTTTAATCTTATTGAACTCTGATTTTTCCTAGTTTAACTTCCTTTATTGGCACTACATGGATATAGCATATATAATTATGGTACTCTGTCAGGGCACTCAGTGTCCTTGAGTTTCTCTTCTCGATAATAGGCAGTGCAAGCACCCTGTTATGTTACTGGCTGTGCTTATTAAATTATGTACCATTTAATGTTTTGGGGTTCTTTTACAAATCTTTTAAAATACTTATTCAAATTTATTTTAAATTAATTAAAAATTGAAATAGATAACCATGCATCCTCAATATGAAAAAAAAAGTGAAATATGGACATGAATTAGAACATTCTAATGTGGAACTCTACAAAGCTCCTTTTGAATCTCAAGTTTTTCCTCCTGGGTGGCTCAGTGTGTACAGAATCAGACCTCATTCAACTGGCAAGACCTTGCTTCTAATCAATTAAAGAGAGGCAATGTTCAGTTTCTCTCATATCTGAGCCTTCTAGATCCTGAAGAAAACGTTTTGTCCTAATTGAAACAACTTTTCCTAATTGGAAGCAATCTGAAAGTTTGCTGGGATTAGCACTAGGACTGTGAGTCCCCAAATTGAGTTGTTTTGTTACTAATGTTCAGCGCAATTTCAATCTTTGTATTAAGCGTGCAGTGAAGATTGAAGTCTTCTGCGCAAGATGTCTGTCTGGGTTGGATTTCTATTCCCCCTTCTCTTAGGCATTATTTTTTGAAACTCTTAATTTGTACCAATTGCCACACATAAACTTATTTGTCCAAAGGCTAGCAGAAGTTGAGCATTGACTTTGTCTCAACTAGTTAAAGTCAAGAGGCAGACAGCTGGTGAAATCCTCACCCAGATGAAGATCATGGTTCTTTTGCTGTTGACATTGAGAGACAACATTTTCTTTCACCAGGTTTTATCCCAGGAAGGGATATCTGAGTAAGGGACAGAGTATAGATGAGTGTGCTAAGATGGGCTGTCTACTGGTAATACACAATATAATCAGCCCAACAGTCAATACTGACAACTGACCCATCTATCTAGAGAGAAAGGGGGTCAAGAGGCATTGGGGTGTCTTTTTTTTTTTTTTAGGAGTCTTTTATGTTTATATAACCAGTCTAATTCTTCCCTTATTTTGTTTCTGTTGGTACACAAAGGCTGACTGCTCATTTTTCAATATCTCATCTTTACTTTTCTTGTTAAACCATTTATAGACAAAATTAATACATGTATGGCTTTGGTAGTCCTACATACCATATAAACTGAAGCAGTGATGAAAGATCCATAGCTCATTTGCTGGGCCACCTAAACATACAGTGTTTCTGTTTCCCTTTATTTGCCAGAAATTTTCAGTCTTGGTCCTTCAGTCTTAAAAAAAGCAGTTGGAAGAGCTTCAACTTCTGTCTAGTCCACTGTGCAACTGAAACAGATGTTCAATTGCTCTCCACAGAAATGTTTTTGTAAGATAAACTGATCTTTAATGCCCCTTTTTCTCAGAGGGAATGTGCTGACATCAGGCTGATGGAGAGGGTGTCTGCGGCAGTGCCTTTCTGCAAAAGTACATCTTGCTTCCGCCTTTGGAAGTCCAAAACCAAAGCCAGGCCTCTTGAATTGCAGCCCTCTAAAGTGATACTTCGTTCTTTCTGTACTACGTGACATATCTACTCAGTTTCCCTTTGTTCAATCCAATAATAATTGAGGAAAATAGCAAGTTTCTAAAAGCTAATGCTGTTACAATTGGATAAACTGAAATCCATTCTTTTTTGAGAGAGACAGACTTGTTTAAAGGTAGACAACTCCTTTTTCAGTTAGGAAGTATATGAAGTGTGTCCTTTGTCCCTCTTCACTTTACAGAGAAAATTCTGAGATACAAAACCTTTCACAAGCATTTCCAGAAAATCTGTATTTCTCTTCCTCTGAAGTAACCCATTCTCTTCCCACCTTTCTTTATAAACAGAAGAAAAATATTCTTAAATAAGATGGTTAAACGTAATAATGCAATATCTGTGTTGTTTTGGAAATGTGTGCATTGTAATTGATAGAACTGTTACTAAATGAACAGCAGTATGATGCTATCACATTAGTCACACTTACAACCTAAATTCCTTTGCTATTCATGAAGCAGAAACCATATTCTTTCTAAGACTATATGCACCTGTACAACACCATCTAAGCAAAGTCATACACTCAAATAACTCTAAGTACACGATAAAGTTACAGCTCTATGTAGATGTATTGCAAGTATTCAAATGGCTGTATAAGTGCCTATAACCAAGATTGACTTCCTCCAGCAGAGAGAAACTTTTACAGTACTCCTAGGCACATGCTGTTTTACTACTACACTTCCTTGTGGGGTGAGATTCACAGCAGAATTTCAAATGTGCTTTGCTAAACCCCTTTGCCATCTCTCCTGCCATTTACTATTACTAAGGTATGCTGGTAGTAAACTCTCTAATATGGGCTGGATAGCTGTGTCAGTAATAGAAGCCTAAATGGTTGGTGTAGCTTCAGAGCAACTGTATATTCAGGATGTAGAGATTTTCATGATCTTTTTCTGATTCTGCAAAGTGCACTGCCTTGAGAGAGCTAGGTGCTAACATGCTGTAAGCATATACTTTTTTTAGAGTTTATGGTGATATTTTTGTAACAGTTCTCACTGTAGTGAGACACCCAGAAAAGAACACTATACAAATATCCAAGGTCCTTCTACACTTATATTTTATGGTTTCTGTTTAAAAACAAAAAAACACCACCAACCAAAAACAACAACAGAAAAAAAAGAACCTGAAAAAAAAAGCAGGGCAGAAGAATTGCAATCTGTTGAAAGAGTTGCTATCCATATTCTATGTAATATATTCCGGTACTAACAAGGGACTTCTCAACATATTGGCAACCAAAATTTGAATGTGGTAGGACTCTGCATCTATTCAAGAAGAGTAATTGAAGGGTGTGGAATCCTGTTTTCAAAAATAACTAGCTTATGTTGGAGCTAACCCAAAAAGAGGTTGGATATTACTACTGTGTTACAACAGCAGTATCAGTGCTGAGGACTCCTCCAAGAACTGTCCCATCGCTTGCTGTGTATGGTATACACCTTCCCTTGTGCGTTAGAACTACAATAAAGCACAGGTTACATCCAGTTAAACTTAGGAGGTGTCTAGCCCTCCCACCCCCTACGAGAGTGTGGAGGAGAAGAAATGACTGTTTTCACACTCCACTTAGAAAAGAAGTTTGAACTAATGTATGTTAATGCTGAAGAATCTGGCTACTCTGCATTGCAAATTTGCTTCCTATAGACAACTACACAAAGGAATATTCTAAAATGAGACCAATATACACTCCTTAACAAATACCGAGGTGGATAGGAAGAGGCGGGCAACTGAGAACACAGCAAGTTGCTAATGATATCCTTCGAATAAATGATTCATATATCAACCCTTTAGTTATAACCTTGCACATACAGTATAGGTCTCTGAGGGGAAAGAACAGAAATAAATTGTGTTTTGCATCACTCGGCATTTCATTATAATCAAAGCCCCAGATCCAGGTGAGTATGCTATTGAATTATAAAGTATTCTTACTCTTTCCTGAAAACATCCATTCAAATGTATCAACTTTGCAGTCCTTGTTCTGCTGCTTGAGCTCTGCTGCTAAGCTACAGCGAAAATCAAAAGCTCAGTTCAAATCAGATGTGATCAGAAATGGCAGTGATACCCAGATTTTTATGAAACTTGCAACAATGGGATTAGAAGGAAAGTCTGAATTTGGTAAGTGCTGCTGAGAGGCAAACTACTTGAGTTCCAAATGAGAGGCAGGGGTCAGAATTTTCAGTCATGATGCTATGTAGACTGGAAAGTAGATGCTAATTTGTGATTTTCAGAAGTTTCTGAGAAGCTGGCTTCCTAAAATCGGTGTTTACTGATGTTGACTGTGTTGTTGTGTTCTGCATGTATGCTGATGATAATTTATATGTTCATATATAAATCGGTACAGCTGTCTCAGTTCTAGGTGTAAAGCAGCTCTTTCAGTATCTGTGAGAGACTGGAGAAAATTATTATTGGCTCAAAACAACTGAAGTGTATGTGAGAGGGAGGGGCACCAGAGCAAGTTCTGCAAAGGTGGGCTGATGCACTGCTCGCACCCCACCCCACTGGAGCCTCTAGTCCAGCCCAGAATGGCTATCAGTCACTGGCGTGGGGAGAGCAATCCCACACCCCACCCCGGAGCCCCAACCTAGCTCCAGAGAGGCCAGGTGACTGGAAGCCCCACCTGGGGGTGAGATGGCCACAGGAGGCCAGAGCAGATAAAATCCATTGCCTTGGTCATGTCCCTGTTGTCCTTGGATTTTACTGACATGACATGTTAGATCCAAGGCGATAGCTGTATCTTCCTTCTCTCTCTCTCTTTTTTTTCCTCTCTCTCTTCTTTTCTACTTCCAATTTCCTCTTCTTGGAATCTGGGTAAAGTTGGATGGGTTAGAGTTTGCCATGGCAATGCTTTGTGAAAGGCTTTATTTTGATTGAATGTTTGCTTTAAATGTCGCCAATTCCCTGATCTTCTAGTTTGCCAGTAAAGTTTGGCTTTTAACCTCTTGGGAACTTTTGTCAATTCTCCTTTGCATCACCTGAGGGAAAAGTAGTACCTTAAGCTTCTTTTAAATAAATTCACCAAGTGAGGACTGGAGCTTTACAGTACGTTTTGGTTTTCAATATGCTCCCTGAGATTTAAGCACCAATTTAATTTGGTTTTAATTATGATTTTTAATGTCTTTCTGATTAGAAGTTTGCCTCTGAGCGGGCTCATTTCAGTTTTATTCTGCACTACCCTTTACAACTGGTAGCTTGTATGACTTGCACTGCCTTGCACAACCATATGCCAGGCCATGAAGCTGAAAATGGTTGTTCCAGGACCCAACATTGACATTAGCTGCTCAGTTTAATGACAGCTTAGTAAAGTATGTCTGACAAATGTATCTACTCAGCATGTTTACCTTGAAGAGGGTTAGAGGCAAAAATTGCATATTATCCCTTAATTTTTTTGATGTTCAACTCTTAGGTTTTACCTCTACTGCAGTTTTTCACTAACTTTTTCTCCTGATGACCATGTGTAATGACAAGCAACTCTCTCTCATAATTACAGTTCTATTGACAATAACTTGCAATTTTTTATTTTTATTTGTATCAACCTCACATCTCCCAGCTGCCATTTTTTCCCTAAGCTTGCAAGTTATGGTATGTACCATGTAAGTGAATAACCAAGAAGCAGAGGGAGCACCACAACTTGGGCATGGGGAGGACAGCACACCTTAGCAGTGAAGTGACTTTTGAGCTTGACTATATTTTCTTTCTCTGTTTAAATTGGTTCAATGCATTCAAAATAGTAATGCAGTTGTGCTCAAATCAGAAGTGGCTCAGAACCTAGATATACATAATCTGTCACAGGACCACTGTCAAATAACTTAATTCCTATATGAGTGCACTTCTGTACTAGTCCCCATGCTGCTTCTCTACCCAGGGAAGCCTCAGCAGCATTGACTTGGGCTCAGGAAGAGTCCTTCTTCTTCTGGAATTAAGCACTGTCGCCAAGCTCAAAGAGGAGAAACTTCCTCACAGAAAACTGAAGTCTTGACAATTGCCCTCACCCTTTCCTGTCCTTTAAAGAGTGCTTTATGTTCTTGGTATCTTGCTGTAAGACTGGTTCTCTTCTTATTTTTGATAGACAGAAATACAAGGGGTTTTTCCACCCCACAGGATGCCTAAGGAAACTTGTCCTTCCTGCCCTGTAGCCCCAGAGAGAGCAGCAATGGCTAGAGCTCTGAAATATTTTCTGATCCAAAGTGCACTCCCAGGAATACCTGGGGTACTCACAAGTGACCATGACATCTCTTTGGCTAAGACTCAATCTCTCTCTCTTGTTGAGTATGTTCAGAAAGTCATGTCCTTCCCTTGGAAAAACAAAAGGTCATTAAACTATACCAACACTGGTCCAGACTTTAGTACTGATTTGGACTTCTAGGTAGAGAAGGCAAAATTGAATTTTGCTTCCCTGCTTCCAGGGACCACGCTGCTGCTGCTGTAGGAAGAGAATGGGGGAGGCAGGAGCTTAAGAGGAGCAGGGCTGGGATGGAGGTGGCTGTGAGAGGTCCTGGAAAATGTAGCCCTACTTTTTCTTCCAAGGCTGAATAAGAAAGGGATGTGGGGAGTTTTGTGATACGACAGACCCCAGCAACAGCCTGTTACACAAGCCTGGAGCCTTTCCTTGGCAATAGAGGAGATGCCAGCCATTCCACCCGTTGCAATGACAAAACAGGCAGTGCACGGTAGGCTGCTTTGCCACTCCAACAACCTGTTGTCTGTCGAGCTGTCCTAATGTGATGCCCAGAGATGTGATGTCCCACTGTGGACAGAGCCACTGTGCAGCAGATGAAACAGAGCTCAGCTCCAGCCATGCCTGAACAGCCTGGGATCTGTTCAGATCACTAAAGTTGCAAAATGTGAACATGTATCTCAGGAAAGGTGTTTAGCAGATAAACAGGTTTGTAATTAAACTTTGTAGTCACTCTTTAGCCGTTTCTTTCTTTTTATTTTTTTAAGAGTGCTTCTTGCAAACCAGATTGATCTTTTTGTTGCTTGAACAGTTCACCAGATTCTGTCCCTTAACAGATGTGACGTGTTTTGAAACATGAAGTAATTCATGGGACATTTGTCATAGGGTGTCCCTGGAGTAGACAGAACTGGAGAATTTTCAATCCTCTGCTGTGGCGGAAATATTTCCAGTGAACAGTATATTTGTCTGTTTGCCAAAGCTTCTCTCTTCTTGTCTTCTCCCAGACTTGGAGTGGAGCCATGCTCAGGGCCAGATGTCTGAGTCTGCAGGCCTACTTTCAATTTCAACAGCAGTCAGTACTCAGCTTCATTAATAATTCAGGTTTTTCCTTCTGTTAGGAAATCAAGAGCTTTTTCTCACTAATCTTTAAAAGATATTTTAGTCAATTTTATCCATTTGTTCATATTCTGCTAGGTGGCAATACTGTCTCTGGTTGGGTTCTGAAAGTTTTTTATTCTATAGCTTTCACTTTGAAGACCCTTTTAATAATGTATTATGCAATGTGATCATCCCTACTGAATGTCTGCTTTTTTCCCCACAACCTCTCTTGAGACACAAATGTGTTTAGGAAGTTTCTTATTTCAGAAGGGTGGGTCCTGCTCTTCTCTGAAGTGAAGGAAAAAATTCTTACATTTTAGGGGTGCATTTTAGATTCACCTGAATTAATACTTAAATTAATACTTGAATTACTGTGTGATTGTGCTCTAGAAGATGAAGTTTGAGATGTACCTTATATTTGGCTTGGAAACAGGATGTCATTTTTTATTATTTTCGTAAGTTTAGTTCAGAATAAATGTGTTCCGCAATTTCAGACTGGCCTTTCATAAAGTTTAATGTGACAACCTTATAAGGTACAAAGGCAGAATTTCTGCTCTGATGTCCCTAATCTTTAATATTTTGTAGAGATTTGTCCTGCAGTTTGTCTTTCTCTGACATTCTGTGCTTTTATTTAAGCCAGATTTTGGTGGGACAAATGAAAAAAACTTAGGAGCCCAAGAAGAATTGGTTCCTAGGTGAGCATACTGTCCAGATGCATAAAATGTTTGGATTTTATTTCATTTGAGGCTCATATTCAGCTGACCTAACACAGAATGACACACTGGCACTTCTTTCCCACTGACGTCTTGTTCCCAAGAATCTGATTCCTTTCATTTTAAATAGCCTCTGACATGGCAACTGAGGAAGCTCTAAAAGCTGAATGTTGCTGGTATAGTAGTGGCACTGGGGTGCTATGTCCACTGGAATTTTTGGGAACCTGAGAGAATGGCTTTGCAAAGGATGAGTGCTCCATTCACCGCAGTGCCCTGTCACAGTGTTATAAATGCCAGCCTCCTAATGTGCTCCTTCTCTCAGTGTATGGAAAAGGCCTGGCAGGGAAAATTCTGCCCTACTGCAAAGATGGCTTACTATGGCAGCATTACAGAAATGCTTTTCCTGATCATCACTGTGAAAATGACTTTTCCACACTTGGAAACAATCAGATCTTTCTCTGCTCCAATCATTTCTAGTTGATATCCCTGCCTTAAAGCAGAAGATTTTGCTATTCTGAAACGAACAAGCTTTCTCCGTGGAATGACATTCACTTGTGCAATTTCTATTACTCCAGACTGCAAGGTCATCCATTTCTTCCAATACAATTGTCTAACCCTATTACATCTCCGTAATGCCTCCTAACTTCATAGGATTGCTAACTTCACTAGCATGCTCCAAATGCTAACAAGAACATTATGTAAGATGAGACCAAAAGACCAACTGCTGAGGAGTGGCACACCTTTTTTCTGTGTAGCTTCATACTCTTTTCCAAGCCACCCTCTTCAGCCCATTTTCTGCACCTTATGATTCTCACAGGTATTTCCTATGTTCTTCAGTTTAATAACTGCCACTGTGGTAGTAATTTAAATATTTTGTTATGTTAGATCAACCATATCTTTCCCTTTCTATATCTCCCTCACCAGAAAAAATCAGTCTGATCTGATCTAACACTAGCAAATTCACATTGTGTCCTGTCCTGTTTGCTATTGCCTAATTCTTTCTAGGTTTGTGACAGTAACAATTATTTTCTTCCGTTTTTGTTAAAGCACAGTAAAATAAGTGACTCCATTGCTGCCAGCATATCTTATGACACTTTTATTAGATTAAAGGCATTGTGTTTGCTGTTCTCCAGTCAGATAACACTGCTGACCCTCACTTCATTGTAAATGTGGCATATTGCCTGTTGCTTTCCCCAAATCTCTTGGATCTGAATTATCCTGTGGCTTCATCTCAATGTATCACTTTTTCAAGTATTTTACTTGTACCTGGTTTGAGGGTATTTAATGTGTATGTATCAAGTGTCCTGTTCTTGCTTTTTCTTAACGTAAGATTGAAGTAAAACCTTAGTGGTTTGGGACCATAGTTGAAACAACTTCGCCCTAAATGTCTCTCTGTGGAAGGGTGGATGAGGTCTGTAGGGGCTCAGGAAAGCAGCTTCCCACTGCAGTCACTGAGTCAGCAGAAGGGAGAACCCCCAGCTGGTGGATTTCAATAGCATGTCTCAGGGAAGAATCCCAGAGGACACTGATTTCACTGAAAGCCTTTACAGGTGGAGGAAGTTCTCTTTCTCCACTGAAAGCTGAATGAAACCTGGCATCCGCTGCTGCTCTTACCTAGTTTTAAAGGAATATCTGTGGCAAACATTGGTAGGCAGCAAGAGCCCATGTGCTGACCTTTCCCAGCCTTAAAAATAGGAAAGTGATAAAGGAGAAAAAAGTCAATTTGTTTTAAAGAAGAAAAGCATTTGAGGATACATATAGTCTTTTCAGGGATGTGCCATAGTGTCTTTGTGCCAGTCTCAGTGAGAGACAGTAGATGCATCTGGGCGAGTAAAAATAAGTCTGCAGTTTACTTTCTTTCCACAATTGCATAAACAAAAGCTGAAATCTGTTCCAGCATATAATCAGTAGAGAATGAATGTTTTCTGGTGAAGTCCCACTAATACAGGCACAGTTCTGGACAAAGGTCTGTAGTGTTTCAGAGTGAAAAGCTTTATATGAATACGGCACAGTACCTTGAGAAGCTGTAAAATCTACTTCAGATGAAATAATCTGACGTAAATTGAGCTTTTAGGCTCCCTGTGATCTACTTAAAATGATAAATGTGAATTTCATTCTCTAAATAGAAGTTAGGGTGGTTTTTGACCAGTGTCTTGGGGGAGAAGGATGTGGGGTGTGAACAGTCTCTGTGACATCCTCCTGGGAGGGAAAGACTGGGCTCCTTTCTCATCAAAACAAGCACCAGCAGTGTGGATTTTTATTCATCATGCTGCAAACACAGCCAAATGACCTGTAGGCTCCTCCTGCAAATCTCTCTTTTGCAGAAGCAAAAAGCCTCAGAGTCATAGTACCATGATATACAAGACAATAAGCACAGATTGCTCTGTTGATCTGCTGTGTCCCTTGCCTGAGGGGATCATGTTGCAATTGTTTAAGAGCCTAATTGCAGTACTAAAATGTAATTCAGGGTGGGCAGTGAAGACTGAGTTTATTATAAAAAGTGAATTAAAAACAGAATGAAATAAAACCCAAACACCAGCAGAGAGTGCGGGAAGTTGACCAAAGTGGTGAAGGGTAGCACCTTTCTTCTTTAGTACTGTGAGATTGATTTATAAAGCTACAATTCTGAATAAACACTGGTTCCCCATGGACAGCTTTGGTTTTACTTAATAAGTTTTCCCTTTAATTTTATTTTTATTTTAACCAGTACCTAGGATATGAGAGGAAAAGGAAAGCATAATTGTTCTATCATGGGCAGACATCTGAATAGCAACAATTCAGTGTTTTCTGTGCATGCAAAGACTCTCAGCCATCACCTTCAAGATAAATTATTCCAATTTCTCCCAAAGCAGTTTGGCCACCTTCAGGCCCTGCAGAACACAAAATGACTTATTTAGTGTTGAGTTAAAAAAATCAAGACTTTGAATAAGTCTAATAAAAAAAAGTGCTAGCAAAGTGGCCTGTTTGTCAATGGTTGAGAGCTTACGCTGCTTGAGTGAGCAGACTGGACAGACAGAATACTCTTTCACTGGATAAAACTGGAATGAAAATTCTAACAGAAGTGGCAAAAGACTGCATTCCTTCATGTAGTATGCGCACCAGAACAAATTTGCAAAGGAGTGATCAGTGGTATAAGATTGCTAGGGGTTTTCTGAGTTTGGGGGAAAAATGTTCAGTAGACTTGAAATTTCTAGGCAAAACTCAACTCTGATGTGATAGAGAAACATCTTTTTGCTACTCTGCAAGGGTTTAATACATCAGTGCTTAACAAGCTAAGAAACCTCGCACTGTGACCCATCAGTCTTCTCTTTGTGACTGCGAAAGTACAATAAGCCACCAGAGGTAATAATTTAGGGGTAAATAAAAGATTTGTGTCACAATTATGCACATGTAAGTACAGAGCAGAAATGGTGAGCAGGATGCATACTGACAGTCCAGCTTGTCCAGAGGAAAGTTTTCCTTGATAAAACAGAGCTACTTGATTGTTAGTTTCAAATCATGATATTGCAGTATTCAAAATCTCAAGCATCTTGACTTTCCTCTGTCTGATACATTTAGTTGATATTTCTTCTGCTAATGTTCTCTGTGGCTCACTCTTTTTGAGACTTTTTTTAAAGTTGTCATGAGTGTTTCTGCTGAATGGTCATCAAGTAGGATAGAAGCATTTTGTTGGAGATATACAGAAAACGGTTTTTTCCACTGTGTGATGAAAGGGGTACTTGGCTTATTCTTGTCTATAGCACCTCAGAAGGCAACCTGCCAACATTAGGTCTCTTTCATGTGCTACAACAAACAGCAGCTCCAGTAGAAATATTGTTATCTCAGCTTTCAAGAAGCACTGAGCTTTTTAGTCTATACTGTTTTTAGAGTCCGGTATGAAAACTGAAAAACTTGCATCAAAACTCAGCTATTATCAGCAATTCTTCTCAGTCATAAACCAGAGTTCTTCCCAGAAACATATTGCAGCAAACTTGGTCAAGCTTCACTGAAATGTAGTCCAGTTTTATCATGAAGCTGCGGCTCCTGATGAATCATAGCTGAACTGTGGAGCTATGCTGGGACTGCCAGGCACAGACAAGAGAGCTTTGGAGAGAGACAGTGTTTTATCTGTTACTGAGCATGTGTTGCTCCGTAACACCGACTCTAAAATTTAATTGGAAAATGTTATTTCCAAATAGACTAAAGGGAGATAAGTCAACAGCTACTACAAATAAGATCGGGAGAGATTTCTGAAAAGAATTGTCCCAAGCAGCCCAGTTTGGGGGCAGATATGAAAAGGGGTTTGCAAGCCCTGAGCAAGTGCAGACAGCAATACTGTCATTCATGGCAAACTGCTGCTTTATTGACTGAGCCCCTGTTTGAGGATTAGTTGGGAAAGGATGTGCGTGTAGGTGCTTCTTATGTCTGCCTTGCAAAGGCAGACTTTCACAGCTGTGGACACATATCCAGCTTGACATTCACAGGAAGATTTTGACTGGATTTGTTTTCTTGACTTTCCGTAATGGAGATCACATGTGCAAGGTGGGGAAGTGTACACAGGGGCAACAGAACACTTTGTGTGTATAAGTGTAGGAGACTTGTTTTCTGAGTGTACAAATCAGTGTGCTGATGAGTTCTTGAGGGGGAAGCTACTATTTGTTATTCACATTCGAACATATTAGTTATGAGACTTTGTATTTAAAATAAGGCATGTCATTTTTCACTAGTCTGTGAGTTGCTTAGTGTCATTAGGATGTCTGTAGCCCTGGCATTAAAATGACATCTCTTTTATCTCTGGCTGTTTGATTCTGCAAAAAATGCATTTGCTCTAATGTGGTGGTGTTTTCAAAAGCCTGGTACTCGGGCTGTATTTTAAAACATTTTCATAAATATTAAGTTTCATAAAATAAAGCATTTCCCTTGATAATGTCAGGATTTTAAAAGAGTTTAGAAACTCTCTGTTTCATTCAGTGCAAAACAGAAGTATAGCTTTGTTGTTAAAGCTAGATAATAACTGACCTATATTTCACATACCTTCATTTCCAAAAGTTGGCAAAGGCAACATGCTCATGAAGCTGATAAGAGCTTGTGCTGGAATTGGGTTTAAATTTTTTGTGGTGGTCCTCTTTTGAAGAGGTTTTGAAGATCAAATAACACTGATAAAATTGCACATTGAAAGAGTTAGTGTGATGAGCTGCAGTTTTAAAGAGGAAGAACAAATCCTGTTCTTTTTACTGACAGGTTGTGAGATGCTGTCCTAGTTTATGTCCACGAGCAAACAAACAAACAAAAGCCTTCACTTTTCCTTATCTGAGACATGATCTACCTAAAATAACAGGGAAACCGTAAGGCTTCTGAATCTTTCTTGGTAGTAAGCTCAGAGAGAGAAAATCAAAAGTTCACAGTGAATCAAAATAAGATGAAATCTTTTAAAAAAAAAACAGTTTAGCAGTAGTCGAGAAATTAATCTACCTTACTTCTCCTGCAGGGCTCATATTTGAACATGAACTAAGGCTGCACAAATGCTTTAATAATTCCAGTCCATGAAAGATCAATCACATCTTTCTTTGTTTACAGTGAGAGTTAAAAAATTAGCCTAACTTTAAAAGATCTTGGATATGTATTCAAATATTTGCAAGCTTATCTCAAATATAAATAAATTTGAGCTGAAGTTTTTCATTCTTACCTTGCTCTTTTGTACCTCTGATTCAGTCTAACTTAGATTTTTCAGAATAGTAATAGTCTCCCTCCTTTACAAATACCCTATTTTCTTGAAAATGCCATTGGTTTCAGGCGATGTTGTCATCTTGAGACTGGTGAACTGCATATATAATTGAAACATAATAAAGAAGATCATCTGCATCCCAAACAAAATCGATGGCCTCCTGATGGCGTGTCTGGCTGCAGAACTGAACTCAGCATATGTGAGGATGGGCTCTCTCGTAAGGTCAGTGCTCCTTGACAGCCTGGGAAAAAAACCCAACTGCAGAATCATGTCCAGTAAACAGCAGCCTGTGTTGGAAACAGGCTGCTGTTACAGCTACTTGGGAGTAAAAGTCTTGTTTTACAGAATGAGTGAGACCTCCAGTGTTTTGCTGGTGAGCTCCCTCTCTCAAGGCAGCACAGTCTGTTCATCGAGTCTGAGCTGATTGAATGTGTAAATAAGGAATGGCAGTGAAATCTCTAAAGACACATAAATTGAATCAGGACTTCTACAACCTTAAAAGCAGTTACAGGTGAGAGCTGGAGAAATGTCAAAAATAAGGAATCATAGATACAATGCGCTTGATTGAATCCCATTTGACATTTTCTCTCTGGTTTAATTGCACTATGATATGAATTTGAGGTCATGCTGTGAGAGAAGAACTACCTTGGTGTCTGTTGTTGGTAGAGAAAATTTTGCATTTTTGTTTAATGTCTCTGTCTTCAAATGAAGGTTTATGGAAAGTACGTCTTGTGATTTGAAAACCTCTTTCCCTCCAATATCATTAAAACCCTGCCATCCAATAAAATCGGATTTCTTTGCATTTAGATTTTTCAGTCAGTTTTATTAACTAAGTAAAAATTACATGTGTTTAAGTAGCAAAGAATTCTTTTATTTCAGCTTTTTAATTAGTCTAGATTTGTTTTCTAAAACTCTCTTCCCCTGCCTCACCACAACCCCATGGGCTGCTGTGTTCATGTATTACTCCTTGTCACCTAAGGGAGACTAACATTCTGTAGAATAAGTAATGAAAGGAGAGCCAACTTGATGATGCTATGTGAAGGGAGCAGCCAGTTTTCCAAAAAGAAAAGGTAATGCTGAAATGACAAAATCTGCAGGTTGTCAGACACTTCTGGCCTCCTCCAGTTGTGTGGAGTCCTGAATTCCTCACACACAAGTGAAATTTCTTCTAAATGGGCATGTTATTTTCTTTAGTGTTTTTTCAACAGAATGTGTTTTTTCTTTTGGGGTTGGTTTGAGGTTGTGTTTCTGGGGTTTTTTGTTTGTTTGCTTGCTTGTTTGTTTCCAGGTTGGTTTTTTAAAAATTAAATTTAAGTGAAATATTCCCAGTCTGGAAGAGAGCATAGGATGCACAAAAGTGCAGGACAAGGCTGCAGACAGATGTTCTTAAGGTGCCATACTTTACCACAAGATCTGTTGTTTTGATTTGTTAAATTAAAAACAAAATTCTTCCTCCACCTACTAAATATTCCATTATAAGAATGAAACAAAGATCCATTAATTAAGGCAAAAAATAAGGAAGATCAAGAATAAAGTGATGGCCAAGGAGAGAAATTTGATCTAATTATCAGTCATGACTGCATATTAAAATAAAACATGTGGGTAAAACCTGCTGGCAAGTTGATACTGGGATGCAAATACACTGGGAGTTTGCTTTGCCAGCCTGTTTTCCCTCATTAGGCACTTCCTGCTTAAAAATGGAGCAATTCCTTTTCATCAAAGAGAATAGCTATATTCTTGCTTAGGAGTACACATTCATTTTGATACCATAATGAGTTGTGAATAATCTAAATCATAATTTCTTTTTTTCCTTTAGAAATGCATGTTACAAATCTTGGTTTATTACCAGAGAAAGGCTTTCAGGTTATTTTCCATTTCAAACAAAAGGGAAAACATTATATATTCAGAATTGACTGTAACTGACTGTTCTCTAGCAAACTTTCTGAGGACATCTGCAGACATTCAGTGTGTTGACATTATAGAAAAAAAAGGGAAGCTGGAAATTTCAAGTAGATGCATTTCAGAGATGCATGTATGTATATTGAACAGTTGGAAAATACTCTCTTCTTGGTGTGAACAACTGAATGGTTAGTTAATGATCACTGAAAGCATTATTAAAATGGATCCAGAATTACTTAAAAGATCATTAAACTGTGGCCCAGAGGACCCTTTAGTCATAGATGTAATCTGTTCTGCATTGAGAGCCCTAGGGGTGACAAATAGCCGGGCATTGGGAGCACCAGTCTGCTCTGCTCCCTGGTGAGAGCTTCTCCTGCTTCACCTCAGCACTTCTTCATGCAGATGAACTGGAGGAAAGTGGCTGTTCTTCCAACTCCAGTGCCATATTCCAGGCATTACAAGATAAATCAGTCAAAGCAGGACAACTGGTAGAAGGTCGCAGACAATGTCTGGTGAAAAGACTGGATTTCCTGACAAGGATTTTCTCACCCTTGAAAAAAGCATATTCCATAAGAAAAACATAAGCCTTTTTTTGTAAAAATCTATATTATTGTTTTTCAGTTGTCTTTCTCAGTCCAGCAAGATCCCTGCTCTGACTTACGTTCAGTTCTGCTTTAATGCTTGAAAGGATCTTGATGCTTGAAAGTCTTGAATGCTTGAATCTTGAATGCTTGAAAGTCTTTGATCTCTTAGAAGGACACACTTCCCTGATAACAACATCAGAATAGAACTGTGAAAACAGATTGTCAACAAGCCATTGTGGGTAACTGTTTTTTCACCAGGTCATTCATAACAGAAGACTGTTTCTGAGGTAGTCCACCAGCCACATCTCTTAGTTTCTACCTTTCCACTCTGAATCTGACACAAATATAAATGAGAGAATGTTCCTTAAGAGTACTTCAACTGAAATAATCCTCTCCAATCCCATACTGAGTTGTGCTTTTCATAAGATTAACTCAAAAGAAATAAGTTTTATTTCTTCCCCTAGCTTCAGTGGGAAAATTCCACTCAGTTTTGGGTTGGCTTAGATCTACAAGTGCTCACTGCAAAAAAAGCATGACTTAGTCAGATACAAGTTTCTCTTCAAACATGTGTTGCATCTTTCATTCTTGCAGATACCTGGAAATTTTTTTGTGTCTCAGCAAGTGTCAATGGCCTCCTGTTCCTTCAGCGTCCTGGGGGTTTGGTGGTCTCTGCAATGCTGCTCTGTGCAAGCAGGCTCATGGTAGGAGTAAAGGACGCTCGTTTCTCTGACTCTGAATTGTAAGGTACAGCAGGAAAAAAAGATTATAGGGGTAAGGAGAGTACAGTTTTCTCTTCTGGTCTCTAAAGTCTTATGAGGTCATTTATAGCACATCCAAGCTCAGGAGCCAGCAGTAACCTGGCAGGTCCCTGCCAAACCTCTCGAGTCAGCAGGATGTGATCCTCCTCAGGCAAATGATGTCAACAGCATTTGATTGTCCAGAGAAGGATGTGATGGCAGTGCAACTGTGAGAGGGGCCCTGCTGAGCCATAGGGTGAGCAGAGCCCTTTCCTGCAGTGTGGCCAGGACTGCCCTGCCTGGGCTGCGCCTATGGGGTGGTGCAGCCAAGCACATGCCATGGCAAGGGGTCAGACGGCATTACCCCTCCTCAAGAGCTGCATTCCTAAAGTTAAGTTGCATGTCTGAAGGGAAGAGTTGCTGTGCTATTAGCTACTCTGGCACCTGCCAGACGGGAGTGGTGCCATGAGTTCTGGCTTAATTAATACCCTGCTATTGTGGCTCTCCTGCATGCCCCCTGCCTGGCACTTGCAGGAGAGTTTGCCAGTGGCAAGTAGCCAGCAAAGGCTTACCAATATTTGTCTCACAATACTAGCAAGAGGAAAGGCTTTTTGCTATCTCATGCTCATAGGTCATGCCCTATCTCCAGAAAACTGCCAAGAGGAGAAATTGTGAAGATGTTGAGGAAAGAGGAGAGAATTAATGAGACATGAATCAGTGATAAATCTCTGGAGAGGTACAGGCTTCCTCTAAGTCATCTTCTCTAGGTACTAGGCTATCCTGTCTTATTTTTGGCGTGATCCAGCTTCAGAATTTCCAGTGGCTTTTAAAATTCTCCTGCACCAATTGTTTCTATTATTTCTGGACTACTGGCTCCTTGCCCTCTGCTCTGCTGAGCTGACTGCAGAAAAAATTGCTTCTCAGGCAGTGACCAACAGCACACTGCCCCAGGAACACTGGTTCCTCAAAGCTGTTTTATGTCAGTTGGCAGGGAATGTCGTGACTTCCAGATCCTGCTGCTCCTCCACATGTACAGGTAGCATAACTGAAGAGGAAACCTGCTTCATGTCTCAATACACAGGCAGCATAGAATGCCAAATTTACAAGCCTTGGTATCTGTGTTGTTAAAGTGCCTATGAAAAAATAGAGTTTAATAAGCTGCTGATCCCATAAAGAAAGTGTCAAAAAGTCTATCTGTGCTAAAATTTGTGTATTTCTTGGTGGCTTATTTGTGTATTTCTTGTTAAACAAGAACGTGATGCGTCTTCTTCCATTTGACACCTCTTACAGTGCAAGCTTAGTCTCTGTAGCTGGGGTGATGTCTCTGTGTTTGGGGGACTGCAGGGCTGTAATATTCCAGATACTGAGTGCCAGCATGTCTAGTGAAACTATAACACATTCACTGAGACAGCAGGAGAGAAAGGAGTGGCAGCATCGGAAAGCCAGCTGGCTGCTTATGGATGTTGTTGTCAGCCGTTTGCAATCACACAAAAGCTTTACTAGCATTTAACATAAGAAACAACGCTACACAGCCATATCTGTGTAGAGCAGGGTCAGGAAACCAATCTGGAGAAAGAATAATTCACTTTCTTGAAGTTTTTATTTGCTCCAGCTGGTAGCTGTCCTGCCAAAATCATAGTACACCTGCAATGTCAGAGCTGTGTCTTCAGCACTGAACCTTGCACAGGGTGCTGTTATTGGGAGTGGTCCAGGGAAGATTGGATATGGGCACAACCAAGGTCAGTACTTCTGTTCCTGTGTGCAGCCACAGCACTCAGACTGTGCTATGGACAACATGGCCGTATGGAAAGGCAGGTCCTGTGTTGAAGACCTTAAAGTTGTTATAGATGCAGAAAATGCAAAGAGGAGACGGAAAAAAACAGACTTTGTATCAGACGTTTGTTAAAATGAGAGAGCTCTGATAAAAAACTGCAGGAGTGAGATCTTAATGCAAACAAGTTTTAAATATTCAAAATGTGTTTAGAGGTTTTCTGGGTGCCTGACTGCTTGAGAAGGGGTGGCTGTTTACAGTGGGGAAAACCAAGATTCCTTAATGTGGCAAGTCACGAATGCAGAATTGCTGGCATCCCAGGTAACTGGTTTATTTCACAAATTTTCACTTATGTAAAAAATGTGGATTAAAATACACCATATTCTTCAAAACATTTAAGCAATGTTTTAAAATTGTTCTCGTTGGTTTTAGCAAGGAATTGTGGGCTTTTAAATAGAGATAACAAGAAGTCAGTTCATGAACATCAGGGAGGAAAATATTTCAGACTTGACAAACAAAAACCACAAAATGCCTTAAACTTAAATCCACAGGACTTGAACTTTAAACTCGGATCAGACCCGAAGCAGCAAATCCTACATGTGATGTAGGATGTAAGCCGAGCCAGCAGCCTGCTGAGCTGATGCCCTGCCTGGAGGGAAGGCCAGTGGTGCTCGTGTCATGTATAATACAGGCCAAGAAGGCTACAGGCTTCAAAATGTGTAGAATGCACTAACCTGGAGCAAATCAGACCACAGCGCTTTGCACCAGTTTGAACTGTCAAAGTCTTACTAGAATCTTCCCAGAGAGTATCAGAAGCAGATTAGCTCCCAGCTACAAATTCGGAGTCAGCTGTGTTTGTGGCTTGCATGGTAAAAGGGCTGGTGACTGCACGGCTGATGGGGAAGCAGTAGAGCAGGAAGATTCTTCAGTAAAACAGTTTAAAAAGAAAAATCTTCAAGCGTTAAAGTTTAAAATATATGTGAAAGCAAGAGAAGTATGTACACAAAGTGCAGCCCATTTAAAGCGCAATGTAGCTCCATGACTGTTTTTAGAACAGAGCTTTCTCTTCTGCAGCTGCAGAGGGACCAGTTTGCTGCCTCTGCATCAGAGTGCAGCTGGAAAGAAGAAATCATCCTTTCTGGTGAGGGCAGGTGCCAACCTGCATAGGAGCAAGCCCTGTGCCTTACAGCCCACTTACATGCCCTCTTCTGGCTTTGGTCTTTTTTCAGAAGAGTTCAGCCATAGCTGCAGGGCAGCCCCTATAGCCTGCGTATCTACAGATCCCCTGCGGCAGGAGGGGGCTGCAGGGCTCAGTGTGTGTGTGCAGTGGGGCAGAGACATTTCCCCAAGTAAAGCACTAGGTTAGTTAGATCAAGCTGGGATACAGTTATAAATGTGTGATAACTGCTCCAGAGAGTTACCACCATGAGCTGCTCCAAATGCTGTGTTACAGCCAATATTTATTTTGGTTGTGCCTCCTACAGGGATCTTCTTTTTCAGAATTTCTGTTCCCAGTGCAAATGATTTCTGAAAGTCTGAATCTTTCTAACAGTTGTAACTTAGCCAAAAGTAGCTCTCTCCAACTATCTGAAAGGAGCATGTAGTCAGGTGGGGTCAGTCTCCTCCCAGGTAACAAGTGAGAGGACGAGATGAAATGGCCTCAAGTTGTGCCGTGGGAGGTTGAGATTTGATACTGGAAAAAAATTCTTCACTCAAAGAATGGTCAAGGAAGTGGTGGAATCACTGTCCCTGAAAGTATTCAAAAGGTCTGTGGATGTGGCACTTACAGTCATGGTTTGGTGGTGGACTTGGCAGTGCTGGGTAACCTGTTGGACTTGATCTTAGGAGTCTTATCCAACCTTAATGATTCTATCATTCTATATAATAACCCAATTAACATATTCTCAATCTCAAATAAAAACACTAGAAACAGGTTCCTGGGAAAAATCCTGTCTTAAGCCTACTCTTAGTCTTGTATCTGTTTTTCTGTAAAATCAGTAGCTCTAGTATGGCTTTTTTGTTAGAGCCAAAAAGAATGAGTTCACCTTTAGATTAGAGAGAAAACAGAACTCACTGAAAGCAGAAAAACAAAAGTAGTTTAAAGAAGACCTAGCTAAGCTTTAAAACTCGGTGTTTACCACTCTAGGTAATTGCAGAAATTTGCAGTTTAATTTAGATGGAGACATTAGGGCACAACTGCAGCTGCAGAGTGCCTCTTAAGGGAGTGTTTTTAAGTTAACAGCTTCTCTTTTTCCCCTCCTTCACAATGAGAAACCACACACAAGACAAGAAGAAAATTATTTGGTATTTTTTCACTATGTGTTTGATGTTTTTAAAAGGTCATGTTAGGGTATTGCTTGTTAAATGTACCAATAACTACAAATTTTTTAAATTAGCTTATGTTCTCTACATGCTTTTAAAATATCTGCTCAAGTGCTTTTGATGTTTTGCAATATTTCACAGAGTGCAAAACCTGAGAAGGTTAGAATTGACATGCTTACTGGCTTGTACTTTCTGCTGCAGAAGGGATGATTTAAGACTCAAAAGATGGTGAAAGGTCTCATTTGGAAAATACTTGTATAGAAAACAAGTCAGAGAAGCAACACTGAGCACAAAGGATTAAAGGACATGCAGGATTGCTCGCAAATGCTATTTAAAAGATAGTGATAACAGACTAATTAAAAGAGCAGCAAAGCCTTAAAGGATTATGTAATTTAAAACTAAAAAATAATTATTGATTTTAAAAAAGAGAAAGAAAAAATATTACTTCTTGTATAGGAAGAGAGTCTTTCAAGTAGTAACCAAATAAAAGTGACATTTTGATTTCTATATTTGCCATATGGCAATGCTTGTGGACTTCCAAACACACGCCACCCACCAAAAAAAATAAACCCAAAAAGCATTCCCAGCTTCCCACCCTGGGTAAGCATTGCTTCTGGTTACTCTTCCTCAAAGCAGTAATGACCACATGGAGTCCAGGCCATCAATAGTCTTCAATATCCAATTTTCACTCCTTTCCCACCTGCTATATCTCATGGGGTGTGCACATATGGCATCCCTAATTCTCACTTAAATCCATTAACCTTAAGTACTAAGAAAATAATAATTCTACCAAAAGGTAGAGGAAAATGGACCTTCAATATTTGTTTTATTATGTTGTGAAGTCAGAGCAGTACAGCCCTTAGAGTGCTGGTTGGTACTTGAGTTGATGAGATTTTTAATGAGCTGATAATGGTGATCTTTCACAAAAGAAGAGCTGATGTTCTTTCTAAAGTCAAACCAAATCAATGTTGTCTTCTTAACTGTTATCTTTTCAAAAGAGAAAATTACAGATTATGGGGTATTTCAGTGTCCTTCCCAGATTTTCTGCCCTTATGTCCCTGGATGACCTCAGTTCTTCCAACTCCTTCCTATTCAAAATTGAATTATTTCCCTTGCTTATGGCCTGTGTTTTCCAGTATCCCTACTATTTCTTCAATACAATTTCTATTGGGAATCCACCTTTAAAATCAAACTGTGTTAGAAATACAGAATCCTTACTTGATATTGGCTTTCCTTGAGATATTCACCTATGAATAATTCTAGCAATAACTTTAGACCTTTAATATTTCTGCTCTTTTTGTCCGGGTCAAAAACATTGCAGAGAAAAATTGCCACTTGACATGTAAATTCACGAACATTTCTCTTGTAAGTTAGAAGACTTCAAAGAAATTGAGAAAACATCTTTTCAAAAAGGAAGCAAAACAACTTTTTTTAAAAAAAGAAGTACCACTATGCAAAAGATTAAATTCTTTTTTTTTCAACAGAAACCAGAGGAATTTGAAGCCCTTTCTCTAAATTCCAATTTAAAAGCAGACTTAATTATATAATTTCTCACAAAGCTGATTCTTTGCATGGCTGAATAGCTGGCAATGTAACTGAGCTTGTTCCTCTGATGCTTCACACCTCAGGGAGTTATTCACAAAAAAAGCAGACTCTTGTTTTCTTCTTGCAGTGGCTGTAAATGACAGACAGGTTCTCAACAGTAGCCAAAAAGCAAGTCTTGCTCACTAGTTTGATTTCAGACAACCTGGATACTGGGAAGTCAGGGGGTCTATGTGTATATTTATGTGAAGTGAGAGTATGTTCCTCATCTCTGTAGCCAAAAGCCATCTGAACTTATGACATAACACCCATACTGTCTCCACTCCCAACCAGCTGCTTTCTTTGTGACAACCTTGGGTTTGCTGTGGCCACTAGCAGAGGATGAGTACAACAATAGTTCTGTCAATCATGTACTCTCAGAATTTCTTTTAGGTCAAGTTCATGATTTGATAGAAACTGAAGTCTTCACAGTACTGGTCTAGGGGTCCAAAAATAAAGAAAAACCTCAAATAGCAAAAAAATCTCAATAGGTGTGGACTGAGGTTTATTAAAAGGGTGGAGAAAAACCTGGTAGCTCACACGTCGTGGCTCACTTCATCATGCTGCAAAGGCAGGGGAAAGGAGAAGACTCCCATCTTAATCTGAAATGGTGGTGGAGTATCTCAGTGGTGCCACAGAGAGCAGATCTCATGGCTGTGTGTCACTGGCTTGTGCAGTGGGGGCAGAAACCTTGGCACACAGCGGGAAGATACAGTCACTCCTCTGTGTGAGGGCTGTTTGCATTCCTTTCTGACTCACAGAGCCAGTTACCTAGATGTAATTAAGAGATGAAGTTTCTCTATAATTGCTAAGCAAACCAGACCCTGACCTAGAGCTGTTCACTGGGTGCAGTTACATAAACAGTATAAGGCTTGGTTTTTAGCCACTCAGGACAGGACAAGACTTTCCAACATGTTTGCTCATGTTGGTCTGTCACTGCTGAGCTCAGCACCAGGCTTCAGCTTTGCAAAGTTCAAGAGGAAGTTTAGATGCGACATTTTGCTTTGGATGCACTGTGAAAAGGAAGTCTGATTTTGAATGTTAAGAGTAGTCCAGCCGGCTATGGAAGCACTGACTGTTCAGCTAGGAGAACTTGTCATTTCCATATGCTCTGAGTTTCAGCCAACTACTGAAAAAAAAAAAATAGGCTCTTGCTAGATGCCATACAAATGCAGGTTTGGCTGGAGATTGGGTGCTCATTAAATCTGAACCATTTACATGGATTCTTACACCTGTAGTCTTGTGGCAGAAATTAGAGAAAAAAGGAAAAATCCCACCATGTTTCTCCAGGCTTAACTCCTTTCCTTTTATTTTCTGTTCAGCAGGGCTTCATGATAGAACTAACAAGGTGACGTCACTCTGCCAGATAAATTAATTTAGATTCTCACCAGAAAGCTGGCAGTCGGAAGCAAGGAAGAGAAAGGACTGCAGGAGGAGTGAGAAGGCCACCATCTGCACAAAGAGGTGGCCAGTGCCAATTGGGCCCAGGTCTAAAGGATGGAGAAGGGGAGAGGATGACCAGTGTTCTGTGTGCTTGGCTTTTGTTGTTTTCCTAGCTAGAGATGACACATGCCCAGCATTTGGAAATTGCTGAAACAGCTAGGAAAGAAAGATGGCGAAGCTGGTACTGCAAGCAGGAGTCTGGAGTACAGTTGTCTGAAGTACAGTTTTTGGTTTCTAAACATGCATGATACAATGAATTACAGCAGCCCTGTCCTTCTCACTGTACTTCTTTTAGAGAGCTGGAGGGTTAAATGTCGCAAAAATATTAAAGAAAGAATTACTTCCTCATACTTAACTTTCATCAATTTGTTATCTGTTGCTTTTATCAAAGCAGTATTTTCCGAGTCTGGAGAACCCAAGACTGCGATGATGTGTAAGAAACATCGGAATCTTCTCTCTGTATAACCCCATTCAGTCACTAGGAATCTGGTATCAGCTAGAGACTGCTACCGTTGCATCTTCGGTTCAGACACAGGCTGTTGCAGACAAGATGCAGACTGTGTTCTCCCACAGAGTATTTACTTTCAGCTTCTTTTGTTGTTCCTTTTTATGCAAAATAAGTATTTTTGAATGTAAATACAAGATTAGGACTTGTATATGGAAAATGTGATTAGTGAGTGTGCGCCTACTAGCATGCATATTATTTTCATTAATCAGTGGTGACAGTCATTTTGTTTTCATGGGTTTTGGCAATCCATTTGCTCTATTCTGAGAGATTCGGTATCTAAGGAGTTTGCTGAAAAACAGAATTTTGTGAGAAGACGATGGAAAAACACATTCTTTCAACCAGCTAAATGCTGTCACTGACAGTTACTCTCACATTATAAGCAAACCATGTGTGAAAGCATAACACAAGCCCCCCCCCACCTTCCCATTTTGTCTGGTGAAGGCTCCCAGAGGTATGCTGCACATATTTTAAGCTTTATTTCTTAGCTCCCTAAGCATTTTGATATCCTTTAATAGTAAAGGAAAAAAAAAAAAAAGGCAGTGAGACCAGGTGCTATTATGTAACCTATTGCCACTTCTAAACTAAGACTTATTTCTTGCTAGGGAGATATCCCTGACTGGATGGCTGTGTCATTTGGCTCTTGGCCTAAGTATGACTGACATGTCAGGGGTAGTTTTCTTCTTGATGAAAACCAGGTGTTTGACAGTATTGCCTTAGCATCTCCTCTTGATAATGTTAACCACAAAAAAATGGGATCTGTCCCTTCCAGGAGTAGCCATCAAAAAGTTATTCCAGGTCATTCACCTGGGCTCTTATCATAAAGCATTTAGGCACTGCTTAAGAATAATTTGTTCAGCCTTTTCCCCTTCCCACCAGCTAAGGAGATATGTACATGACAAGATCAGATATATAACTTTAATGCAGCTAACCCTAAATGAGGTGATTCTTCCTTAGAGTGAGCAGCCCAGTTCATTTTAAAGCAGTAGTTTCTATAGCTGGCATGTAACCTTTCATTCAGTTCCTACCCAGCTGGGACAGTTGAAAAGTCACAGAGGGTTAAAGCATCAAAAGGACTTCCCTTTGGTTCTCCATGACAGTTTGAAATCAAAGTCTTGAATCCGGCGCTTAAACTGCAAAAACTTTGGATCACCTCTCTTCCAAGGGGAAGCCAGCACTTTGATGGGATGTTTCTAATAGCTTCAGCACTGAAACTGAAAATAGCAGATGCTTCAGATAAAAGTTTGGATCTCAAATCTTCACCATGTTCTGAATCCCATACAGCTTCATTTGATACAGGCCGCCAGGTGTTAATCAGACCACTTGGTCGGGTGAGCTGGAGTACCAAACCACTTCCTAGACCAGGGAGTTTAAAAGACTTGGGAGGCATAACATTCTTCATTTAAAACAACCATCCCTGAGACAGTCCTGCCAGTATGAACTAATCACAGCCAGGCATGTATTATTCATTCATTATTTGATTATAAATAAGGAATGAATGGAAAGTATTAACAGGTCTTAGGGGACTGAATTCGAGTTACTGCTTTGAGATTTTGGAGATTTAGCTGTGCTCTTGTTGCCCAGTGAATTCACCGTATGCTGCAGAGCCATGCTCAAAAGTCAGGAGTGAGAGTATTATATCAGCTGAGGTCCAGTGGTTGGGACATTTTGTGTTTCTCAAGGCTAGAGACAGCAACTCCAATCTGAATGTCTGAATTAACTTGTAATTAGGACACTCCTTGCTGCTGGATGGAGTAAATATGCATATGTTTATATGATGAGGAAGGGATACTCTATATCATTCTTCCTTTTCTTTCTCTGTAACTCTTAACTCTAAAAAATACAGCTTCCAGCACCTTTTTTTTCTTTTTTTCTTTTTTTTTCCTTTTTTTTTTTTTTTGTTTTGTTTTGTTTTGTTTTTGTTTTTGTTTTGTTGGGGTCAAAACTATTTGTGTAAATGTGTTATGCAGAGTGTGCTGAGGATCCTGCTAGGTCTGGTCCACTATGGCCAAGAACCATTTAAATTGAGGAGACTGTCCAATCTGGGGATTTAAATAAATTTACTGAGCCTGTCAGATGAAGTTAAAAAAAAAATTCTCTGGAGTTAAAAGGCAGCAGAACTCCAGGGAACTTATCTCTAAAAACACCAAAAGGAAAAAAAAATTCTCAAAGATTTAAGCAGGAAATTTGAGGAGCATCATCAGGGGTCTAGAAGGGACTACTTGCTGTTTCTCATGGACTTGCTCCTTTAGCTCTCTAATACCATTTAAGTATTAGGAGAATAAATTCTTAAAGTGGTGAGTTTTAGGTTCTGCAGCAGTGTGAGCCTGGTAAGCACTCAAGAAATTAAAAAAAAAAAAAAAAAGTGAGGGCCTCAAGCCCCCACTTTACCCACTCTCAGAACTGTTTTATCATATTAGGTATATATTTATTACAGTTTTGAATGACTCTTCTGCTATAAGGGTAGAATATTGTTTCTAAATCCAAAGTGGTTTTTGGCATCACACACGTTTTGAGGTCTTCTTGCACTTTGGAAGAGGAACAATAAAAGTGGCATGAGACAGCGTAACTAAAAGAATAAAGTAGCCAATTTCTTATTATTTGTCCCTTAAACTACTATTCTGTTCAGGTTCATTCATCATTCTACTTGTAATATACTTACAAAGTTTAAGACAGAGGAATACTACTATATTGCATTTCAGAGCATCCTGAGAGGCGTGGGCAATCTATTCCCTTTTCTTGCTGTAATTATATTTATCTCATACTATTCCACCATGTCACAGGAACTGTTAATTCATTGAGATCATATGTTTAAGTCTCTCTCCCTTTTTGTTTTGTGACTTTATATCAGATGTCAGCAGTTACTGCCACAGCCAGACTCAGTGTTCTCAACAGTCTTGCTTTAAATCTTCCTTGTCCAAAAATGTATCTATTCTCATGGTACAGAGACTCAATCTGTGACCTTCCTAATGGCTTTTCAGGTATTCTTCAACCTTCTAAAATCACAGGAGAGTCTTTTAGAAGATGGAATCGCAAACAACTTCATTTGGAAAAGGTACAGTGTAGCCATACACATCAAAGTGTATCAAATCCACTGCATCAGCAGAGTGGTCCACAGTCCCAGTCTTAATACCTGCTTGGCTTTTCGAGGGTCACAACACTACCCAATAAAACATTCCTTTTGCATCTGCAGCCTTCCTCATGCAACCTGATAGGCCTGGGCAGGTTGGCTGGTTGTTCTCCTTATACAAGGAGCTATTACCTGTGTACTTACACCCCCTCCAGTCCAACACAACCCGGGTGCCCTGGGTCCACTCAGCCTTCCCACAACCACCTTGGTCTTGCTGAATATGGACAACCATGCTCAATTTCTCTGTTCTTGCCAAGACTACCAGTACAAGGGAAGTGAACAAAAACCTTCTCGAACCTCTTGTCTTCAAGAGACAGCCCAGTTATTAAGGGGAATTTTTCTACAACGGGAACCTAAGTTTATCCAACTTTTAATTTCAAAAGCACTGTTGCTGTAAAGTTATTCAAATGAGAATTTCTCACCAGCTATAAAACAGTGAGGTTTTATAATGAGTTCATGGCAAGTGCTCGGGGCACATAGATGATGGCTGCATCTCACTCGATAGCTGCCTTTAGCCTCTGCCCTGTTAATTCCTTCTGTCCATAATGATTTTCCCTCATCCTCCCAGCCCAGTACAAAGAGAACAATTCCAAACCCACTAGTATGTTCAGAGACAAGTACTACAGCTCCTAATGTGATTCTGTCCTTCCTCCTTGTAGGCAGGAATAAATTCACCTTTGGTGTAATTTTATCACCATTAATGGAGTTCCATAAGAAATTACTTTCAGATAATTCCCAGTGGACAGTTCAGCAGGACCTGCTTACATTGATGCTGGTTCCCAAAGCTGTCTCTGTTACTTTTTAGGAGAAAGGCTGGAAAGAGGAGTTTTGATTTTTCGGTATGATGTTCACAGCAAGTATTTCCTGTCTGAGTACAAAATAAAATAATTTTTAAATGTACAAAAAGTGACATAAACTGTATGCAATCTCTTTTTATTGTGCTCCCAGTACTGTTGAGAAGCTGTGAAAGACTGGGGATGTGATTGAGTTGATAATGTTATTGAGCTTCTCTGACAAGGGTATACCCATCAATAACTTCTGTTATTATATTTTTATGTCCTCTAAAAATAGTTGCTTGTTTGCCTTATGTCTCTTTCTTTTATTCCCTCAGAAACAGTTTGTGGAACAGCTCCCTTTAAAGAATAATTAGTTTTAGATTATATATGACAGAACCCCTTAAAAGTTTCCCTGAAAAGGTTTAGAAGAATCACAAGTTGTTCTCTCTCCATTTCCCTTCCTCACAGTTTATTGCATTGTGTATGGAAAAGGAGAAAACTCCCATGCTGGTGTGGAACTGAGACTCAGTAAGGGAATCTGGGGGTGCCCCAAGAGCCAGGAATTAGCATAACTAGGCACTGGTACACAGGAACAGCCTACTCCCACCTGGTGACTTCAGGACTTTTACCAGAGCTTATGGAGGTGATTTAGAACCCCTTTGGCTCATTCTGGCAAAGAGAAAGTGATCACCATCAAACTCATAACACATACGAGAACAAACAGGCAGGCATACAGAAAACAAAATACAGCTTCATCTCATTTAGAGCAGCAACACCAGCTCCCATCAGGAATGTTCTCAGGGGATTAATATCTGCTAGCATTTAATGAGCCAAAGCACAATGTGGGCCATTAACTCCTCCTAGCTGGTTATCAGCTCCCCGGGAAATGTCCTACACCTCAATCATAATTGTTCAATTACACCCACATGGCTGGGTCCTGCGGCCTTGCTGTGACATCACATTTCTAACAGCTGTGTCTGGCCAGCCACTAACTAAAAGGCTGCAACCCAGCTGGAAAGCCAGTGCAGGGAGAAGGACATGGGGGCTGTTTGATGAGCAGCTGTGGTCAGTCCTGCATGCCCTGGCTTTCCATCAGAGTGGAGCCTACTGACACATTCAAGTGGAGAGGAAAGAAAGCAACAGTCATGTTGGCTTCTTGGATTAGCTGAGGACAGTGATCAAGCCCATGGAAATCAGGAGCCTCCTCCAAGCATCTTGCATGCAGAACTTGTTAGCTTGGGTCAGTAATTCCCAAGCAGAGGTGCTCAGAAACCTGAATATCTACATTGCATAGGCAAATCTGATTTCTCGTTTTGTTTTCAAAAGCCTCATCTTTCACACTTCCTACGAATAGAGTGTAGAAACTGCAGTGTGAATCTGCTAGCAAAACGGTTGCACTGTGAAACCTTTTTCATACAGTTAAATCACTAGGTCACTGTAGTGTCAGAATACTATCTATCTATATTATGTCTATATAACAGCTCATTTAGTATTTAAATGCACAGTAAATCAAAGTGGTAAAAGTTGAGATGAACTGTTTTCATGGCAGAGAATTGAAATGAAAAGCCTCATTTTTCAAATGGGAGAAGTCTGAATGAATCAACTCTGTCATTCTTTCTTTGAAATGTGTCAATTTTAATAGAACTCTCTCTTTAGTGGAAACATTATTCTGTCAGAAATTTTCCAACCAGTCGTATAGCCAGCAGCAACTGGTAAAAATGGCAGCACTGGCTTTGAAGGCTGTCCCAGTAGCCCAGGGCAGTCTGGCCAGTGAGCCAACCAGCAACCTCCTTCGCTGTGAAGAGCTGCTGCTGCTGCTTCCATGAGAGGGTGTGGGCAGGTGCCCCTGCACTGCCGCTTGCAGAGTCCTCAGTTTCCCTCCTTCTCTGGCACCTTGCAGCTAAATATTGTCTCCTGCAGTGCCTCGTACCAAATTGCAAATACTTCTCTTTCAGTCAGAATGGCAAACAATGGCATCCCAACGATTCCCATCCTACCCAACTGCTCAAACCTAAAAGGGCAGTTAGGGACATACATTCCTGCCCCTTGGAGTTTTTTCTTATTTGCATTTTTGTGAAGGTGACTTTGCAATATTCTCTTAATTCACTGTATTAAGCTGAGTGTGTCAACATTAAATGAATTAATGCATAAATGCCTGGGGAAAAATTACTGACATTTTGAGGAGTCACAAGCACATGGGACACTAAAAATTAAGAGTTTGCAAAGCAGATGGCTATTTGTCGGCTTTTAAGGGACACTCTTAAAAACAAAAATCCTAACGATGTCATGATGTTTTAACTAAATCTCATCCACTGAGGGCTACTCATGCAAGCACAGCAAATAATCTCAAATTAAAATCTCAAAGTGTCACTTGCTTTCATGGATAACTTTTGGATGTTCATAGAGACTCCCAAAATATCTGGAACTATCTGGTTCAGGGAACCAGCCTGGAAAGTTTTACCCTGGTTACTGATTGTGCATCAAGCCACAGTACTGTATATTCTACACCTATTAAATTCTCATTAGGTAAGCCTGTGTGTTAACTAGATTTAGTCAGAAAAACTGTTCTGCAAGAAAAATTGGTCTGCTGTACAGGATCTGCTTTTTAAAATTGAAAACTAAATAAGGTCTGTTTTCCTCAGTATCGACTTGGGGTTTTTCGTTCAGCTGGAGTTGTGACTTGCAAGTTCTAGAAACAATGTAGTATGTGTGTGAAATTAAAAATAAATTGATTTAATTTTAAAACATCATGCTAAGAGCAACATCTGTAGAGTGAATTCCAGACGGTCTCAAAATAGGCTTTTGATCTTCTGTTCTCATCCATTGCAAAGTGAGAGGCTGTTGCTACAGCAGAATGCAAATCAAGAAGGCAGTCTATTTCTCTATAAACCCCAAGTCCAAGTGTATTCCTAATCCTGTGCTCAGCTCACAAAAAAATAATCCTTAAGATTAAAGGCAGTTAGTTAAAAGGTGTGAAGAGCAATGATGCTGAGTGAGAACTCTGCAGTGTTAGGCAGGCACATGGTTATCACCCTCCTGGAGCAGTGTCAGGGCTCTTCCTTCCAGATCTTTGTGCTGGTGGCAGTGCAGTCAGTGCCTGCACAGATCCTGCCAGGGAGAGGGGGATCTGGGTTTGCATTCATGCAGCTTTTTCTTTACATCTCTCAAAGGCCAAACAGCTCTGCCTTCCCATTAGAAGATGCTGTTTCTGGTAGATCTTTCTGCTCTTTCTATCCAGGGTTTGCCCTGAACTGACCTTGCAGTTTCCTCTCCCTGCTTTTGTCCCCGAGGCCAAGCTGACCTGACTGCCTAGAAGGCAGCAGTGCTGACAGGGTGGAATGGAGCCTGGAGTAAGCCTCACCACTGAGGCCTTGCCCAGTAGATCTCTGTGTCCTGCATTACCTTCATTATTATTGTTAGTCTTTATTTATTGTACTTACCTCCAAGAGGGTTTATATGAACTGCAGGTGCATCTTCAGCAGGAGTAGCTAGGAAATGTCCATTGCCTTCTCAATGTCAGGTGCTTTGTAATCTGCTCTTCAGAGAAAAAAAAGTCAGAGGTACAATGGCTCCTTCAGCGGGGACTTCAGGAGAGCTTTCTCCAGCGTGTCTGTCCTTCAACATTCTTTCCTGTGAAAGACAAGAAGAAGCTTCTTCCATCCATGGTCTTGCAATCCATAAATTGTGCTCCACTGCTATACTTTGCAAGCTCCAGCAGCAAAGTTCCTAGACCATAAGTCAAAACATCTCCCCATAAATGCTAGTGAGGGTCATGTGGATAAGTCTTTATTTTCTGCACATTAAACTTACCCTGAAGGACAATTCCCAAGACTTTAAAACATCAGTGAGATGGGGAAGGAGGAATATGAAGACTCCTGTCTAATGTCAGTGCCTTCTGGCCACTTTCCTTACTTCCGTTTTATTCCTTGCTACTGATCCTTAAATAGAATTTATGGTTGTCTATTTTACACTCACCTTTTCATAGGGTCACAGATGTATCCATGCAGAATGAGTACTCTCATGCAGCCAGAGGAAATAAATGCTCTGGGGAAAAGAGCTCCAGGTAAAAAAAAAGGAGGATAAAATCTCCTGGAAAAAATCAAGCTTCTCCTATCTGCTATAGAAAAGATCGCAAAGGGCCTGAGTAAATTTTCAGCTTTGCATACATTATGGGAGCAGCATTGTGGTCAGTATAACCACATCCAATGTCATCCTTAGTGAGAATACAGCTTCACAGAAAGAATCCAAGGTTCACAGAGGAGAAGTTACACTTGCCAGTGAGCTGGCAGAAAATCATCTGCCATTTACTTGTACGGATCACATCTTTTCGTGTTATCTCATTGCATTCTGTATCAGATGAAGTGGGGTACCGTTGTTGATGCACTATTTCAGTGAGCTCTTACTTGGGTCAGAGGTCTGTTTTCTATCGTGAGGTGCCCTGAGTGCAATACTGGTCCAATATGGGCACATGTGAAATTCAGCTGTACTGGGCTGATCCTGGCTGGATGCCAGGTGCCAGCCAAAGCCATTCTATTGCCTCCTTCCTCAGCTGGACAGAGGAGAGCAAAAAAAACAAAACACTTATGTGTCAAGATAAAGACAGGAGAGAACACTCATCAATTACCATCACAGGCAAACAGACTTGACTTGGGGAAAAAAATTAGTTTATTGCCAATTAAATCAGAGTAGAATAATGAGAAATAAAATCAAATCTTAAAAACACTTTTCTCTCACCCTTCCCTTCTTCCTAGACTCAAATTCACTCCCAATTCTCTCTACCTCCTCCCTGCACTGCAGCACAGGGGAATAGAGAATGGGGCTTGTGGTCACTTCATCACACCATTCTACTGCTCTTTTCTCCTCATGGGAAGGACTCCTCACACTCTTCCCTGCTCCAGTATGAAGTCAGTCCCACGGGACACAGGGATACAGTCTTCCATGAACCTCTCCAACTTGAGTCCTTACCATAGGCTGCAATTCTTTGTGAACTGCTCCAGGGTCCCCTGCAGGGTTTCAAGTCCTGCCGGAAAACCTGCTGCAGTGTGGGCTCCTCTCTTCATGGTGCTACAGGTCCTACCAGGAGCCTGCTCCAGTACAGGCTTCCCAAAGGGACAGAGCCTCCTTTGGGCATCCACCTGCTCTGGCATGGGGTCCTCCGAGGACTTCGAGTGGATCTCTGTTTCACTGTAGACCTCCACAGGCTGCAGGGTGTCAGTGTACATGACCATAGTCTGCGGCACAGGGTGTAGGGGAATCTCAGCTTCGGTGTCCAGAGCACCTTCTGATCCTCCTTCTGCACGGACTCCTGAGCTGCCTGCAGAGCTGTTCCTCTCACAGACCCTCACTCCTCTCTTCCAGCTGCACTTGCTCTGTGCAGTAACTTCTTTCTCCTTAGGTATCTTAACCCAGCAGTGCTGCCACCATGGGCTCAGCCTTGGCCAGGGGCAGGTCTGCTTTGGAGCCAGCTGGCATTGGCTTCACTGGACGTAGAGGAAGCTTCTGGCAGCTTCTCACAGAGTCACTACTGTAACCCCCCCATTACCAAAACCTTTCCACATAAACAAAATACACCAGCATGTCACCATCTCACCTGATGAGCCGAGGAAACTTTGCTGACAGGAAGCATTGCCCTGAATGTACTTTCTGTGAAGAGCTTATGTAGCATCTACAATGCCTTCTGCAAAGAAAAATTTACGTAGACCAACAAAGAAACACAGAAAGAAAGAGGTTCTCACTGACTTCACTGTGTTTTTAAGGGTTCAGAACATGAATCGTTTCATTCAAATTGGCTGAGGGATTTCAAAATTTTCAGAACCTCAGCCTTCAAAATGAAAGATAACACAGTAAATACCCAAGGAAACTAGACCTACAAAACTACCTTACTCAGCAGAACAGTAGCTCTTATGTGATCTCTGTTAACTTTTGTCATTGCCTTTCTGAGAAACAGACTTTAATGTCACACTAGCCATGTTGCCTACTTATCACCACAACATAGTTTAGTGTCAATGGGCAGAAAAGTTTATAAAATTTACCATCTCCTTTTGAAGAATTATGTAAAAGTATCTAGGTAAACTGGTCTTGATTTTAAGAAGCAAAATCTAGGTTTTTGTCCTTTCTCTCTTAGCTCCTGCTCATCCTTTGGTCATTCTTTGGACTAGAGTTAGAAATGTAGGTACAACCTTCAAAAAGATGTTAGGCACTCGGGTCCTTTTTCAGCTGCAGCTGAGCATTGAAGTACAGGGAGAGTCTTTGAATATCACAGTTTTAGTGTTATTTTCTAGTTACTGGTGATCCTAAAACATTGTAAGGAGTGAAAAAAATAGGGGATACACTTTAAAAGATGCCCACTGCATCTTAAGTAAGATTACTAAAGTGAATCACCCCGTCTCCTCAAAGGAAAATTATGTGAAACCATGCAAACACTTGTCCTTATGAAATTTCAGTGATTATTTGTTGTTGTTGTTGTTGTTGTTGTTTTGGTTTTTTTGTTAATAGCTCAAGAACTTGTAGATCTTAAACACCCACATGTTGTAGTATTTTAAGTGAGGGAACTGGAACTTTTTGGAATTTTTTTGTGCTTCTTTCACAATCAGCAGAGGGTTGCAAAGTGAAAGGTTGACATATGGGTCACTTCTGCTGACACACTGGCTAGATCGCAAGCAGCTGCCAGACAATTTGTTTCAAGGACATAGAAATCATCGACTTACAGTGAGAGAGCTGCACATATCCTAATCAGTAGCTCTTCTGCATAAATGTTCACCTGTTTGAAAATGGTCTTTTTCACTAACTAGAGAACATACTGAAGAAAAAAATGCTTTGTATGTCTTTTAGAATAATTTATTAGCTAATTGTAAGACATTTTCATATTTTTGATAACACAATAGTTATGAAATGCCAAAATGCATAGAAAATTCACAAACATAATTCCAAATAAATAAACTTCCTATGAAACCCATAAGATAATTTCATGACTTCTGAAATCTCTCCTGAAAAATATCATACTTCCTTCAGTACCTGCACAAATGGCAGAATTTATGTGCCATTTGAAGACCTCTATGGCAGCAGTCTCTATGTAAGGTTTGCAGTGTCTCTTTGTTTTTTGTTTGCACTGATCACATGTACAGCAGAGAGTTTGTTTACAGTCCTAAAAGAAATTGCTACTATTTATATGTAATTCTTTCTGAATGAGTCTTCTCCATTGGCATATTTTTTCCGCCTAAAAAGCTCTTTTTTAGGATTCTCATTTGTAAGACCAATGTGATAATGGGAAAGCTATCTGAGCTGTACCATGATTCACAGATAAGAGTTACACTTCAACTGATGGTCGTTATTACTGCAGAGGACACAAATTACTTTCAACTTGTGCTTAGGCTTGCTGGACTGACAGAGCACAGTTAAACAGAAGTCTCTGAGAAACAAAGATAAAGCCTTCAGTAATATCTGTAAAAAAATTAACTTTCCTGTTAATTCAAAACTTATGGAATGTAAAAACAAATTCTGAGTAGAATTCTTCTCTCTGAGAAACGAAATTATCAATGATGGACTTGTCTTTTTCTGCTGCTTATTCCCCACATACACCTCAGTCTGTAACACTGCAGTCATTTGCTGTGGAGGTTGTGATGGTGCCATGGAGAGCAATGACTGCAGTTGACAAATTAGGCACGAAAGGGCTAACTGCAGCAATATTCCTGTTTATATCACTTTGACTCACTTGCAGCCCTGAAACTGGACAAATAGCTAGTTAGTGTAATTTCCTCTGCTTACCTTGGCTAACTTATATTACTCCCTATTTCACCATGTCTTAATGTTGGCCTGAATCTCCAAATCTCTTTATGGATGTCCTGTCACCACCAGCACAAAACGGAGCTCCCAATATTTGCATGACAGGAATATATTTTCTTTTGTAGAAACCACTCCATCTTCTTTTTTCAGCTTCCCCTTTACAGTAGTTCTCTCCTTGATCTTAAAGTAACACTGGAGATGAAGTTTTCCCCTTATTTCCTCTATAACGTTTTGAAAATTCCCTACCTCTCCTCTCCACTCTCACAGATAAATTTCTTATTCCCCTGCTATGACCAGAAGGCTACTGCAACAATCCTTCTCCTGGCTTGTCAGTACTGTTTTGAGGAAAGTGGAGGGGTTACATTCACCAGCAGAATGAACTATCCCTCTAAAAAGAAATTTTAGCAGCACTACTTGTCGCTTCAGCTATAATCCACTACAAACCTTTTCTCTTTCTTTGCTGTGAAATACCTACCTAGACTATCCTCTTGTTTCTGTTGTTGACCCCTTCCTCACCTTTGCCAGTAGTACCAGCTTTCCTCTCCTCTCCTCTCATGTAAGAGGGAGCCTCCAAAAATTCCCCTCCTTCACAAAAATCTCTTGTCTCAAAGAAGAAAAAACATATGCTTGTAAAAATTCAGGTAGCAGACAAGATGGGGTTGCATTATTTCAGGCTAAGTAGTATTGAGTCATGCTTATCTCCGTATTCCCCCTCCTCATTTAGCGTATTTTTCATTACCAACATGACACTTAGGTTTTAAATTGCTACATGAGGTAGGTAGGTACTCTGCCTTGTAGGATGAGGCCCACAAGGTGGATTAGTTTTTGACAGCTGCCTCAATACAATAAAAGAAATAACAAGTTACTACTTAAGCCACGGAAAGCAAGACCTGCACTTACAGGCTTGTTATTCTGATTGACACCTTCAACAGCCACCATAATTTACATTAAAATAGCTGATACAGAACAAATTCCTGTTTTACATTAAAACATCTAGAAAACAGAGATATGAGGGCTCAGCCCTATTGTAGACAGTCATAGGATAGCAATGTTTCTTGATTTTTGGCAGGCTCAGCACTATGCAGTGTGAGGAAGGTAGGAGTTTGGGAGTTGTACAGGTACTGTTGAGACAGCAGCTCTGCACTAAGGAGTGTTTTCTAGTTAGAAAGGCAAAAAGAGAAGCAAATTAACAAACTCTACATGGGAGATGATTACCTTTCAAAAAAACCTCTTTTATAAATAAAAAGGCAGTCTTTTCCTCATAGCCGAGTGGAGCCTCTAAGACCAGGTAGAAAATCATCAGTTCCTCTCCAACAGGGTACCCTGGCCTGGCCCAGTACTTTCTGGGGAGGAGGAAAGGGGGTCCATGGGGGTTTCATGTCAGCAGTATTGCTTGCCCCTGAGTGCACAAACAAGCAGCCCAAGGCTGAGGTCTCTCAGGAAACCCAATTGTTCCTTCCCTACACCCTTGTTTGAGAAGTAAGTGATCCATGCAAGAAGCTGCATTTGGTGTCTCAGATGCTGCACTTTGTGATGTGGGCACAGCTTGCCCTGGGTGCCACTGCTGAGGGATGCTGGGCATCCCTTTGAACAGAGGCAGACTGGCTGCTTTTCACATCCCAATGAAGCATTGAAAGCTTTGGAAATGCATTTTAAAAATAAGCTTTTTATGAAAATGTGTGAACTCAGAGCCAGGTGAAAGCTTGCCATTCAAAGGGCACTTTGAAAGGAGAAAGCATATGCATAGCTCTATATTTATAAGTGTTTTCCATTAAAAAAAGGCCTATAGAGTAAAGAAGTGATACCATGAGAAATAAGGTCTAAATGTGAGCTTATAAACTCAATACGCTGTCAGCATTTATACATTATTTGGCATGAATGTGTTGGGTTTTTCTTGTAGTTTGAAGAAAATACTTTATTTATGTCCTACTAATCCAGTGTTATAATCTCACACATACCGCTTTCAAGTCATACAGAAAAACCACATCCAGTTTTGTCTCCACAGGCTAACCTCATCTTCCCACTTCATTGATACTTAACATTCTCATAAAAATTTGCTGATTCAACTTGACCTTCATCTCACACTTAGCATCCCTTCTCAGCCAAATTTACAGCCAGCTTGCCAGCAATCTTTAGTTTAGGCACAGTCTGGGTCCTTGCTCCCCTGCCACCCATCCATCTTTGCATCAGTTCAGATTTTCCATTCCTCTGCTTCGGTGGAATTCAGTTATGTTTAATAGAGTTACCCCTGACATCCTCCAGTGACAGAGAAGAGACCTGGCCAGCCATCTTTGTTTTGTCAGCTGTAATTCTCAGTTACAGTTTTCTAAAAACTATCAAGTCCAATTCACTGCCTATTTCAAGGCAGGGCTGAACAAAGCTCAATTTGAATGGCAAGTAGTACGTAAATGGCTTATGAGACCAGTCCCTGGAGTCTCTGGCAGAACACCAACCCCCATCGAGCTGGAAGCTGTTCAAGCACCCAAGAGACTCTGCACTGAAGGGCATCCAGTTAAAATAGACAAGAAGGATGGCTGGAGGGAAAGTGGTAGCATAGCAAGGATGTGGAATTGAGAAAACGCTGATTAGCCAGACTGATATAGAAGAAAACAGAACATATACCATTAAGGTTTGACTCAGTGCCTCTTACTCATAAGAGTACTCCTCTTTCCATACACAAGGTCATTTAAAAAATTCATTTCTTCTCCATTCTTTTTTTTTTTTTTTTTACCCAGCTCAACTGGGTTAGAGATGGTCATTCATTACCTAGTGCAAGGCCCACTCTCCCTGCTGAAGCCAGCAAGGGCCCGCTGATACACACACCTCCGTCATGTTCAGCCTGATTGCTTATATTTCCAAGAAGTGCAGGGCTGTAGAAATAGTAAGGATTTCTCAAGATTTTATGGACACTTCAGATAATATTTGGTGAGTTCCTGTTTTCTGAGAGCATTGTAAGTGCCATCAGAGAAAAAACACGGAAAAGACCAAAGCAGACAATCTTTTGCCTCTTAAAGATTTCAGAAGAAAATTATGGAACTGATGTGGGAAACATGGATTTGTATATATGTCTACTCCAGAAATTAAAATGGCTGATTTTTTTTGAAGATACTATTAATTATTTGTCACATAGCTCAGTATGTCAAATAACTTTTTCTGCATATGTGCATATTTTAAGATTGGCTAAAGTTCTTGCTTCTTAATGCAAGCAAGTAAAAAGTTAGTATGTATTTTATTGCATTAATATCATTCATTGTGCTTTATTTGTTTTTTACCTTTTTTTTATTAATACTTTGTAGTAAAAGCTTTGAGTGTGTTATGCTTTTGAAAAGGGAAGAATTAACTGCTTACTATCCTACAATACACAGATGTAAAACATAGGCAGTAATAAAAGCATATTGGTCTTTTGGTAAGCAGCTGGATGTGATATCAGGAGTAGAGGTTCAAGCTAAATAAATTTGATTGTTTAAATAAGAGACAAAAAATAACCCTTCAAAAAGCAAAACCTTAATTTGATAAAATATATGTCTAAACATGCTTTTACAAACATACCAAGCATTGTAAAGAAAAGGGACTATATCACAATTCCTTAAGCCTGATTTCCCTATCACGCTCTGAAAGTATGGCAAAAAACAAAGCTGATGGAAAACACTATTGAAAATGTCAAATTCCAATTTTCTTACATTCGTGGTATTTTGTTCTAGGGAATGCTGTGGTCTCTTTCACTCCTCTGGCTACCGCTATTTATGCATATATTTAACTTTATTCCTCTGAACAGTCTCATAAAATTCTCTAAAATTGATCATGATTTTAGAGTTAAAATGGGAGATATGAGTTTGCAGGATCTGTAGTGTACTTTACTCTTCCAGTCCTAAACTACAGTTAAAATTTTTCTTTTACCTTAAGCAGTGGTCTTCCAATCCCTTGCAAGATCTTGCAATTTTGCAAGACTAGATTAAAAAAGAATGATTTGCAGCTTCTGGACTGTATTTCCTTAAGCATTTCAGAGCCCTTGTTTTATTTAGAAAAAAAGTGTAATCGAAGCTGAAAAATATCTTTCTCCTCTAAATTTGACTCTATGTACTTCTAGACCTCAGTATTCCTTGACAACTTTTAGTTAAAAGATTGTGTTTTCTGTTGCTTCGCTTAGTCAATATTTGAAAAAACAAAACCTGTCTGGAGAAAAACAACATTGAGATGTTGATATACTTAGTAAATCATTGCTTCTGAAAACTAGTACTCTTTTATTGTGTTTTACACCTTTCTATGTACAAAAATCATGTCATGCTGGTAAATGCTGCCCAAGAAATCTCCCTGCCCAGGCCCGTCATTGTTTTGTTTCAATGGTTTGGTTTGGTTTTTTTGTTTGTTTTTTTATGGCTTCTATTAATTCTTAAGAGGAAGTACTACATATTTCATGTAAAAATTATTTGATGCAGAACCCTGTATTTCAATTTATTGTTTGACCTTTGAACAGATGGATCTTCCAAGCTTTACAAGAAAAGCCCTTTTTTAAATTGATTATGCTACTGAAACTCCTTTTGTTTTTCTTCCTTTAAAAAAGATAAGCAAAACAGGGAGAATAAAAAAAAATCTATCATCTCATCAGAGCTAATTTCACAAGAATGAAAATGGGACCATTTCCAAGAGACGTCTGCTTTTTTTTAATCAAAACTTTTTCTGGTTTTTTCCTGTATCTGCACAGTCACCAGAATTCGTAATTCACTGACCCTTGCATTTGCACAAACTGAAAAATTCAAAGTACTCTTTTGCTATAAATCTGGACTCATAAATAGATCTACTACCGATTTTAAAAATATAGTAATATTGGTAATTATATCTATGCTAAAGTACATGGACACATAATTTTTAGGGATCACAACTATCTAGAGCACATCTATACTATCTCATGTATATTGCAGTTCCTGCATTAGGTCTTTATACTTACCAAGTTATATTCATTTTTATTTTCATATCTATACATAGCCTTACCAGTAGCCTATTAAGGTACACGCTGGTATGATGTAATCCTAGTTTGGGCAGAGGTAAAGGTTAATGCCTTTTCATAGGAGGACAGCTATTTAATATTAAATTCTATCAATGAAAAAATGCTGGATGGTAATATAATTAATGAGACAGCACTGATGTGAAGATCTGTCTAATGTCAACCACAAGGCATCAAAGCAGCATTATTAGCTGTGCATAGCTAATAATATCTGGAACGCTGCTTCCTAGGGAGTATGCTCCTTGAAGAATACATTATCAATTCCTTGTCTTCAGCTTGCATTACACTGACATAATTTGCATTATAGAAAATAAAATAAGCCATAGCAAGCACCAGAGACCCACATTAATCTAATAATCATGATATAAAATTGCCACTTCTGATTAAAATTTTAGTATGTCTAAGACCCTGTTCCCATGTTCTAGACATGTGAAGAGTATGTCATCTTCTTCTTCCCTGTTCTCAAAATATTCACACATATTTGAGCTAAAAAAAAAAAAAAAAAAAAAAAAAATGACTTCTGTTTTTAAC
>VZRL01003241.1:2073353-2122715 GCA_013397895.1 Origma solitaria
CGTTTTCAAAAAATTTCACCAAATTTTAGATAAAAAAAAAAAAAAAAAAAAAGAAAATTGCATTGCATTTCTAAGTAAATGCATTTCTAATGCTCCTTAAAGTGGAGCCCTTATTTCATATGTCAGCTACTGCAACTTCCTTCTCTATTTTTTTGTGAAATGCAGTCTCAGCCTTGCTCCCATCCAACCCACACTGGCCACTGTGATTTCCCTGTGCTCCCCATCCCTGGGCTTCCATTCTCTATCTAATTGAATCACACTGCATGATTTCCTTCTGCAAGGCTGCTGATTCCCATCCTGGTCATATGCACTTATTCCTTACAAAAATACCGGCCTCTGGCCAGCCTACATTTCCCTTGTTAACCTTCAAACACAGAGGCTCTGTGTTTGTCTAGCATGCTTCGTACTCTAAAAGAAGGTCCATGATAGTCACAAGGTTACCTCATTTCCCCCCCACCGCCATCTTTATAATTTGCCTTCGCTCTGGTGCCTATGAACTTTGGACAACAGTATGCTCAGAGCATATTTTGGTTAATAAACATTATTTCTTTAATCTTTTATTAACCTTTTCACTTAGCCCAAGCTCTTGCAGAGGGAGAGGATGTCTTGTGGTCCCTATTCCCACAGTGCCAAGGACAATGGGTCTTTGTCCATGAATTAGGCATTTAAATGATATAATGTTCTGAACAGTAATTTTTATTCCCTATGAGGAGGTCAGCACCCATGAAACAGACATATAAACAAGATTTTAGAAGCTTGAATTAGGAAGCAATGTGTTCTAGGTCATTTTCATGTTAAAGCCTCAAGGAAGCAGCATGAGTGACTTTTGTGCTGGGATTTCCCATTGTACGTTTCTGTTTTATATGCCCAAGGAAACCCGTCACATCAGACTTCAGTTTGTCTTGTTCTGTAAAAACTGCTTGCTGCTTCAGGCTAAGATTATAAAAACTATGTAGAGGAAAATTATGTAAAAAATATTATAGAAAGTTTGTTTAATCCTATCAGTTCATCACTGGCTTATATGCTGAAGCACAAATGTTCCAAAATACTAATTTTCTCAAAAGAAAAACAAGTGTTGTATGCCTGACTATAATTCTGGCTTTGGAGATTTTAGGGGGAGGGATAAGTAAAACAAAGAAAAAGCCCCAGAAACATATTCTTTTTTATACATTTCTTTATTTTCTCCTATCTCCTCTCATTAGGAAAAAACAAAGAACAGAAATAGACGTTGACTTTAGAACAGAGATTAGAAAATAGGAAGGGCATTAATTGTCATGAAAGAAGTAGGTGTAATCACAAAAAACCATTGGTATTAGCCTGGAAAAGCCCAGTAAGTTAAAGATAAAATGTATTCATGACATGAATAGTTGTTGCTAGTTTCTGCAGCAAAGGAGAAAAGTACCCAAGGCAATGATGCCTTAGTCACTCTTGCAAAAATGAAGATTTTACCTTTTTTTCTGTAAGTGAATGGAATGCTACAGGGAGAAGCATGATGGAAAAGCCTTAGAGTGTATAGCAATAAAAAGAAATGGCTCTACAAATGAACTCTGTGGCACTAGGAGGCAAATACAGTGATTACTAAGTCTAAGGGATGACAAATACAAAATGTCAGCATATGTGCAGACATTTTTGAAAGAAAAGGTCATGAAAAATGACAAATACAAGACACATGTTTGCTATGAAAAAATATCTTAAGTCAAAGCTAAAAACCTGTATTTGAAGCCACTTCCACAAGAAGAGTATATTATCCATACTATCTAGAATATGTATCCTAATGCACTCACTGTAGTACCAGCTAATAGAAGCTATGGACATATAAAATATTAGGTGTAAACTTACTTCCTTTTCAAAAACACTCAAGCATGAAGAAACGTCTTTTATAGAATAAAGATTTTATTTGCATGAAAAAAAAAATTAAAAAAGAAAGAAATCTATAAGGCTAGCTTCCTTAAAAATACTTTCAGAGGTGCTCAGAGCTCTTGAACTTTCTCATGCCAATAATCTTCCTCTCAATGATTTTGATTTTGGTTTTCCAAACAATAAGATTCTTGTCTTGTTTGGCTAACATGTGTGTAACCTAGCCACACATGATGTCATTGGAAGGGTTATGCCACTAAGACCAGCTAAGGGACATCTTGAGAGATCTTATCTTTGGCTGTGTCATAAAATCTGATAACCCCGTGTGAAGAAGTGGTAATAAAACTTCTTCATACTGCAATAAATTACTGGGGCCAGTGTTATTTGTTTTCCAGGTATTTGTAATAGCAGCATATTTTGCTTTTGAGATTCCTGGCACTGTAAGATGGCATTCAGAGGTCCAGCATCTAAACACTCCAGGCTGCCTCTCTGCTTATTCACCACACCAAGCTCTGGCACTGAACTCACCTCAGGAAAATGCTGTGTCCCTGTTCAGGGAAATATGAGACTTGCTGTTTCTTGGATTTTTCATAACAGCCTCAATTAAAAAAAAATGTTAGAGCTCTCATTTAAAGAAACACTACCCAGAGATTATCCAAACCCCAAGATCATTGTTGATAGAAAGAAGATAAATTCCCTTATCTTGAAGGTATATGCTTTTCTTATTAAAATGTTGTATTAGGGTCGTTTCTGAACCCTGTTGGGTAAAAGTCCCCGGATCTCCTGAGAGTATCTTGCAAATCCAGAAGGAGAGGATGCACCAAGGATGACCGGGGCCACCAGAATGCCAGCAACTCATTCTAATTCATGCACACTGATGTACATCTAGACACTCTCATTACCCAGTGGCAAAAATTTCACCCTTTGAATCACTCAGGGGCTGTCATCACCTTCCACCAGCACTAGGAGGTGTTGAACACCTGACTGAAGGATGCCATGTGAGCAAGGAAGAAATTATTGTGTAATCAAGGTGTTCCTTAAAAATTAAGTGTTCTAGACAAATAGTTCCTGAATAAATATTTGAAGACAACTTGTTAATAAGAGAAATATTAATACAATTTGTTGTTCTGCTCTGCTGTCTTGGAAGAAAACTTAATAATCAACTATCCAAATGCTGTTCCATTAAGAAAAATGTATCTTTATACTCGACAAATTTGATTTGATAATTTGCCTTAATGTTGTAGCTTATTGACAGTTTAGTTAATGCCTCTTGCATCTTCTCTGCAATTGTTTGACAACATTGCCTTATGACTTCCCTGAGCTGTCAAACACACTGAATCTAGATCTTCACATGAGCACGCATGAATGGTTCAGTGGCTTCTGTGCCCATGAAAGGCAGAATGATGAAACACAGAAATAGAGTTAGAGGCATAGATAACCAAACTCAGTTACTTTACATAGTTTTCACTCTGTTGACTCTGGTAATTTTAATTGTTTTCAATCACAAACAAGACAAAGGTCAACATGAACGTGAATCATACTGTGTCATGTGGCTCTTGCAGACTTACAAACAGGTTTGTCAGCATTTCTGGCAAACAGCAGCTGCAGGATGATACCAAATGTTTTATGTCTAAAGCTCATTAGTTTTTTCTTTGCTTTACAAAAATAGAAATCTGTGCACGCTTTGAAACAGGAAGCTCTGAACTTAAACGGTGCATCACACTCAGCTATCTTCTCTTGAGATGTCTCCTCAGGTAAGGCCATTAACATACTTATACTGATCCATTTAAATTACAGAATGAGGAAGTAGGTTATTTACAAAGAAAATGGATCTATCTCTCATAGCAAGAATCAGTCTGCCTGGTGGTTTATGTAAATAAAATGTAGCAATAGGGAATAAGGGAAGACACACAGATATATATGGGTTAGGAGCAAAGATTTCGTAGGCTTTCTATACCCTTGCCCTCACTTTCAAAGCACTTTGTCATTTCTAACTATAATGAAGATTTTATTTTCATAAACCAAATTTTCAAGTAATAATGAAATGAATGAATGAGATAAATTGAAAAAAGAGAGGTCAGATATGCTGGCTAAAATTAAATTCTTGTTAGAAACTACTTATAAGGATATGCTCCCTGTTTCTTTAACTTTCTGCATTTGCTGATTACAGAAATCATTGTTTTAGCTCTCGACACATACAAGGGCTTGTCACACCTCACAATTTATAACCACTAGATTTTTTTCCCTGTGGCATTGTTTGTACACAGCATAGCCAGGATGACTAAAAGCAAATGTATGCTCTTCTAAAGCTTTTGTTTGGGTTATAAACATATCTTAGGCCTGGTCTGTTCAAAATCGGTATGCACAAATAGATCAATGACACAGGATCCTAAATGATGAAACACCAGAAACTCTGCCAAGAGGCCAATGGAGTGTTCACTTTCTTGCTCACTCAGGATAGAAGCAGGATGGTCTGGATGCAGGGCAATGCAATAATTAAATGGGCATTGCCCAGCAGGAATGGACACACCCAAGCTGGCCATTTTTTGTCCTTCTAAGCTCCTAGAAAAATTACAAATAGAAAGATTGGTGAGCTCTAAGCCAGTGATGACCCACTTCTGACTATAAGAAAGGAAAAAGAATTCTTGGCATGACTGTAGCCACACTGACTTTCAAAACTGGAAAAACAGGGGAAGATTGTCTCTTTCCGCCCTACTGCCACTGAAACATCAAGAATAGTGACAATGAGCATCAGGGCCCAGGTTTCGCCAAGACACCTTCTCTTCAGTGCTATGGTGAAAATCACAACAAATCACAGAACACAGAAAATCACATGCAAAATTAAAGAATAACAATTTCTGTGCCAATCTCCTTGGACACCGGGAGAACATGTATTAATTTGCCTGTGCAGACTTTAGAAATGATTGATTTGACACAATCTCAATGCTGCATCTATGAAAAGGGTGTGGGTAGGAAGTGAATGTAATAGACACTGTTATATTTTCAGTGTGTGTTACCTGGGCAGTGTCCCTCACCTCTGCCTCAGAACCTCATAAACTTTAATGCAATTACTCTCTAGTGGTGTTGTGACGACACGTAACCCTACTACTTTTATTTATTAGTGCAGAAGGTGATGTATTGGAAGGCTAAGATCTACATACTTAGCTACTTAATTCCAATTAGCTCCAGTAAAATTTAAAAAAAAAATCAGTAGGATACAGGCATCTATATAGACCCAAAGATTTTGTTGAAACAGTTTGCCTAGGTGTACCATGAGGGATAATGGGATCAGGGGAATGGAACCCTATTGCATGCCCTATTTACAAATCTAGTCTAGTTGGTTATTTCCAGTATCTCAATATTCAATCTCCTTGTAGGGAAATCTGTATTTAGTGTCAGAAGTGGAGATGAAGTTACTTACTGACTGTAAAGTCAGTACACCACGGAGCCTGAGAGAATTTATACAAAGCTATTATTAACCTCGGTGTGTAACTGCATCTTAATCATTAGTTTCTGTGCACAGGTGTCCTAGCATGTGCTTGTGCTACTTTACCTCTATCCATTTCAAAACCCGCAAACTGGAATGAACCTAACTTTGTGTTTGAACAAATCTTTACAGCAGATGTGTAGCTCAGTAACACAGAGAAATTTTTTTTTTTACATATGCAAAGTTTGCTGCTAATCTGCTTGTCCTTGTGATACAAGACACTCCACAAAGGTTTATTCATGGTTGCCTGCTGTGCAAAAAGGTTCATACAGATGAATGGGAACATTTCACAGAAAATTGTAGTAGATTTTGGCTATGACAGTTTTGTTTCAGCTTCTGAGTTGCCTCTGATGTAGCTCATATTCATCCTTTTGCTTTCAGTGTTGCTTGTGAAACTGCTCAGGGAGAATTGTTTTATTACGGCTATAATTGCTTTTCATTTGGACTGCTCATGACTTTATCCAAATTCCTCAAAATCCACCAGTAGTGTTCAATGAACCTTTACTGGCTAGAAGTTGGAATGACAACTTCCCTTTTGCTTTTTTGTATGTTGTCCTGGGCACGCCTGAATGGCGTTCTTCTGCTTTGCCAGACGTCTTAATGTGTACTTTATTGTAAGAACAATTGGCTACTAGGACAACATCAGCCTTCAGTGTAATGAAAGGCTATTTTTGTGTTGGAGAGCAATACTGTTTTCTTTCCTAGTCCATAAATGTTCACATTAGTTCAGTCTGCACCACGCAGCTCCAGACTACTCTGTAGTTCAGCCCTGAGGCCTTTGCCAGATCATTGAAAAGATAGAAGCCATCTGTAAAATCTGTATCTCTGTGCAAACTTCCTTAAGATTCAGATCTGAGCCATTCAGATGTGAGGCTTTCATTTGCATGACACACTTCTAAGTATTGACATTTGGCTGTGTCAAAAAACACAAGTTAAGCCAGCCCAGATCTTTCCTCTCCACCTGTTTGTACAAGGCTGCCAAGCAGAAGAATTAAATGCTTATATTATTAAATAAGAAGGTCTATTAAAACTCCTGGGCTGTTGAATTCTGCAGTTAGTTTTCATTTAATTGGTTCTATAAAAATGGTTCTAGAATCTCTTATCAAAGCTGGGTCCCTGTCGGAGGGTATTGGGAAAACCACCAAATCTGGCTTCTCTATTGAGATACAGACTCACAGAGCAGCAGAGGTTGGAAGAGACAGCTGGAGCTCATCTAGTCCTGTCACTGCAGCTCTCTAGTGGGGTCATGTCTAATGCAGGTAAGGGTCTCCTGTACAGCCCTAACAGTGCTATCACTTGGACCAAAAGCTTGGAGACAGGGCTTAGGGGCCATCGCTGCACAGCCCTCGAAGCCTAGTTCAGAGCCCATGTTCTGCTATGTCTGAGCTGCGCCTCTGCTGTTTGTCCAATTTCAGGCCATTACATCTATTTTACACCACCAAAAAGAACAGCACACAGGAACATAATGGGATAGCAGTTGGAAATATAAGGAAGGAGAAGGAGGGTAGGAGGGTAGTACCTCTGGCTTTGCTTAGAGGAAACCAGTTATGGTCAGCGGATGGGGAAACATCTCTGTTGATCTCTTGCAGCACTGACCTCCCCCTCCCCAATCACAAAGGGGAAAACAAATCTAACAGTTGATGGTTTAGTAGGCAACAGAAGTGATCAACCACCTCCCAGTACACGCCAAACAGTAGGCACAGCTGTATGTGTATCGCTAGACAGCTTCATCTGCAGAGAAAATCAAATGGCACTTGTTCAGTTCTGGCTGGGCTGATATTTCACATTTGGCTTTTGACTCTTTTTGATCTTCAATCTGTTGACTGCATTTCCCTCCAAAATAATGAGAGAACCTGCTGAGGAGCCACAAAACGCGCAAGAGCTGGGGGAGAGAACAGCACAACCCCAGGCTCGCTGTAATGGCAATTTAATGGGACCTCTAGAGACATGTACTTTAAGTGGTTGGGGGACCCCTTAGAGTGTAAATTCTTATTTCCCTTGGAGAAACTGCACTGTATAACATTAAGAGAGTTACAGGAACTTACTGCTGTGCTTCCTTAGTCATTACTTCACAGATGTTCATCCACCAAGCCTCAAATCATGATGCAAATCATGGGTTTTGTGACAGAGAAGCAGAATTTGGCACAGTTTGCCATTTGGAAAACCTTTTTCTGAAAGGCAGAAAGCAATTCCTTGCTTCTGCTTTCTATGAGGGGATCCTTTTCCTTTTGCTGGCCTGGGTCTTATTTTTTTTAAAATACAGCTTCTATTAAACCATTCCCATTCAAACACCTTCCTCTCCCTTCTTCGAGGTTAAGCTACATAGAGCCTATAACACACTACAGTTTGTCTCAGAAATGTTAAACTCACTGTCTCAGTTCTCAAGATTAGGTGGCACAAGGCCAGCGTAAATTCATTCCTGCAGTGGATTCCTCTTTGGCTTAAAAAGTAACAAATCCTGCTAAAAAAAATATCACAAGGAGCAGTGTAACATTTGGAAGAAAAGCCTGTGAAGAGGCAGCACTGCCCTCTGTATGACATTCATATACCACAGTGGAAATGTGTTATATGCTGAAACTAATTTTCTGCGAGGGATTAGACAGAGAAAGAAATGGGTGGAGAAGCTGGAAGGAATTAGGTTATATTTTTGTGATAAGAAGAGTATCTTGGAAATAATAGTTCTCTCAGTGACTGAAAGGGAGTATGGGCAGAGACAAAGGTGGGGAGAAAGCTCGTGCGAGGGAACACTTTTCAGGAATCACTGGGAGCATTTTGCATGACAGCACAAGGGGGATGAAAACATTTTCTAAGCCTGAAGTAAAAAACAGCGCAGAAAAGAAACCAGCTGTTTCTGGTATACCCCCATCCTACTCCTCAATGGCACTGGTATCCTGAAAGCTGTCTAGTTCTGCCCTTTTCTATCAGACATGCAAATCCTGGGGCCAAGCAGAATCTGGGTTTTACTTTCCCACTACAAGAACTTGACAGATATTTTGTTCTTCTCTTTCCATCCACCTTCTAGAAGTAATTTCAGAGCTATTTATCTATTCAGGATTAGCTCCCTTTCTTCTGTCTATAAATCAACATTGATCTCCACCTTCTCATTTTTTTAATTAATGCTTATTCACTGAGCAGTGTATTCACAGAAGTTTTACCAAATACTGCTGCTGCATGGCAAATTAAGCTGGGGGGCAGTGGTCGGAAGGCTTGGAAGCCTTCTTTATTCCTTTATTACATTTGATATATCTCCTTTGCTATAAAAGACATCGTTGAAGACAAACTTAGAGAAAAGGAAAGAAAGAGTCGGAAATAGAAAAATACCATCCCTAAGAATCTGAATGGCAGAGCACACATAGGAGAATACATTTATTTGCCCAGGACAGCTTAGCTACAGGCTGTTTCCAGCAGTCCTTTTCCTTCTGGATGCACAGCTTTGATGCTGGCTACAAGGAGTGCCTGCAGACAAAGTTACTTATGTCGGGTTAGAAGAGGAGGGAAATAAGAGAAGAGGAGGGAGTAGAGGGAACCTAGGCTCATCTGCACTCTGTAGCTCCCTCAGTCTGTGCTCTCATCTCACAGTCACTGGTTCCTCATTTGCTGCACCTTAAAAGATTTTTGTTCATTTTGGTTGTCACCCATCCAGCACTTGCCTTTCTATTCCTAGCCACCATCCATGGCCCCATTGCCTGTGTATCTTGCAAACCAGCAAACACCTCTGGGGTGGCTCCTACCTTCCTACCTTCACCCTAAATGCCAAACACCATTGCTGTACCCTAGTCCCCATCCCAGAGACTAGTGGCAGCCCCAGCTGATGCCCCATCCCTGGCCTGGTGACAGGTGAATGCTAAATATGGGTGAAAAATCCAAGCTGCGTTACGCGGTCTGACATCAGACATTGAAATACCTGAGAAAGACTAAGTCTCAGCTTCAGAAATTCCATTTTAAGGAGACCTGTGCTTGTAAAACACGAACTCTGAGTGGGTCTTATCAGCAGTGAAACATCTTTCGCTGGGCTGTGTCACAGAAGGTTTGGCCAGACAGATGCGAAAGCTCACTTGGAGGTAGAAAGAGGATTTCCTGCTGAGGATCAGTAACAAAAGTTGATCTATTAAGTTAATTTGTCTCAAACTGAGATATGGAGGAGCAGGGCATTGAGAAATGGTTTTTTTCTTCTTGCAAAGGAGTAGGGAAACTCTGAGGGCAGAAAAGGGACTTTAGGCTTAGTACCAGAGTCTTGGGGCTTCCCACTGGAGTTTTGGGAGGCTGTTTGCTAATTTGTATATCAAGAGTCAAGGCAATTTACAGAACCTGAGCTCATGTCACCATCTGAGGTTTAGTGAAGCACAAAGGGCATATGTCAGCAGGACACAACACTCCTGGGTATGGGTAACAGCCTGCATTTTAGTAGTGTCCCACACAAACTTAGTCAATGAGAGCGGAAAAATAAAAGCCACAATTACAGGAAGGAATTCTCAGGATGCAGTGAGTCTGAAAAGGACTCAGGATACTGATGAACTGGACATGTGGGCTCAGCATTCCTATGTGGTCACCGTAGTTCTGGGAGGAATAAAAGGGGAATATTAAGTACCACAGCAGACATCATGCTTCCACTGTATTCCTCATTTGCACAGGGACTGCTGAAATGCTTAGTCCAAATTTGGTGTTACAGATCAAACACTACACAGATAAATTGGAGAGATCAGAGCAATGAGGAACATGCAGAAGCAGCTCCTGGAGACAAAGAGTGAAAAAACTCAATGTATTTCGCTTACAGAGATAAACAGTGATTTGTTTACAGTCTGTAAGTACAAGAATAAAGAACAGAAATGTGGTAATAAGGTCTCTGAAGTGTAGCAGACAAATGAATAACAAAGCCCTGAGTGGGCGATGAATCCAGATAAGTTCACAAACCTTCAAAAACAAAGTTGAAATTTTAGTACAAAAGATAATTAACAGTTAAACAAAACTCTGTATTTTGCAGTGGATCCTCTATCATTGGAAAAAGTTTAGTCATTGTCAGACAGTTTTCTAATAATGGCTTCAACGCAAGCAGGAATTAATTCAGCCCTGGCTTCTGTTACAGATGAGGTCATGAAGGGACGTTGATCAATTTTAACACCAGGATTAATGAACATGTATTCATCCCATAGTCCCTGGGATGTACAATTTTAACATCTGGGCTTAAAAGGCCAAGATCCTCACTGATTCTACCCTAAAACTCCCCGACAACTCTGGGAGATGTTCTCTAGAGGAGTGTGAGCCATATTATCAGGTGATTTTAGAAAGGATAAAACATTACTCAGAAAACCAAATTTTCCTCAAAACCTCCGGAGGAGAAAAGATGGTGAGAGCTATTTAAGGCGCTTCTGCTGCCACATGTCACACGTTGTGACGCACTCTGTCAGTGTGGTTACACAACACCGCCACCTCCTCAGACACAGCCGCCTTTCCATGGAGGGCCTGTGCCCCCCTTGCCACTCCCTGGCCCCCCACCATGCCAAAAGCAAAGTAATAAAACTGCTGATATCTGTCAAACCCATCAGTTGTGAAGCAATGATGCATTCTTCTCTTCCTACAGACTTCTTGCCTCTCTTTGGCACACAAAACCCTTGCTGTGATCAAAACACAATTGCTATTTTATCTGTATTAATTATTTACTGACATTTAATTTGGAGTTCTATACAAGTACTACAGGATGCTGGCGTTGCATATGAGAGAATCTGTCCAGCAATCTTTCCACGCCCTGGCGCCAGAGCATGAAGCTATAGAGAGAAGGCAGATAAGCTGCACATCTCATTTTGCATCCAGCCCTTCTGCAGCCTCACACTCGTGAGCAGCCCAGGTGAGTCACTGAGTCTCTTCATGCAATAGCAAAGCTGGAGGGCCCTGAAATAGTGTTTTGCAGTAATATTTTGGTCAACATGAAAAATCATCAAAAATTAAATTACGACTATGATAGCTAGCAGAAACTAGATAGAAAAACATGTAAATAATTTAGTTGGAGTATTTTGGCTGGTTTTTGACTGAATGAAGAGGACTAAGCTTAAAATATGTACTGCCATGGTTATGGTTTCTTTTTTAAAATGTTTCCAGGCTTTAGAGATAAGCATGTGTTTACATAATAAGCTATTGGCATGAATATGAATATATAGATAGATAGATATATATATGCAACAAATAAGGCTACATAAGGCTACCAGGAATCTCAAATGAAAGTTGCCCAATGCTTTCCAGAATAGGACTGTGCCTTGAAGCATTTATGGATGTGCCACTTTTTTTCCTTTTAACTATAATATTATAGTGTGGGTGTCTGATTTTGAATGAATTTTTACCAGGAGGGAATAACAAAGATCAACTATTTCTGACCTTGAGACTAAAGGAAAATTTTGTGCTTTACCATTTTTAAAGTACCTGTTCAACCAGTCACTTAACCAACTCAGACCTGCAGTTCTTTGATGAGGGAGCCAACTCAGGAGGAAAGGAGCTATCCCTTGGGTAAACTCTGCCTAAACAGAAATTAAAAGCCTTTCAAAATGTGCGTGTTCAACACACAATGAGGATTCCAGCTAAACACCCCCACCACTCTGTCACACTGAGAATAATCCAGTTTGAGACTCTCAGGCAAAGGCATGTGCCTGCACTTGCTCTTTGTCTGTCATGCATGGCTCTGGCCTGGGCCATGGGAATACAGGAGCCATGGGAATATGAGGAGCTGAAAGCAGCTCTCTCTGCTTTCATGTCCAGCCACTATGAAAATAAACAATGTGACCTGACCCATGTACATAGGAAGGGAGATCAAATGAATGATAAATCTAAGTTTGTAGGTGACTGGATCAAAGGCATCTTGAATTTAGGATGACTTTAACTGTGAGGACTAAGTTAGTTTCACAAGTGACATTAGTGGTAATGCTGAGTTTGCAAACTTACTTCTGGAGGAAGAAAAACACTGGATTTGGAAAGTTTATTTGTAACAGAAGAGTCAAGCAGTCTTTAAAATACCTTTATTTTTTTACTTAAATTTTTAGTCTTCTCTCTGCACAAACCAAAGGGAGAGGAATACTCTACAATTATTTTGATAATTCAAAACCATGAATGTCTTCCAAGGCAAGCTGTGTTTTCTTTCTTAAACAGCTTCACATAAAAATATCCCTTCCTTCTCCTTTACAAAGTACAAGAACAGCAAGCTATTCCAGAACCAAAGATCAAGTGCGGTACTCAGATCTGTGCCCTGTGGGATTAGTCATGTTTTCAGAAGCTGCTAAGAGCTTTCCACCGTCTAAGTTGGCAGGAGCCCAAAGCACACAGGAACCTGCAGCAAGTTCCCAGTTTAAAACTGCCCATGGCTGCTTCTGTTAGGATGTCTGAAAGTAGTACAATGATACTTTGCTTCAAATACAATTTTCTAATCTCTTAGCTTCGCAGACTCACAGAATGGTTGAGATTGAATGGCTTCTGGAGGTCACCTGTCCAACCTCCTCCTGCTCAAGCAGTGTCACCTAGAGCCAGCTGCCAGGACCATGTCCAGATGGCTTTTTGGTGGCTCTGGCAATGGACACTTCACAACCTCACTGCTGACTGTGGCAGCGTTCAGTTGCCCTTACAGTGAAAAAGAGTTTCCTGATGTTCAGCGGGAACCTCCTGTATTTCAGTTCATATCCATTGTCCCTAGTAGGTCATTGCTGAAAAGCACCTGTCTCCTCTTTGTATCCTTCCTTCAGTATTTATGTACTCGGGAAATAACTTGCCAATCCTTCTCTTCTTTGGGCTCAGTCCCAGATCTCTCAGCTTTTCCTCATATGTGAAATGCTTGAGTCTCTTCATCATCTATGTGGCTGTAGATTGAGCTTTCTGCAGTATGTCCATGTCTCTCTTGTACTGAAGAGCCCAGAACTGGAAAGAGTGCTCCAGGTGTGGCCTCAGCAGTGCTAAATAGATGGGAAGTTTGTTATTGCCACTTGCTGGCAATGATTTCTCTAATGCAGGATACTCTTAAAACTTCTTTCCTACACGGGTGCGTTGCTTGCTCATGTTGAACCTGGCATTCACCAGAACTCCCCCGTCATGTTCTTCTAAGTTGCTTTCCAGCTGGTTGTGCTGAAGTTCATGAGGTTTCTGTTGGCTCATTTCTCCATCCTGTCAAGGTCCCTCTGGATGGCAGGACAACCTGCTGGCGTATCAGCCACTCTGCCCAGTTTTGTGTCATTCACAAACTTTCTGAGGGTAAGCTGTCCCATCATCTAGATCACGGATGAGGATGTTAAATGTGATCGAACCTTGTATTGACCCATGAGGTAAATCAGTAGTTACTGTCCCCCAGTTAGAATTTGCACTTCTCTCTAAGACTGGTCAATCAGTTTTCAACTCACTGTTGTTCATCCAGCGCATGCATCAGCAACTTGTTTACGAGGATCTTATAGTGTTAAAATCTTTACTGAAGTCCACGTTTACAATATCCACTGCTTTTCCCTCATCCACCAGGCCAGCCACTTCATTATAGATGTTTATCGAGTTGGTCAAGCATTACTTACCCTTGGTGAAGCCATGCTGACTACTGCTGCAGATATTTTTGTCTTTAATATGCCTGGAAATGTTTTCCAAAATTAGCTGCCCCGTTCTGTGCCAAGGAACTGAGGTGAGGCTGACTATCCTGCAGTTCTTTGTTTTCTCCTTCTCTCACTTTTTGAAGATGGGGGTGATATTTTCTTTCGTCCAGTCTTCAGAAACTTCTCCTGGTGGCCAAAAGTGATTATAGATTATTGCCTTGCAATGAACTCTGGCAGGTCCCCCAGTATTCATGGCTAATCCTGTCAGGGCCCATGGATTTATATGTATACAGGTTGCTTAAGTATTCCCTGAACAGATCCTTTTCAGCCAAGGGTATAACTGTCTTGCTCCAGCCTTTCTCCCTGGTCTCTGGGACCTGGGAATCCTGAAGGCCAGTCCTGATAGTAAAGACTAAAGCAAAGAAAGCATTCATTACTTCAGCCTTTTCCTACATCCTGCATAGTCAGGTTCCCCATCTCATTGAGCAATGGGCTCACATTTTCTCTGTCTTCCCTTTGTCACCTGCTTACAGAAATCCTTCTTGTTGCCTTTCACATCCCTGGCCAGTTTCAATTCCATTTAACTTTCCTAACATTATCATAAATAACCTTACAGAATGGTGGAAACACTGACTTTCTGGCATTCTGGTATGATGCTCAGTAATGCCATGGTCTGGCAACAGATTTTTTGAAAACAATTCTAAATATGAATGTCCTGTTATTATGCAAGGAATGTGAGCTTTTAATAGAAAGGGTCATGTCCATCCATATTTCAATGCATTATTTGAAAACTTTTTATATGGAAATGGGTTTTCTAGCATTTCAAAGAATTTCAGACAATAGGTATCTCTCTCACTTTTAGCAATACATTGTATTCAATTTTGGAAAAAAATTATCTCTCCAATAATCTTTACATGGTGAAGTGGAGGTAATGAATGGCTGTACAAACCAACCCAGCAAGTGACGTTTTTACCCTTATTTTTTTCTCAAGAGAAAGCAAAACCCTGTTACAAGGATGTGCTGTGAGCTTTGAGTCATTCCCATCATTTCAGCCATGGTTAGCACACAGAGGGTAAAGAGGTCTGGTCAAATTGTATTTGCTGACTCACGCATGAATTATATTGAAATTTGTTTTGGCATTGATGATATTTGCAAAACCAGTCCAATAGTTTCATATTGAGTGGTGGCTAAAAACACCCTTTACGTATTATCAGTGGATAAACGGAAAACTGGGTTAATAGCCAAATACTTAAGGTAAGTTTGGTTTTGGAGAGCCAAGTCATTTGCCACTTAAAAATTCTACAGCTTTATCTACTGGAGGTTGTACATCAGCCTGCAGACTAAAGTATTCACAGATACATGTGCTTGACATAGGAGATATGTTCTGACATACTTTGAAAACTATTCAGTTCAGTAAATAGTCCAGATTCAGCTCAGCTGAAAAGGAGTAGAATCAAGCAAGATTTCCAAAATATTCTCTGTGTGCTTCTGACCAGCTCTAGTACTGCTTGCTTTCCCAGAACAACTTTTTTCTTTGCTCTTCTGTAAAATAGTGATTTTATTGATTTAGGGATTTGTTCAGCCAACCCTGTACATGCTATTAGAGTGAGTAAGCAGGCTGGGATCTCCAGGACCCTGGAACCAATAAAAAGAAAGGTATAGTTGATAAAAGGAAAGAAATTAAATGTGAGATTCTTGGAGAGCAGGTATCAGTGACACACCCCTAGTAGCATTTAGCTTTTCTCAGTCCATTTTCTTAAGCTTTAAATCCTGAAGTCACTCGAAGGCGTTATAGTAGGAAGGGAAAGAGGTGGGGGGTGTCTATCTGTGATTATATTAAACCTAAAGTGTGCACCTCCCTGTTTTGATCCTCTTTTCATGATTTTTACTTGATGGAAGCCCAGGAAGTTCACTCTGCAGTAAAGCCAGCTGCACTAAGGACAGAAAAATTACCATGGGGATAAATTAGAACCCAAGAAGGAGATATCACAGATTGCCCTTAAGAACGTAACAGCTGGGAATGCTGGGAACCTGATTGCAATACTGTGGCGTAAGCTAAAATAAATGAAGTGCCCAACCAGTTAAGAAGCAATTAAGAAGCAATGTTTAAATTGCTTGAGGTTAGAAACACCAGCCAGCAAGGGGACACTCCTCTATTTTTAAATAGTTCCTGAACCTTTGCTGGAGTCCTTTTGCTAACTGAACCCGATAGAAGCATGCACTTCTGTCAGAGAAAGGTGTGAGTTGTCAATCTAGTTTAGCACCATTGGGGTTTAGGGAGGTCATGGCCACCCTTCCTCTTCATGGCCAGAAATGAAGGGAAAGGACTCATAACTGTCATGGAGGGTCAAGGAGGACTGGGATCTTGCACTGTATCTTCACAATGATGAAATAGAAGAAGGGAGAAAGTAAAAGCTGGTGTCAGTGAGAGGGCAAGCAGAAGGGTCGAGAGGATTGCTAAACGCAGCAACACATCCTGGTTGAACATCTCAGCAGGGGAAAAGGCAGCCTTCAAACCCTCCCTTAGCATCACAAAGCCAGAAAATTGCTGCAAATAGCCTAAGTGTAATTTATCCAAGAAACACAGTCTGTCCCCCTTTTTGGGAATATGACATATCCGCAGTGTCAGGCTGTGCAAACTACAAGAATGCCTTGTGGATCTCTGCAGATACTACACAAATGTACAAAACCCCATATTATTCAACCTGGCGGTACAGGTGCACACATACAAAATAAAAAAATACACTTAAAAAAGCAAACCTAATCTAGAAAAACTCACCATATTTAAAAATAGAAGTTGTGTGGCTGCATAAACTGAGTGGAAAGGTCTCATTATGTTCACCTAAGATTTGCACTACATAAAACTTCCTAAGATTATGTAACTCAAGAAAAAGAGTTAAATTCCCCTGTGTTGAGCATTAACCTTTTAAAATTTTTTTTAATAGTTTCAATTTCCTTTGAGTTTTCAAGCTGGGGTGAGAGCACAGTTAAACTGCTCAAGTGTAGCCATTTTTATTAGCTGGAAATCCCATACACCTGGGTAAGCAAGAGGGTGGAAAGCCCTGTTCCAGAAGGGATCCCACCCAGACACAACTCCTGCTACAAAGTGCCTCAAGAAGGAGCTTCTCTCTCCATTAATTATAAGGGAAGCTGAGAAAGACAGGCTGGCTGTCCAGGTGAGTGGTTTCTAATATTGTGGGTATGGAGAAGAATGCAAATGATAAGAAAATATAGGAGAAGAATAGAGTTTTCTTCTCAAGGAAGTAAACAGGAGAGTTTCTTTTGCGTTTCTTCCCCCACTGTCCCACCAGCTGACCAGCAAAATAGGAAATCTTGCTAACAACAGTGATTTGACAATGCAAAATTTTGACTTTAACAAAAGGACTGTCTGCATTAAAGGAGTGCTTGAATAATTAAGAACATATTTCAGGGTCTGCTGAGTCATGGTCTGTGATAATCATGAGCTATGAAACCATCAGAGTGGTATATTTGAAGGTGAGGTCTTGATAGAGTTTAGCTCTTCCTGACCTTTTTTTCTCTACAGCACTGCTTGATGCACCCGTTTAATACTGTGATGTGTTTTACAGATTACTGCATAATTACCCACAGTAATGGGATATGTTTATCAGGTTCTCCAGATTCAACACTTTTCCCACTCAGCACACAAGTCTCTCCTGCTTTTCAACAAACATATCTAAAGTTACAACTCTTAAGATTTCACTCGTAATTAATAGGGACAGGGGCTTTATCAGTGTACTCAGAAATATTATTTGTTCTGTGGTATTAATTCTTCAACTTTGTTTGGGAGCTGGGTGTTTTTTCCAACCCGGAAAAGAAATTATTTACTTAAAATATGAAGCACAGCTGGGTAGGGTTGCTCCATCAAGTTACAGTGATTTACCCTCAAAGAATTTATGTAAATCTTTGGAATTTAATTTCAAAAGTCCTACTGTGGAGAATCCATTTTGTTCTCGTAGATCGCACTATTATATTTTAAAAAAAAAATTTAAAAACCTCACCAAACCACTTAAAAAACAACATAAAACTATCCACAACAAATGGGACAAGTTTATTCCTTTCTAAAAGCCAAATCCTTGGCTTTTGCAAATGGGTACAACATCCAAGTTTTCAGAATGTACCAGTTTATCCTAGCCAGCCAACTGTTTTCAAAATCTGAATGTCCTGAGCCATACATTTAATGTATTTTGAGTAAGTAGTTAATTACCATGTTTCAAGTCTTAGCTTAGAGGATTGCTGGAAAACCTGCAAAAAGGAGTTGCCAATTGCTGGGCCAGGTTAGTCAACATTAAATTAATGTAATGTTTCATGGCACATTAAGTAAAGCATTCATAAAACCAATGGAGCAGGTTTTGTTTTATACAGGAGCAAGGGAAATCTGTTCTGGAAATAATGCCATTCAGGAAGTACAAATATCTTCACCATTCATCTGCAGTCTGTGAATCACTTTCAAAGGTCATAAGGCTTCTATATGGTATGAGTGTTCTCCTCAGCCTCATTTCTCTCATTATTTTTGCTTTTCTCTTTACTATCCCTAGCTTTTTTACTTCTAAGTGGATGTCCCTAGGGTTCCTTTCACCTTTCACTGATCTATAAATACATCTTCCTAGAGAACTATACTTCCTTCTTCCTTTTCTTTATGTTAGTACAATGTGTATGTACAAATGGAGGTGAGGTTTTTATTCTGCCGAAGAAAAACTACCATTCCTAGACACAACTAATTAATCAATTGTAGACACAACTAATTAATCAATTGTTTGATCTATTGTTTATGATTATTGGTATCATATTTAATCAAATATACGCTGATTACTTGCAAGTCCCAATTTCATTCCTTTCATTATTAGCTTGATAGTCTAATCTATTATTGTACAGGCAAAAACAATTTATTCCTAATTAGCCACATATCTGCTGTGACAACCTGGAACATATGAACAGAGCAAGTGTGATCCTAGAGGAAGAAAGCCTTGTAAAGGTCTCTATAGTCTGCTCCAAAAGACCAGATCTTTATTTAATCTGCATCTTTATCACTCTTTCCAGAGGAAAATTATCTGAGCTGCCTTTTAAGGACCGGTTTTTTCAAATATCCAAGGTCATCTCTTCTAAAGCCATAACTTCAGCTAGGGTTTGCAGGATTGTAAAATCATTAGGGACCCTTCCTCAGTTTAATGCTCCATATATGTTATATGGCTTCTGAGTTCCTGAAGCAATTAGTCAATGAAAAGATTTAGTGGTTGATGAGATGTGTTCATTAAAATCTCTGTCATTAGGCTTATAATTTTAGGAGTTTTTTTTTTTTTTGCTCTGACTTTACTCTGCTCAAAAGTGAATGTTTTATAAAATTTGGTTAAATTCCACTTGGCCTTTCTAGAATGAGTTCAGAGTATGAAAAATTATTTTCATTCATTAAATTCTTTATGTGCTTCTTTCATAGGCAATCAAAAAAAAAAAACCACCCCTCAAAGAAATACAAACCCCCCAATAGAAAACAAATCATTCCTTACAGATTACTGTTTTAACCTGTTTTTAAAATGCCAAACTGTAAATGAAAGTATATCTCTTCTATGAAAAAAAAAGAAGAAAATAGTTGAGAGAGTAAACATATAATACCATAATGAAAACAATGCATACCAATGATGAGGATTCATGCCAATAGATCTAGAACTCTGCTCAGTGACACAGCTATTCATTTGTGGTGTGTGTTATATACATCCAAACATGAATCCTTGGCACATTTGACTGGAAAGCACAATCAATTAATCACAATTCTTAAACTCATGGAAAAGCCTCTCTTCAGCAGTGTCAGATCCATCTTACACGAATAAGCAGCAGCACAAGCCAGCCAATCCATAAACTTGGATTTAGGTGTTTTCTCATCAGAAATGTTTTTATAAAAAGCTGCTGATGCCTCAGAAAAATCTTTGAGAATGTAGGTAGTGTTATGTTACACATAGCTTCTAAATCATATTCTAGACCTTGTGCTTAGATATCACCACATCACACAAAAAGGAGTAATTGTGTCAGCAATTAATCTGCCAAATATCTAATCCCAAATTTTGATGGGACTAGCAAATTTACATTAAACCCCATTTTAATTATAGTTTCAACTGACTGTATGTGGAGATGCCTGAATGAGAGGGATAGAGAAAGGGCTGGCTCACCATGCCTGATCTCAGTTCTAGGCACTGAGGATTCAAAAGAGGGAATTTCGCTTGTGCCAGCTGGTATATGAATTCAGAATAATAGCGATTTTTTTTTAATGTTTGTTTTCAAGGGAAAGATCAATTTCTATTGTTGCTACTTAAAACCAGACAATCCTAGTAAAATCTAGAGAGTGTTGTGGAACTCTCTAATCTCCATTATTTTTGGGGAATGACGTAACTGATGAGCCCCTCCCTCCTGATCCTGCCCAGTAACTTGCAGGTCACCTTGGCATACAGGTCCCTCAGTTACCTCCATGCTTGTAGCTGCCCAGCAATAATGCACCCAGCCTTTATTCACAGTGAGAATCCCACAGAGACGCAGACATAAAGCATAAACATTCCCATGAGAATCAGGGGCATACAGAAGGATATATTCTTAAGGAAGGACTGAGACCAGGTAGTGTCTCAACATCTATGTGGGTCTGGAGTTTGTTGGGGGTTTTTTTGGGTTTTTTTTAATGGTGCGGGGAAGTTTGTAGTTTGCTTTATGTCGGTGCAGTAAACATGAACTTCATCATGTTGTAATGATACAGGTTTATCTGGAGAATCTCCCATTTCCAGAATGAACCAATTAAAGATAAACTGAATATATTGCAGTAATCTGTTCCTGTTTGTATAGTATTTTGGCTGATGTCAGAGAGTAATAAAGCCTGAAATAAAAAGGAGCAAATTAAAAATTCATAAAACAGCTGTGTATTTCTAAAGTAGGTGGGGGAATTCTGGAATTTCAAGGAATGCTTGCATCCAGTTGTAATTTGGGACATTATTTCATTTCATAACTGTAAATCTAATGATGTTAGTGACCCTCCAGCCATACATCTTTAAATGATGTCCATGTTCTGTATGTTATTGGGAATATTAATCTTCAAGAAGTTTATATGCAATGTGGGGTAGTTAAAACAACAATACTCACAGTACCCTGATATAAAGGCTTTTTATGATTATACAGAACTGCCACCTGATACACCAAGCCTGAAAAATCATAGTTTTTTGCTGTATCTGCATGCTGCGAAGTTGGTTAACCAAAGCCTTTTGCTTTTCTTAAGAATGCATGGTGAGGAATGGCACATACATCTTAAGAATTAGTTGATTACAATAGACATGAAACAGTAATATTCAAAGTTGGTGTAATTATGATCATTAGGCAACTGGAATAAGCAGCCCAAAATATTGAAACGAGAATACAATACTTTAGGGATTGTCCTGAAATGACCCAATATTCAAGTGGAGCCATTATGTTTTATCCTCTCACAGGTAACATTTAGATAAAAAATTATGACCTTGATTTTCTTTTCTTTTGTGTTTCCACTTGCACTTGCAGATGAGAGTTGGAAGGTGTTCTTGTATGAGAGCTGCAGTACTGCACATAAAGTAGTTGTATCTAAAAATATTGGTGAAGAAGATCTTTCTGACTAATTATTAATAGTTTGGTTTAAACGAAGGAAGTAATCTCACTATCTGTCACATAAAAATTCCTTTACCAAAGTAAGAGATACCATGATTCAGAGAGGCCAAATAGCTCCATTATTATTAGACAGTCATTTATATTTAAAAGTAAATAAGACATAAATAGCACTGACAGTACATAACATGCTTGTGTCTGCAAAGAAGGCAATTATGTTGCAACAAGTGAATATATTATTATGGAGAGAAATATCATGAAAGTAAGGAAAGAGTGTATCTTAACTGGTCTTTTTTATCACACTAAGTGGTTATATCTCTAAAAAAACCAGAAATTTTCCAAAGTTCAATCATAAGGCTTGTTTTGTTTCAGTATATTTCCAACATTATTTATCAATGGAAATCTTCATGAATTTAAACCAAAACAAATGGTAAAACATACTCAACATTTAATGGAAAACTATATAAAAGATATACCAACAACTTCATGTAATTAGACCCATTCCAGCTGCAGAACTTTTTTTTGTTTTCTTCCCCACAAAATGCAGGAAAATGAGCTTCTTTCCACAGTTTTACAGAGGCCAGAAGCTAGGAAAAAAAGTTAATGTCATGTGTAATGAATGTAATGAACCAAAATTTTAAAGCTTTTCAGGGTGAGGGTGAACCAGCTTCTGAGTAGCCTGATCTAGCTGAATATGTCCCTGATCATTGCAGGGGAGCTGGACTAGAAGACCTTTAAGGGTTCCTTCCAACCCAGACTATTCCATGATTGAACACTATGTTACACTGAAATTCATGGGAATCATATCTTTTTTCCTGGTAATCAGTCTCTGAGTATTTTTTAAATAGTTACAAGTTTTCAGGTTTACTTCAGAGAGCTGTCGCTAAGTTTAATGTTCTTTTCTTGCGAATAACAACACTTATCTCCTGCCAAGCTCTCCATAGCAATCTGTTGGCATTTTGTTATATTCCTCCCCATGCAAAACCTTGTTCATTTATTTTATTTAGAAGTGCAGCCTAGCTTCAATACACATCATGCTACAGAAAATTAACTCCTCCAAAAATTATTCTTTCTCCTAAATATGCTTTTCCGATGTTCTTCCATCTGCTTCTCTTATTTATGTCCTATATACATCTAAACGATTTTGCAGACTGCTAGCAACGTCTAAATCTTGGATATACAAATTAGTGACTTCAAGTTGCAGCGACTGAAGTCAGCACTGAGCAAAACATTATGTTTTCACACTATTAGCACACCTTTACTTAGGAGGTGACATTTCAGGTACCAAAACAGTTCTGTTACCCAGTTCATACAGGTTGATCACAATTCTCATACCTTTTACTCTGTTCTGATCAACTCTACCTTCTTTTGAATAAAATTAATTTTTTTACGTGGAGCTACATGTTACACCATGCTTTTTCCTGCGTACTTTGTTGCAAGGCAAACACATCAGTAAATTCAGTAGAAATAGTTACAATACAATCTAGATCTAATTTTACAAGAATGTCCTTGGTCATAACCTGTAGTTAGCTGAGTCTGGAGTAATTTTACTGGGGTGATCTATAATTGCGTACTCAGGTGGCTTTTATATCTCAGCTGTCAGACAGAAGTCTGAGTGCAGCACACCTCAGATTGCTCCTGTATCACTGTGTTCCTGAACAGTATCCAGCATTACCTAGGGATTCAACTCTGTACACCTTCGGTAAACAGAAAGAATTGACTGTAAGAAACAATATTGCTTCCTCGACTCCTGCAAAAAAACCCTAAAACCAAACTATTTTTTTTTTTTTTTTTTTTTTTTTTTAAATAAGATTCAGAATTATTGCACTTGGATTTGGTTTATTTCAATGAACATTTCCAGCAAAGGCCAAATAATTTTTGTTGAGGGGTGTTTTTCATTTTGCAAAGTTGGGGGTGTTTTTGTCAGTTCTATCTGAAAATACACAGAAATGCTCCCCTTACCCCTGGCTCTTTAGCATATTATCCAAAAAGCATCAGAGCAGGCCATGCTTGTGAAGAAAAAATGCTTTGACCAAGTGCAGGGTTCTGTTTTTAAAAGTCTGCAACTCAAGCAAATTGAAACTGTTTTTCACTCAAATTCAGCTTTTAACATCTCTCCATTACAGTTGTACAGAAGTCCAAAATAACACCAGTGCCTTTTTTTTGTTTTTATATGAGAAATGTCAGTCCATTTTCCCATGCTCACACTCTGAAATAAATTTCTGATCAAACATGTTAAAATTTCCTTTTGGGTAGAAACCAAGCAAGTAATACTCCAGCCTTTTTTTTTTTTTTTTGAGTTTGAGAACAACTGAATAAAAAGGGAAATAATTCTGCTTCCTCAGTCAAAGATGTAGTTGGCAGTATGATCACATAATAGGCTAGTGTGACAAAGTGAGATTACCTGAGGAGTGTGTTCACTGGAAAAAGAGGTAGAATTAGATGTAATTTTTATCAAAGTATAATTGCAACCCAGGGTTAAAAGTTGTTAAATTTCTTGTCAGGGACTGTTAGCCATGCTGTAAACATCTGCACAGAACATTCCAAAAGTTGCAGCACCTGCTTATTCCACACTTGTTCTGTAAACACAGTGAAATTCATAAAAGCACAAAAATTCTCCTTTAGTTCTTGTGAAAAGTTTAACAATGCAAAATTAAATCGATAAGTAACGAGCAGAATTTTATTTTCAAACACATATTTGGTTGTTGTGTTCCTTTTTGGGGTTAAAGAGGAGCTGAAAGTTGAGAGGTGGTAGCTGAAGAATATATTGACTACAGTGGTGTTAATTAGGTAGGAACTTTTGTGCTGGTCTTTTCTTTGGCAAATTCATAAATCACCTGAAACAAAGTCTGCATCAAAGTCCAACAATTTTTAAAATAATTCAGATAAAGAAATTCTACCTGAATTTCCAGACAGAGAGCACAAATATACCTCTCAACATGCAGGTTGTACATACATACATGCATGCCCTTAGCAGAGCCACACTTATTCTGAAGTGTTATGAACTTTATGGCAAAATAAAGTTGGTGTTCAAGGTTTTAAGGAAATAGACTCCAACGTTAAAAATTAAAAAAACCCAAACCAAACATCCAGGACCCCAAACCCCCCATTCTTAGTAGATAAGGCTTTTGTGTTTTCAGACGATGATAAAGGATTTTGAACATTTCTAGTCCCACTCATACTACACTGCCAGGTAGCAGAGACTGTATCGTGTCCAAATGGTGACTAATGGAATATTTTTGCTCCAAATTCAGGCTAGGTTAGGGTTGGTACATTGTGAGCTTGCTGAATTTAGCTTTTTGTGGCGTCAGAACCTATGACTGGTTTCACCAGCCTTACTTTGAGTGCTTCCCCACTGACTGTGCAGATTCACGTATAGAACTTTGTTTGAATCAGTTAAGGCTGAGTAAGTATGACATCCATGCAGAGAAAACTCTTGAATGCAAGAAAATGTCAGGTTATGGAACTCCTCTTAAAGGCACCTCAGTGCCCACACAACACATTTCCACTGACATGAGTAGACTTCACACCTCCCCACAGAACTTCCTTCTGCCTCCCAAATATAAGGGATCCCATCCAGCTCATTAATTTCACACTATAGAACCCCCACACTGTAAGCCTGGCTCAACAGTGAGTATTTCATAAAGTTAGTAAGGTCAAAATGATGTGAATGTGTGAGATTTTGAAATAAAGAGGAGATGGGGGTGTTCAAATTTTATTTATGCTTCAAATTTGTAGTTCAGAGCTGTCCAACTGACAATAATTTTTTAATTTTTTTTTTTCTTTTTAAATAGAATAACATGTAGGATCTATTTCTAATTCTATATTTCAGACTACCAGCTTGGAGTAAATGTTCTGCATTCATGTAACAGGTGATACAGCAGAACAGTTGGTCCAAAGTTTAAATGAGGATAGTAGTAACTGGGGAATTATTAGGCTAAGAATATGAATTGAAACATGATGGAAAAACACATGGGCGATTTTTAAATGAGATAAAGATACTAGTTGGTTTGTGATGAGTTACTTTTGAAATTATCTGCTGCCTAGTGAAAAAAAACATCATTTGATAAGGCAGCCAATTCCTGTGTCTTTCATACATTATCTTGTAGTATTACTAGCTCTTCTTATTGGTGCTACCTGATGTCTATATATGAAGCAATACTTTATAAAAGCACTTGCTCACATATATTCTGCCTAGAGTAGGCAGCCTCACACTAATTTTGAATGAAAATGAGAAATAAAGTAAAGCAGTAATGAAATTTTAATCCCAGTCCCCTGACTATTTCTGTTGTTTTGTAGGCAAACTGGTTCCTTAGACTCATATCAACAAAGCTATTTAGGATCTTCTGCATACAGAGAGGTGTGAAGGACGACTACAGGTTTACAAAATCACTCAGACACTTTTGCTAACCCCTCTCCGTTCAATAGTTTTGAAAATCTGGTTGCTTCTTTTTTTCTGAATTGTAGTGACATCTGTGGTTGATAAAGACTGAAGGCTCAAAAGCAAATTCCTAGTTAGGACTCTCTTTACAGGATTTTTTTTTTTTTAGATTTTTAATTGCTTGCTTGCTCTACTGCTAACAGTTTGGGGAGTAGTTTCCATATTATGTATCTAATTTCAACATCAACTGCCCTTTGTTAGAGTTCAGGTATTCTGGGCCAATCCCTACCAAGCCAGATGTGTCTGGTAAAACAGAACAGTTGTGAAAGTGTGATCCAGAAGGCGTTTATAGCAGTTCCATGCCACGTCAGTAATTCTTAGTAGTCGGAAAAGTTTGAATTCCTGATAAAATGGGAGTTTTTATTTTTCCTTCATTTATTGGAGCCATGTAAATGCTACTCAAATTTGATTTTTCTTACCAGTCTTAATGAGATCTTTTTAAGTTTATGGAAGCAATAGCTAAGAAAATTAATGTTGATGTCTGGTATTCAATCTTCTTCTGAGAAAGTCCTATGCAACATCCATGCTGCTATTGACATAGTTTTTTAAGGTTTGGCAAATACAGTGAGTCAAGCCTGTGTGTTCACCACAGGTATGACTGGGACAATTTTAAGGAGTGCCTGTTTAAACAAGTATACCACACCCTCCATATCAAGGGGACAGCCCAGCTCCATCAGGGTTAATCCTCCTAATGTTTTAATGATAATGCTCTTTGTTCCAAGGTACTTAGACTTTCTCTTTTGCTCAGAATGATGTATTGGTGTCACAGTAGATGAACTACACACTGGACTATTCCACCATCATATAGGCACCCATTAACATCAATTCAAATTTCTCTTTGTGTCATGTTTCATTTTCAGTTGTCTCATCTCTGAAATTCCCACCTAGATGAAAACTACTCCTATAGCTGCTGAGACTTCTCTTAAAATAAGTGCAGCGAAAATAGGCAGACAGTCATTATTACCACAAAATTAGTTTGGAAAAAGCCAAGGGTTGATTTTTGGTGTTACTAGTACAGTATTAGAGTGCTTAAATCTTAATATTCTACTGGTGGTGTTTACTGATGGTTCTTGCATACTGTCTGTGGTCCTTATAGTCTCAAATGCTAAAGGAGGTGACAATAGTTATTGACGTGGGGAGTGCCAGAGAGATACAAAAATATCAGGGAAGCTGTACCTTTTAGCATTTGTGTATCTGGTGTATTGTGCTTGCCCTGTTTGTACAGATTTGAGTACCCACACAAATGCTTTGTTCCCTTATCTTCAATATAGCAGTGACTTTCTTTCCCCCTTCTGCAAATTTACAGTTTTGTCATGATTCTCATAGTGTCTGGTGTTTCTCTGAAATTTAGTCACCTGGTATTACCAAATAATATGTCCAACTCTTCTTTTTTTAACAAATGAAGATAGACCTGGTCCTTGCATTTGAAAAACAAAACCCAAACCAAACAACCACCCCTCTAAGAATGTCAGAAGCATGCTTCAAGGTTCAAAACATGGTCTGTGAATGCAAGGAATCGAACTTATCCTCACCCATTTACAAGGGTGTAGGGAAAGCTGATGTGTTCCAACTCTGTTTATCAAAATACTAAAGCACATGTTTAGCATTAAGCACAAGGGGCACATACTCTCAAGTGCTTCAGTTTAGGCCCATGATTTTTTTATTTGATGGATCAACATTAGTGTATTTACTTTGTCAACAGGCTTACTTTAAAATACCAAAAAAATGAAGCAAAAAATTACTGCAGTATTTCACTCTGCTATTCACTTAAAAGAGAACTAGTTCAGGGGGCTTACTATCTGGTTTTTAAATAAGCTGGAGTAACTAGCACACTGAACAGCTGTTTCTGACAACAGGAAAGCCACTTAGGCAATTTATATTTGCAATGTTGTTTACATGTGGGAATGATACTCCAGAGCACACTATGTGAGCTAAGGAAAGTAAACACACACCCAATTTGTAAACTTTTAATGTGCTTGTTTTACCATAAAAATAGACTTGTAATTAGTTCCCAGGAGTTTTGGTACAATAAGATGATGTCTAATTTCATACAAGATGAACAGAAGATTGTTGCTTCAGCTGAGACTTAAGCAAGCATGCCAAGACCAATAAAATGAATGGGAGTCTTCCTACATGTTTAAATGCCTTTACATCAGAATAAATAACATGAAATTGAGAGTGACTGACAACCCTGACACAGATATAGAGCTGTATCATCAGACCAGAGGATTTTTTTGTCCTGTCCTCAGTATCTGAGGTTGCTGTGTTCCCACAAGCATACATTTTTCCCAGCCAAACAAGACAGGATGATTAACTGTTCTGAGAGGGAGAAGCAAAGAAAAAAGTCCTAAAGAGTAACAAAGTTCTAGATCAAGAAAAGCATTATGGTATAAAATATCCTTTGATTTCAGTCTTACTGGATCTAGACTAAAGATCCAGTTTTGTAAAAATTTATTCATGACATAATGAATTACAGTCATCCCCACATGACTGTTAATATAAACAAAATACCAAAAAACAGCAGGCTTGCAAAATTAGTTCCAAATCACAACACAGTGTGGTGAGGCTCTGTACACATAAATTACATTTAAATATTTAAAGCAATTTTAACAACTCAAAAATGAGTGAAAACCAGATACATCAGTCTCCATGAGCATATTCGGTATAAGAAAATCAAATATCTATGTGCAAGATCTTGAAGCTTTTTCTGCCACAGGCAGTAAAGACAGTTACAGTTTTGGGTTTTTTTTTCTTTCATGTTGTATTTAGATGATCAGCACAGATGTTTCAGAGCTAAATTGTCTTTTTTTTGTTGGCAGTATAGGAATGGTGTCATTACATCCCTTTCCCTCTCATCAACAGCTTTAGAGATTCAGATGCAGTTTTGAGTAACTTGAAGAAAAGCATGAAGATTTTTATTTTGCGAGATTTGTAATGAGCTCCTAGAAGATGCTGCATGCCCAAGGCCTCTTCAGCAAATTCCCTCAGGAAAATATTCCAGTGTGCCCTTTCTATATATCAATAACATATTCAAAATATATGAGATATATATTTCAAAATATACCTGATTCCTATTTCTGCAATGTCTGTTACAAAATCTTTTATGACCTTTTCTACTCCCAAAAAATACCATACAAAGTTTCTCTGTAATTGAGTTGCTTTCCGTTTCTCTGTGCAAAGTAATTAAATTATTATCAGTTTTGTAATATGTCCCTCTCTTCCTACTGCCTTCCTTTTAATGAATTATTTTGGTGTATATTAATATTCCCTAATCTGGCTTTCAAATTAATAGCATGGATATAAGCTCTAGAACTAACACGTTCTGCTTGTTACTTTACCTCCTCTGGTAATGAACTTGTTTGACAGAGGAGAAATAGAGGGACAAGGGTTTCCCAAATGTGGCCAGAACTTTCTTTATAACAAGGTCTCTAGCTCTAGCATGTCTGTCTAGTCGGTGGTGGTTAATTTCAGAATGGATGGGTTCTTTCTTTCTTTCTTTCTTGTTATTTGGTTGGTGAGAAAAGAATGTCTTGTACTCGTTTAATCAAGAAAGATTATTATATAACATCTGTCAGATTGACTTGTACCATATGGGCCCTGGGCCATCTTCTGTAAGAGAACTTACAGAGACATCTCAAAATGTCTGTGAAAATAGAACATATTTTTAGAATTGTAGAATACCTCCTACACTGCCAAATGAACCTGTCAAAAGCGCATCTTGATTTCTTCAGCTTCTACAACTCACGCTTGTTTGCAGTAATGATATTTATTGACCAAAGGTGGGTGGTAGATGTTTTTTGTATCTGCTTTTGCAGATGTGAAATTAACAGTATGGAAGGATTTTTAGGGTTTGGGGGTTTTTTTGGTGGGGGGAAGTTTTCTAAAAATTCTGAAGCAATCTCTATTTTTATTTTACACGAGGAAAGATGAAAGAGACCAAGCAATGAGAACAAAAGAGGGAAACAAAAAGCAACAAAATAAAAGAATTTATATGATCCAGTATTGTTGTTAGAATCCAAACACAAAGATTACACATACTAGACTCTATTCATGATCCAAAATTAGATTTTCAGCAGCAGTAAGAAGTAAAATTTTGAAATAGTAATGCTCAGTTCAGGGGTGGCAAAATGCCATTTTGGCATGGAGCTACTAGAACAGGTTTGAGAAGAGCAAGGGAAATAGGCAGTAGGAGTGCATTTTATCTGTCAGGGTTAAAGGGTCTTCAGGGGGGCAGAGGGGACTGGAAAAAGAGGATTTGAGAAATATGGGAGAGCATCTAATGGCTCAGTATGTGGATTTTGGTATCTATATATTTTACTTACCTGGCTAGTGGTCCACTCCTAGCCTACTTAGTATGGTAGGCATAGAATCTCCTGTTGTTGAACAGGCAGCTCTTCTATCTAGTTCCCGAGAAGAAAGTAATCCAGCAGTTGCCTGGTAAAGGCATGGCTGCTAGAATTTGGAAGATAATGAAGAAGCCCAAACATAATTAAGAACAAACATAAATGAGGTTATAAAGAAAAGGGAAGTAAAGGTCCAGGAATTGCTCTAAAACTGTGCATTGTCATGAGACCATCGGTGCTGTGGGTCTTTCATTAAGCGAGATGTTGATGGAAGATCACTTTGTCTGGATTTCTGCACTCACACCTTTCTTGTGAGAGCATCAATGTGAGCTGAAAGCACCATTCACATCTTGTAAGGGAAGCTGTATCAGTGGTCCACAAAAATGTGTCTTGTACTATTCCTGAAGTCATCCAGCTATTATCACGTATCTGTTGACTCTGGAAACCTATATTCATCTGGGACTGGGTTTTAAAAGACAGTAAGGGTGGGACTGCAAATGCTTATCAGCTGCCTGCATATACAAGTGTAAAGAGCCCCCACTCAGCCATTAGCTGCCCTCCCAGCTACCTGGGGTAGAGCTACAGTGCACAAGGAGAGGAGCGCATGAGTGTCTGAGCTCTGTCACATGAGCTGGCGTGGCAATACGGTGTAGCACATGTGCCAGCACACTGGTTTAGCCTCAGGGAGCAGCCTGCCTGTGAAAGGAAACCAGTGTGTATGAATTAATACGCTGTACATCTCAGCAAGGCCAATGAGTTTGGGATGACACTGTGCTGATATGACTACGGAGTGGACCATGCTCCTTTTTGCACTATGGGTATATCATTTTTCTCCATCCACTGGCATCTGCTTCCACTCAACATCCCAGCTGTTCAGAGACTGAGCTCAAGTCACAGCCCTGAAGGTGCTAAAGGATTTTAAATTAGCAGAGAGAGCATCTCATAGCATTTTTCAGGGCACACCTGATACCTGTGGTAAGTCACATACCTTGCATTTTGGCACAAAATCTCATTGTGAGGTCTTACACTAGGCACAAACATGACAGTGCCATGTAGCTCTGAGCAGGAATACGGGACAATGCCACTAATAAGCAGATGTACCAACACTTGCTCCAGCAATGCATGTCTTGATAGAGGGACGCTGAAAGGGTGGGGCGAGGGAGGGAAGACTGTAATCTTGCTAAGTGTACCTGGGAGTTGTTTAGGATTATGATGTTTACTGCCTCTTTGCTTACTGTTCCTCTCCACATAGCTGCCCAAGTAATCCAGTCTGTTTAAGGCAAAGTCATCTTCAGGGACTAGAAATACTTGCATGGTGTTTCATCAGTTCTCACCCAAGAACAAGCAACTAATAGTTGAGCAACTTTTGAATTGCATCCTAATGCAACAGGCCATGTTTGCTTGAGGGCTATGCCCTCAAAGATTGGCCTTAAACCACTGGCCCTTGCACTGAAATGCAGTGAAGGAGAAACATTCACAATTCAGGTGACACTCTCACCTGAGGAGCTGCAATAAAAAGCTGAAGGGTAGTCCCTGCAACTTCCAGGAGACGTCTTTCCTAAAAACATCGGTGAGTACTTGCTGCCATCTTCTCGAGCAGACATGGAGGAGCCACGTGATTAAGTGCTTGCCATAAGGAAGCAAATTGAACTAGGAGTTTATGTAGCTGAGGCTACCAGAACACTGGGAAGAAACAGAAGCAAAAGACCATTGACTCAGTGAAAAGAATGGAGAGTTAGTTTGGGAGGCTTCTGCACCAAAGCTGTAATTGCCTGAAAGCAAATGTTCACTTAGCCTATGCTAAATACATATTTGGCTGCAAACAAAAGTGGCACAACCTCCAAATTACTGAGCAAGCTGATAATATTTTAAGATGCTTTTGGAAGGGGTCCTGGTGCAGCTGCCAGAGGGTAGAAGGGCAGCATGGCTCCCACCAAAACACAGCTGAGAGGCACATCTAGGACAGCACATCTCTGAGATGTCACATGCAAGGCAAGAGGAGTCCAACTGCTGGTCACAGGCTACTAAGGGGCTCAGAGACACCACCCCAGCTTACCCCAGCACAACAGTTTACCCTGCTATAACTCTTCTCACATTCCCATAACTGATCCTCGTGCATGTACTGTTTGGTTAAAATTCTCTTCAACTTTTTCTTTGCAGCTAAGGGACTTCACCTTTGTTTGTCACTGCTCTGTCTTTGATGTATAACCTACCCTCTTGTGAGAACAAGAGATTTATGTGTTCTGCACATGTCTTAGCTTTCACAAAATTTCCATAATGTAGATTTTTAGATTTGAGAGCAATAGGGAAGTGCAGATTGATTAATATGTAATGCATGTAATATAACCATGGCTCCTGGCTTGGCAAATTAGGCAAGTAACCCATCCTGTGCACAGCATGGGCACCCAACCAGCATTGTACTTGCTGAAATCCATCAAAAATCAGGCACAGTAGTGGACAGGTGTGCCACTCAAACAAGCAGTCTTCTATAAAATCACCTAAAAACCTGATCCCTGCTTCCTGTCACTCAAAGAACATGTGCGGTGGTGCAAGAAGTCGTTTCTAAGGCGTGTTTTTAAAAAGCACTGGAGATACACAGAGCTGGCATAACTGGCTGCACGTATGCAGGAGCAAAACTTGAAGGAGCTTCCACCATACTTGGTCTTGGCCATTACCGAGTGCAACAGCAGATAGCAGATACTGCTGATGGGCCATGTGCTGTCAGTACGGAGCATTTCAGAGGGCCTCATGTCAATCTTGCATTGCTCTTCAGAGAAAAGAAAGGGATGGGTAGGAGATCTACGCTGCTCGGGTGCAGATAAGAAGCAGTATCACAGTGCCAACATGCAAGGTGTGCTCAGGATAACATATGCTGCTGCTTAGCAGAGATTTGCAGCTTGGATACAATGCCATGATGACATGGCTGTGTGATTGCCAGAGAGCTTGGAGGACAGGCAAAAAGATTGGAATACATCTGGACCTGCCATGTAGCCACACAGGCAAGAATGCCTCTAAAGTTACTTTATAAATTTTTGTTGCAGCTATGTGAAACTTTGGTGCATCTGCATTGTTTCATTAAAGACAAAGACAGCATCTGCTTTGAACATAGCAGGAAGAAAGTATTGCTGGCTGCACCAAGTCTGAAAACCTGATAGTGGCTCTTGCAGCTTGTTGTTGCTTTTGAGGTAGCATTCCAAAAGGCAGGCTATTGACTGATAGGCAATTACAAGGTTTTGATTTATTTTTACAAGGAAGAAAATTTGAATACAAATATAAATATTGCCAAAGCAGATTGCATAAATGGAAGACTGCTTATATAACTCTGGATATGTGTCATAGGCAAGCATTTATAGAAATTCAGCAAGTTTCCTTCATTAAGTGCAGATTAATTCTCGCTGATCTCTAGCTTCAGCTGCTTCAGATCCAACTGAAAATGAGTCTGCAAAAATGCGTATTTTCTTGTGTCAGTTTGAAAGCTTCTGAACCATTGATCAAACAAATTTGGAAGATCTTGAAACACGCAGCAAAAGGAAAACAATCACGTGTATTTCTTGAGCATAAATTGGCAGGAGGGAAAGGTCATTCTATTGACAGGCTGCAAACAAAGGGCACTTTTTTTCTGGCAGCTGCTAAAAAAAGTCATTGTTCCCTCAGAAGTTTAATATTTGTGAGTTTGAAATGCATTAGAACAGCAGGAAAAAGTCAAGAAATGGCTTAGCCTGTCCTGGACGCAGAAGATGTACCCTGTGCCTATTGTCCCCACTTTTCCTGCTTCAGTATCTCCCACGAGAACAGTGCAGCCCCACAAAGTAAAATTAAGAAAGGAAAAACACCAAAATGAGCAGCCAAATACCTTTAATCTGCTGGCTACCAGTGCATAACTTCCTTGGTAACCACTTAGGATACGAATTGGAGGCTACTAACAAAATGTTGGTATTCTGAAATACTGGTATTTGCAAATAAGACGTAGCTTGGAGAAATGGGATACATAGCACATATTAAAGCTATTGTTTTAGGCTAAAGCCCTGATGAATGCCAACACTAGAGCCGTTGGTATTTTGACTACTTTCCTTACTGACGTGTGCGAAAAAAAATTCTGACTTCTTAAAATTTGCTCAAGACAAACAACTTATTAGTTTTATAGTGATAATCGTTTTGGTGACTAAATTGTGTCTATCAAAGGCATACAATACTGAATGATGTCTTTAGGAACTTTATTAAGCTTGGCAGTGGCCTGTGGTAAGATTGTGTCTATATTTACTGAGATCATCTTGGCTTTTATGTTGCATAAGTTAAGAAAATATTTGCTATGCAATAGCATTAAAAAATAATTATTGTGAAGGATTGGCTTTTGCTGGTTTAGAGGTAAATTTAAGCATGTTTGCCTTCTTTCCCGTAAGTGGAACAGACTCTGAAACTTCCTGCTTCTCAACAGCCTAATATTAACACTTACTTGTCTAGGTTCAGATTTTGGTAGTTCTTCTCTATTCTGTTACTTATCATGGGGCATCACTTCAGCTGTGTTCTCTGCTTGTAGTCAGCTACATCAATTTTTGTACAATACACATTTTATTTCTTAGTTTAGTCACAGCCTCAATAAGGCAATGGGAAAATGAGCCAGATTTTAGATTGCCAATAATCAAAACACTTATTCCATTTTCCTTATGTACTGTGTGATTAAAACAGTGTAATTAGAGGCAAACCAACTATTTCTATTATGTTTAGGGTGCCAAAAGGGTGGTCCATCATCATGATATGTGAGTCAGTAAAACACCAGTCTTGGTTTTCACATCTCCAAACTAGGATGCTTTGCTGCCAATTAGGGAAGTATTTTATATCTATAAATCTGGGAAATTTTAATTTTAAAAAAAGACAATAAATATGGAATTCTATTTTTCTGAATAGAATCAACAAAGTGGAACACAAGCCTTGTAAATTAAATATTTTAAAATAATTTATTATTATTATTTTTAATATTGATTCATATAATTTCTACAATAATGAATATATAAAATTAAATATATATAATGAATATAATGTATTATTTTATTATTATTATTAATGTAAAGAGGCACCAGTTTTGTAAAGTTCATGTTTTCTTTTTAAAAATTGTGTTTTCCTAATATTTTATGTAAGGAAAGGAATTTTTGTTAGTCAAAAAGGTTTCTTTTCTATATTATTCTCTTCTGCAGAAAATGTGAAGTACAGTTTCCAGTGCAGAGACTGCAACAGCTACCACACAGGTCTCTTGGTATATTTTGGAAAGTAAAACACATATTTAGGAGGCTGTTCAGCCCCTCAAAATTTACTCATTACCAGCTGCAAGATCAAACTGAGGAAACGCTAAAGACTAATGAGAAAGTTGGCTGTAAATTTGGTACTACCCATAAGACATCTGAGATTCTTTCACTGGGCAGGATATTAAAGGCTCAGTCTGAGTTAAAGTTAATACATCATTTGTCACACAGAGAATTTCTATTAAAAATTTCAGACCTACATCATTACGCACCATCTCACCATCATTAAGTATGTTCTTCATGGCTGACTAAAGTTAGCAAAGGCACACTAATAATCAGAGAGATATTACTGCTGAGAATTGTTAATGCCTCCTTTCATAGTGACCATGCTCAAGAATGCAGTCATTATATCTTCCTTCCATCTCTCTTTGGATACCAACAGGTTCACAAATTATTGTCCTGCCTGGTACCTGTTCCCTTTAGAGAGGTCTCAGAGGTGTTAGGAGGCTAAGTATGGACACATATGAAGACTTTGTTTTATTTTATCTTAATCAGGATGTACAGACTAACAGAGTATTAGGCTTGATGAAAGGTCTGCTCACAGCAAGCATCAGAAGTAACTCCTGATTTTTGGCGTCTTCACACCATTGACTATAATGCATGTCTGGCCTGCACAGATGTATTTCAGGGATTTCACTTTGATAGGAGATTCCAGATGGCTAGAGAATTGATTTGTTCTTTGAACCCTCTTGGGGAGAACTGAGTGTACTCTCTTTTGACCCTTATCATTGCATGTGTTAGACAAAAACCTTAAGGGGATTCCTACTTTCATAGAGAGTTTAAGCTCTTCAATGCTTTTACTTTAAACCATATTTCTCACTTTTTCATTCCTTTGCCAGATCTGACAGCAAGGGATAGTTCAGTCCAGAGGCAAAGTTTGGTGGTAGAAAGGCATTTGGGGGAGTAAATTTTTTTTTTGGCCCTGTCCTTTGTCGGATTATTAGCTTCTACCTAAACACTGGGTTTTACTTGCAGGGTAAGGGAGGAGTTGCTTTTAAGGTGTTCATTCTGAGTGTGACTGAAGCCCTGGGCAACCCAGAACAACTCCAGGGCAATTGTTCAGCAATACTTGCAGATTTCAGTCAATGCATCTATCAAAAAACAAGTTTTCTATCTCTCTGATTAGGGGTTTTACAGTTTGTGCCATATTAGTATCTGAAAAATTATGGAGTAATTCGTGCCTTATATCTGTGTTGAATTCAGTCATATCCTGGGGCAGGAATTTCTTATGTGAATTATCCTACCATTGGGAAGTGCTGCCCTTCGAGGCCTGAATCTCATACCCTCCAGGGCATGATGCCCTCGTTTTACAGATTAGCATTGGGTTCACTCTTTTCTCTTTTCCTTCTTATTTTGATTACTAATCCTCACAATAAAAACATTTACCAGAACCAAATTTATTTATTTATTTATTTATTTATTNACAAATAGTTCAAGGGTAAATTTTGTTGCAATGTTTTGGGGGGAAAAAAGTATTGTGATGACATGAAAATTTGTAAGTGAAATAACCACTACAGTGTTCACTCTCAAATCCCAACATAGCAGAAAAACTCACACATTCTGTTAAAATTATGGACCTGAATGGTCATGTTAAGCCCATAATACAGTAAAGGATATTTAAAGAACTGTACGTACATTTAGTGGTCTTTTAAATGGCTTTTTGAGCTAAAAGTGCACATCCTTCGTAACTCCCTTCAACCCTGAAACACTGCAAATATTTCAAAGAAGAAGCCATTTCTTTGTAAACACTGAAAATTTCCTAAATATGTCCAGGCATAAGAGCTGCTTGAATTTCAAGTGTCTTCCAGGATTCTTGTCCAAATATTCGTAGGTTTTTAAATGTCAGATACAGTGTTGGCGCAATATATATAAAGTTTAACATGGTTTCTCAATCACATATAAACAGTACAGGGAATTTTTCTAATTTATATTACTTAGAAAGTGATGAATTGTCCCATTAATATTGGCTTGGTCCAAAATATGAAGGGAAATTTCGTAAATCAGGGAATTGTTAACAATAAAGAAATCTAGATACTTATAAATATTGTAAACAGAAAGAAACTCAGACAAAAATGAAAAAGCTATGACAAAATGAATAAATGTTGCCTTACTTGGGAGTAGAGCAGCAGTTTACCAATGGAATTAAATCAGTGGTTCATATAATCTTGTGTCTGGCAGTGGACAATACTGGGGTACAAGAAGTTAGAAAAGGGAAGAAGTGCAACTGATCCCTCTGTAGAAACAATTCCTTCCTTATTCCAGCAAAATTCTGTTTAATTTGGTCATGAACATCTACGTGTAATGTTTTTCAAAATTGTCAGCTGATTATCAGTGGATGTTCTTGCTAATCATCCAAATACCTTTAAAAATCTTTCACAGTTCTCGGCTGATCAATTTTTTTCCCCATTAAATTACACCTTTTCATTTGGTGTAGTTTAAGAGATGTAGCCTGTTGTCAATTCTTAATTTATTAGCTCTTAATTCAATATTTTCCTTTTTTTCTTATATGACCAAGTATAAAGTAGACACATTGCCTTCTCATAACCCTTCGTAACCTTATTTTTTTCCACTATTATTTATATATAAATAATGCCTATTTAATTCAGCTTTCCTCAGTGATGCAAACTTACTCTCCAATATCTTACAACTCTCCTAAACAAGTCACACTCTCCTTACTTATTTTCATTTCACAATAATATTTAGAATGATAAAATTCACTCTCAATCCAATATGTGTTAGTATATTTTTAGACATATATTGCACTGGTTGTGCACAGAAACAAATTTATTTATTTGCTTTTACCAAGCATAGCTTCTCCCTGAGCTTTTTACAGGCATCATGTTGGTAATTTAAAACATGAAAATAGATATTCATATTCCTATTTGAAATTTTCCCACTGTTTGTATTAATTTACAAACATTTTATTTTGGTGGTAATACAGCTCTTTTTAGTCTTGTGAACTTTTCTGACTAGTTCTCTCACCTGGATGCCATAAACTGTCCTTTCAAGATCATTAATAAATATATGTAAATGCATATATTAATCATACGTTGGAATATTTCGTTAGCATTACTATTATTGGTTTGAAGTTATTACTTATACCTGAGGGGTTTTTTTGCTTTCATTTTTTTTGTCATTTACACATGTCTACTCAATTACTTTTTATACATAATAGCTGATCAGATGAACATCATTAAAGACTAAATGAAATAAACCAAGTTTTCCTTTATCTTGGGCAATCTACATTTCAGTAAATTATTCAAGACAGTAAAGCTGGGAGGGTTTATTCACTTTATTTGTGGAGGGGTTTTTCTCTGTTAAAGATACATTCTTCACCTTGAGGCTGTCTTCAGCACAGTGTCAAGAAAGCAAATATTCCTAGAGAAACCTCAGATGTACAAAATAGTTCTTATGTGTACAAAGATACTTCAGGAAGTAACAGTGCTCTTCTTTTCTTTCAAAACAATCTCTTATGACATTAAAGTTTTCCATGAATAAAGTATATCAGTCATTATTTTAATTTCTATTGGGTCTTTTTTTTTTTTTTTGCTACAGTGTGTACTCTGTGTTGGGAAGGAAAAGAAATTCATAAGTATGAGGATAGTGATATTTATATGTAATACAAGACACAATTCCCCCCATTTTTACACCCAGCTTATGCCACATGAAAGGAATAGGACTTCCAAATTAGAGCAATAAAAGGAAGCGTTGAGGGGTATTAAGTGTTGAATAAAACAAGTCTAAATGGAAAATGCATTAAAATATAGGGCAGAAGAGAGTTAGACAGTCCTTGGCACAGTTCTCACTCATGTAATGCTGTGCAGCTGAGGTCAGCTGAAGTTCTCACAATTCCACATTCAAAAAGGAAGGAGCTGAAAGAAGGGACCTCCACCAAAGGATCTTCAGTTTGGGTTGTGTTTCTCTGTTAATATGCTGGAGCTGGAAATCACTGACCTCCAGATCACACTACGTTTTGCCCTCTTGCATACTTTGTATTATCCAAAGAAATATCTATCTTGTTCTGACTGGAGAGAGCAGAGTATCTAAATCCTGTTTAAAGTTGTATGTTTATTACACAGACACTACACAATGCTTATAATTACTTTAGAAATTAAGTATTAGGTAGTGGTAGATTACAATAATTTTCAAAAAGTATGAAAAGCAAAGCAGAATCTTGCTTTCACCTATTTATGTTCTTCCTTTAATTTGGTTAATTTTGATATTTTTCAGCATGAAAATACATGAGCATAATTTGTTCCTATTAAATTTTAGCATGTTTTACTTCTACTGGCCATAAACTTCACTGCTTGAACTGTCCTATGAGTTTTGGGTAGCAAGAGTTCCGTGGGGAAAATCTGTTTAAACAACATTGCTGTTTGTGTACTTAGTTACTCTATTTAGGTTCTCAAATGAAAAATTTCTCTCTGCTTTCACCGTAATGAAAGCTATTTCTTTACTGTTTAAACAAAGTTCTATTTCTTCATTAAATTAAATTTACAGTTTTCATTAAATATGTATTGTCACAAATACCATTTTCTGCTTGAAGTGTAAGGCATATTTCTTTGATCATACTTTCTCTTGCATAAAAATACAGCAGCACATGTGTGCAACTGACTCTCCACCTCAAAGAAAACTACCAAAGGGAAGAATTATACTGCTCACATAATTCTCTGTAGAGACTGAGAGAAAACAAGCTGCATGTGACAAATGAGAGTTACAGTGGTGAATTTATAACTGCATAGCAGTAATAAGAAGCTGTGCAGAACATAATAGGGAGATAAACTTCTTATTTCACTTAATCGTTTACTTAGCTCAAAGATACCATGCTTTCAAAAGATGTAAAGAACAAAGCATTATTCTTCGGCATTATGCGAACACTTTCATTTACAGGGGGGTTTTAAGGCAATCTTTGTTAATGCTTGTATGTTCCATTTCAGCAGAGCTGAAGTTACATTATGATAAAACCCTAATATGCTCTTTTTTCTGGGAAGACACCTTTTCAATACATCTGTCAACACCTGAAAGCTCCACAGTCACAGGCATTAAGAATCCATCTGTTAGATATATACTTTACTAAATTTATGCTTAAACAAGAATAATTATGTGAAAGTACTATTCAGTGGCCTAAATTCTTGATTCTGAAAAACTGTTTACTGTGGGATCAGCAAGACAGAAGAAAATATGTCAAAGCACTTACTGAAAGATAGAGCAGCCTCATGAATCTTCTAACTATGCAGTGGCTTCTGGTATGTGGTGGCTCTAGGGAATTCCTGAAACTCAGTGTGTCCAGGAGTGCCTTCCAACAGAAACGGCATATCCAGGAGCAAGGCAGAAGAAATGAATATGTCACCTGATATATGGAGAATATATTAGCAAAATATTAATATACAGCAAGAAAAGTACTCAATGGCTTTTGCTATAATGGTTATTTATGGGGTACATCTTTATCTTCAAAAAAATTTGCTTTTGCTGAACTTCTAGAAAAAATAGTCACGCCATAGAAAAACATTTCTATGGGACATCTCTTGAGACTGCTCTTCAGATATGAATTTATTCTCTAGATGTAGGCATTGAAATGCTAGAGCCCTGGGGGCACTCCCAGCCCTGACAGTCCCTGCCAGCCCCCGGGGGCTCCTCATGACACAGGACCCCATGTCAGCCCCTGGAATCATCACCTCCTTCCCCAGAAATGCTGCAGCAAGGCCATTCTCCAGCTCGCCATGGCCCCACTCCATGCAGGCTCAGCACATTCCCATGGAGGTTCCTGGTGCCCAGGCCTGGGGCTGCCCCAGGGCCTCCTGGCTGCCGTCTCCTGCCTGGTGGGTGTCTCATGCCCTGGCTTCCAGGCTCTGCTCCAATGGACTCCCACAAGCAGCCACCGATGACCCAGAGAGCCACCAGCCCTCACACAGTGCCCTGAATGAGTGTGTATTAAACCATCTTTACAATGAAACCTTCACAGCCCAGAGTCAGTGCAGTTTGGTATTTATTATCACAGCAAAACATTGAACAGCTTGGGTTGGAAGGGAATTCAAAAATCATGTAGCTCCAACCCCTCTGTCATGGACAGACACCTTCCACTAGACAAGGTTGCTTAAAGCCCTGACCAACCTGGCCTTGGATACTTACAGGGATGAGGAATGGAGAGGGATATTAGTTAGGATGGAGTGTTTTTCAAAAGCTTAGCTGCCATTCCTGCCTTAAAACCTTCAGAATGTAAGCCAGGGCCACTCAGGCTCCAAGAGGAGCTGTGTGCTGGGAAGGACTGAGGGAGTGGAGCTGGCCATGGAGAGGGAAAATGGACCTCCACTCCTGAGCTGGGAGACAGAGCTGTGGGTAACCTCAGGCTGTGCCAGCAGCCTCTGTAATTCCTCCAGACACACCTCAACATTGTTCCAGGGAAGCTCCTTGATCTCCATGTGAGAGGAGAGATGCAAATCTAATGCAAATGAAACAGCTCCTACTGCAGATCATCATTTAGGCGTAGCTGCATGCAGCAGTACAAACTGTACCACAGACTTACACAACTAAACCAGCACAGCTTGCCTTGTATCTATCTCAATTCCCAGCTGCTAAAATTAAGGCACTCTTTTTTCCCATTAACTTGTCTGTGTTGCCTAAGGAGGGGGAGCCTCTGGGCCAAGTCTTTCTCCCACTGTTACTCAGGAAACATCTTTTCAAACTGAGGATCTACATGGTAATGGACTATAAAATACAGGTATAATTAATAAATGTTGGCTATTCCTAATTGATGCTGGAACCAGTCTTAACTGGAGTGCTCCAGCAGAAGGGATGCTGACTCACAGGGAGATTTGAAGGAGCAGATATTAATGACTTCTTACACACCTTGCCTGAAGTAAAGCTGAAAACTGTGCTAATACATCAACTTGCTGAACTCAATCTCCGCAATAGATCTGAATTTTGGTCACGACCAGCACCATGCACTTGCTAAGCTGATCTAGTTAAAGCTTACAATTTCCTCCAGACTTTAATTCAATCACCTACTACATGTCAAAGTTCAATTGCCTCAATTAGGACTTCAGAAAGTCTTAGATTAAGTCACCAGTTGGACCTAAGGCCAGCTCAAGAAGCTCACTGAGTAGTGTTTTGGGACAGACCCTAATTTAAAGAATGGGAGAAATTTAAAGAATGGGAGAAATGAGAATTTTCAGGATCATTGACTTTAATAAATTATAATCTGTCCTGGATACTGTAGGCTTCCCCTACCCACTTGCCTTTCTCTGAAACAATTATTTGCCTTGTTAATTTCAAATTATTATGTTGTTCTTAAATTGAAGCATACAAGAATTTCTTTGAAATGTCTCAGCTGTCCTTGTAATTCACCTCCTGTCTCACTAGTTGGGAGGGAGGGGGGAAGATGCAGAAAGAGGGACTGTTTGCCATATTCAGAATGAAATTAAGAGCATGCTAGAATGCATGTTAGAATGCTCGTACTTTTATGGTAAATATTTTAATTGTCTTGATATCTGAAATTTTCTCACAGGATGGAGCTAAAAATAACATTTAAATATATATCTGGTATTATTATACTGAAGAAAGGTTTATGTTTACAGAAAAATGGTAACATGGATGAAAATAACTATTTAAAAAACAAAAGCCTAAAATCAAATGAAGCATCAATGCATTTTGGATCTTTTAGCATCAACATCTTTAAAGGGATTGTCTGCTTGCTTGAGTGCTTAGCCTTGCAGTTTATGTAATTCACTGCTTTTAATTTAAAGCAAGAAGAAAAAATACCAGTGAAATAGTAGCCGTTTTTAACAAAGGCCTAATGTTTCTGTAGTCTAAATAAGTACTTGTCTAAATTGTTAAACTACTGTACAAGAGACTTTCCAACTAATGCATTGTAATTAGAATGATTAAAATAAAGGTTGTTTTTTTTTCTAGTGGACAATCACTTTAAATGACTTGCTGATGAAAGATCCTGTCTGAAATGTTATACGTCACACAAAATACTGTATATAAACAGATCACTACATTTGAAAGACATTGCACCACCATAATTCTGTTTCCAGAATGGATAAATTAGTTTTGACCATTGTATTTTAGCTTTAATTCATTTAGTACAAAAAGAACCTTCTTCACTTGGCAGACACTCATACTTCATCTTAATTTGTCTATTTTATAAAGCTTCTGTTGATTTCACTTCTAATATTTTGCTGTCTTTTAATGGAAACCGATTGTATTTCACATTAACTTCACACAGGACATAAAGTAGCACTGTAATAAGAAGCATTTGTATTATACTTGACTGAAAACTATAAAATGTGTATGATAAATCCATATGAAACAATATTCATTATTCAGTATACTATTGGCCCGTATTTTTCCAGATGGATAATAGCCTTAAGTTATTAAAAACCTGTTCTGACTAGCACTGTATGTTTGAGGTTTTAATACTGGCTTAGGCCTGTTATTAACGCAAAACCGAGAAAATAGAAATGCAGCACATGGGATGTGAAATTGCAATTTTATTTTGTAATAGAGCAAAAAACCAGAGGTTACAGAATCTCCATCATGGGAGGTATGCAAAAATGAGACATGACTGTGAGCAACATGCTCTGACTTTGAAGTTGGACCTGATCTATGACTTGAGTGGACCATTGGACCAGATGAGCCCTAGAGATCCCTTCTTGCCTCAACTATTTGGTGCTAATATGATTCTGGATTAATGTGTCTCAAATGTCCATCAGAATAGATGGAATTACAGAAGCAATACAATAAAAGGCAAGTAATGATGCAAGTTATGTACTGGTAACAAGCATGTCATTCTGTCAGTTGAGTAAACTGTATCTTCTCATGATGTAGCTTAATCTTATACATGCTGTTAAGAAGGTTCCCAGATTGAATTGAAAGAAACATCAGGTTAATTACATGTTGAAGTGGTGGCATAGATCATGTTAAAATCAGAAATTCCTTAGTATCGTTATTTATAATTTTGCATAGATCATGCTAAAATTAGAAATTCCTTAGTATCATTATTTGCAATTTTGCTTTGGCATCTAAAGAACAACTACAACACATTAAGCAAACTTAAATGTTGAATATATGTATTACCTGCTCCTCCTGTAAATTTTTACCATCCATTAGCAGTACCTGAGTAATGATTTTCTTAAAAATATAGAGACTGAAACCCCTTCAGTTTGAGATAAATATTATTAAATCAACTCATGCACAAAAAACTATCCATAAAAACTATAATTAGTAAGGAATGGAATAAATTGACAAAGGATCAGATCCAAAGTATAACAGATGTGAATTTTATCAGCCTAAGTACCACATTACACTTCAAAACTGCTCATACTATGGCTGCCACAGACCTGCCGGTGTTTATTCCTGACAAGAAAATGATAAATTTAATTCAGACACCTCAGTTTCCACCCAATGAGTAGGCACAATCTAGACAAAAATGTCCTGGAAGAGAATCTATCCTCTAGTTTATGTATCAGGGGTCTTTTTCCACAAAGAAAGTGGGTGACAGAAGGAGAAGGTCTCTCTGGATTACAGGATATCTGCTTGGAAGGGCAGCATCCTGAACTGTGAACCCTGCTCCTAGGACTGTTGATGCACTATACCCTAGAAAATCATGAAATCATGAACAAAAAAGAAAAATTCTGCCACAGAAACTGTCTGTTTTGATTCCACAAGAGTAAAACTTGAAGAGTACAGGGCAACTGAGGAAGCTGTTGCAAGTAAAAGCATGAGGCCAGAGAGCAGAGTAGATGTTAGGGTTGAAACACTTTTATTCTTAACACACAGCTGTCCCAGGCTTAATTAAAATGTGACACAGAAAGCAGAAAAAAATCAACAGACTACATGAACCAAAGTGAACTGTGCATTTTTAGCACAACATAAGAATGAAATTAATTAAATGCCTGCACTGGCCAAAGAAGATTTGGATAAGCAGAAAAATAAATTTTTGCTTCAGACACTGATAAAACAGAAGGATTGGCTGGAGCCAAATCAGTCAGTCTATGCTGCTAGAATGATCTAGCCTTAGCCTAAGTTTTAGTTAGGAACTAAAAACATGGCTGAAAATAATGAAAGTAAATTTGAAACGAAAAAACATGTGGTGTTAGCACCCTGTTTAAATATTTATCTTTATTTCAAGAGCTTCTATTTCATGAAAAAAGACAGATGGATGCTTAAGTACAGCTTTTTTCGAATACCCATACAGCCTGATGGCATCCCTATATGAGTGTTAGTCATGCTGTTCCATAGGTCTTTTATTAAGGATGCCCCACGATCTGTGTGCCTGCCAAAGACCACACTGGCTTCCAGATGTGATAACTCATCGTATCAGTATAGGCATGGTCAGTCAGGATGTTTCTGAAATGGGTGAATTTACAAACACTGGACAGCTCCTCTCCAGTTGTGCTTATGGCAAGCACTAGCAAAGCATTTTTTTCCTGAAGCTGACCAGCTAATTGACACATGCTCTTAATTTCTGTCTTGTTTATGGCTTATTCAAACCCAGCTGCAGAAATATCAAAAAACTCACCTGTAGCTGGAAGTCCTCCTTAGGATTCATCACCAGTGCAGATTATTGTGAAAAAAAACACCAAATCAGATGTTTGTTTGGCAACAGCTCTGAGTCTAGAAAGCTTGAGCAGTTTCCCAGCAGGCAGGAAAGATTCCAAAATTTACTTGGAGCTGTGGTTACACTGCCCTGTCCAATACATTCAAGTAGAACAACCTGAATAAGATTAGTCCAGAAATGTTTCCAAGCTTCTTTCTATTTATGGCGAGGAAATGTTTGGCTCGGGCTCAGTCGATCCTGACTGCAGTGTGAGTGACTAAGCACCATTAAGAAGTTCTCAGGAAAGCTAAGCCTGCTTCTTAGGCTTCAAAGTCTGGATTGACTGACTTTCAAAAGTGTTAGTGCAGTTAGAGGCCAAGCAGGGATCTTGAGGTCACTTCTGATGGTTCATTTCTCGTATATGCTGAGTATTGCAGTAACTACTGTGGTGTGCAAATCACCTGGAGCCTTCTCTGGATACAACCTGCAACACTTTGAGGCTAATGTACAAATCAATGACAAACACCACGTGTGGGCCTTTCACTTCATTACCTACCCACTGCTCTTGATTATTCCAGCAAATCTTGGGGTACATAACTGGGTGGGCTTTTACTCATTCTGGCTTGTGGGGGACTGCATTCTCTTTCTTCTTCAAGGTGACATTGGTGATATATCACCCCACAGAAACAAACAAACCAACCAAACCCTCCAAAAACCAACCAAGAAGGCTCATAAGCACAGTGATAACTGCATTCTGCAGTTAACTGTGAAGTTATTGTGATTATCTTGAGGCAAAAGACCCAATAAGTCTGACCTCTACCAACTAATGGTCTGCGGGATCGCACTTGTATGTAGGAAAACACTTCATGCCCCATTGTCTCAGATACCTCTTAGGAACAGTGGCTGTTTATGTGACAGCTGTAGAATACTGATCAAGAAATGAGCAGGCGATCCTCTCTCTCCTTTTCTAGCAGTGTTAAATAACAAGATGAGTAAGAAAAAACAGGCAAAGGAAACCAAAGTCACATGGATTGATTTGATGGTGGGGATTTCCACGGCACTGTTGGCGCCTAAGAAACTTGTGAACATTTAACAGTGGCTCTGTCACAGCTGGACTCTGTCACAGTTGAGTACAACAATGTTGGAAACTAGTTGGGTCTGATTGCTTCTTGCCCAGCTGTGCAAGACACTTGGACTTTGGACTGGGGTATAAAACACTGGGAAGTGATTTCTGACATCAGAGCTTGGCAGGTCTGAGTGGGCAACGTGAAAGAGGTTAAGCAGAATGGTCTTGTTTGTAAAACAGGATGTGGTTATTGTGTAAGAGCCGGAGGGCCCAAAGCTCTCAAATACAGCAGCTAAATCCTGAGAGATAACACGGATATTCACTGAACTATAATATTAAAAGGCTTAGTACTGTTCCCACTGATGTCCCAGTGAACCCAATGAATTTTTCTCCTCATTTGCTGGAGAAAGTTATTCTAAACATTTTTACAGGAAGAGCTGAAGTCCCAGAGAGCACTGATTCGTTGAACGGCATCAACTTGAAAGGGCAAGGGAAAAGAACTAGTGTTGGCTCAGCCTAGTATGTATCACTGGCCTCAATGTTTGTATATATAGATGCAGTGTTGCAACAATGAGAGGTTCTCCTCTTTGTAATGTGAACAGAAAATCAAACCCAATCTTCCCTCTAAAATTGTACAGTTCAATTAGAGAAGGCATTCATAGACCAAGTACATAGAAACAAAGAAAAAGAAAAAGGCTGTAGTATGCAAAAATAGAGCTTTTAATGTCCTTTAATTTGTCACCCAGTTTTGAGGGGGTTGCTGCTGTGATTAATATTCCTATAAATAGTCAGGTTAGTTGTGATATCAAAGTTGTATCGAGGAGTGATTGCAGAGGCTGGCCTAAAACATACTGACAAGTGGACTCAAAGGGACTGTAACTTACATTCTTAAAGTTATACATGCACATCTTTACCCGTAACAGTTTATATTTACCATTCAAACATGGCCAAGTTCTACAAGTTTTCTTCCCGATTCAGTGTGTTATTTTAAGCATGTGTGAATTGATGGGAAAATAGACATTACTTCTGTAACTTATACACACTTAGCCAAAATATGTTACAGATAATTAAAGACACACTGAAATTGTACGTTTATCTCTTAAAATTAAGTTTATTTTTGTATCAGATATTTACTGAACCTTATTTAAGTCTACTTCTATTTTTTTTTTTTTCCTTAGGATTTTTGTCATCTCTGGAAGCATTCTTTCACATTTTGCCAAGATGATTTCAGGAAATGTCCAACAATCACAAAGGAATGTTTCCAAAAGTTCACTTTGCAAGAATATGTGACCTGTCTCAGTTTCTTTCAAATGCTTGTACATCATATACCCGCTGGCAACACGGCTGTAAATTAACAAGAGCTTACAGGTCTAAGAAGAGTTTGTGGAATTTTTGCTTCGGAGGTTATGATGATGGCTGCATCGTAGCAATTCTGCTGCATTCCGATTCCACTCATCCCTCTGTGCACTACAACACTGTGCTAATAAAGCATGCCTGGCCACCAGGCTGGAAACACCACCTGAAAGGACCATTTCCTAGCGTGCAGAGCCCTTTACTGCTAAGGCATTCATGCTGTAGACAGGAGATGTGAACCAACGTCTTGAATCACATCTTTCTACAAGTTTTCCCTCCAAAAGTGATGATTGATCACTTAATTTTAGCTGAAAAAAATTACAATAAAGAGTCACAAATAATTATGACCTTCGCGAATAAAATAATATGACTGAGACGAGTAATATCTACTGCCTGACCACTGACTAGATAATCCCAAACTGCAAGCTAGCAGTAAAAGAAAAATAAAAGCAAATACAGAATACTGTACAACAAGGATTATCAGAAAGAAACGTTTGATTCCGTGCCACCTGTTTAAATCGGTTTTGCAGCCATAAGACTGAATGGAAGCACGTTCGTAACACCGGCGCTCGCCCTGCGACGCCAGGGCCGGCCGTGACTCGGCCGGGCGGTGATGGGCAGCTCGAAGCAGCCCTCGGCCCGCCCGCACAGCGAGCGCTCCCGGGCCGGAGCCGCATCGCCTGCACGGGGTCGGGGTGAGTGGCACGGGGGATCGCACCGCTCCGTGACCCCTCTGGCCTCGCCCGCAGCCCCGCCGCCGCTCCGCGCTGCCCGTGCCCGGCCGCCGCCCCGCCGCACAGGACAGCCCCGCC
>VZRL01003241.1:2123690-2139578 GCA_013397895.1 Origma solitaria
ACCGCCCTCCCCGGCGGGGGCTCGTCTGCCGCCTGCGGGGCGGGCGGCGCGGCGGTGACAGCGCGGCGGCGGCGAGGCCGGGGGAGCGGGAGCGCCGCCGCCGAGGACCATGAGGAAATTTAACATCAGGAAGGTGCTGGACGGCCTGTCGGCGGTCTCTGCCGTCGCCTCGGCGTCGTCCGCCGCGCAGCAGCAGCAGGCGGGGAACCGGGAGACCGAAATCCAGGAGACGCTCCAGTCCGAGCACTTCCAGCTCTGCAAGGTGAATGAGTGCTGAGTGCTGCAGCCCCGAGCCGGCGGGCGGCCGGGGAAGGGGGCGCGCCGCCGCGATGGGCGCTGCGGGCTTTGCTCCTCCGTACCGAGCTCGCCGAGCCTGCCCGCCGCTCCTGTGTACTTGTTTGCATTGAATATTTCGGGGGACGAAGAAGGGAAGAAAGCGGTGGGTGTAGCTGTACAGGTTTTGCTGGATTTCTGTAGTCTTCTTTCTTGGAGAGTTTCAGGTTTTGTCGTCTTTAGGCTCTTTCATGCGAGTGATACTGACAGCGTTCACGAAGGCTTTGTAGAAAGAGTTGGATGGATGGGGAAAGGAGTGATACTTAGCTGTAGTGCAGATCCGATTATCGCGGCGTTTGAGTAGAAGCCTCTGCTAGTGGGCCCGAAGGACAGGGGAGCCTGTGGCTCTGCGTTATTTGGAAATGTATTTATCTTGCTCCTTTGCGCCTGAAAAAGGCTGTCGATGTTTGTGTTGGTTTCACTGCAGTGTGTTGCTAAGTTGCTGATGCTGCTATTGCAAATCCTATCTTAGAGACAAAGTTCCCATTTATTTATTTGCTTGTGTGTGATAGGATAACTGCAGTTTGTGTCTGCACGCTTTAGAAAATGATGCAGCGAATTAACCACCAGCTGTATCAAGAGGAATAAAAGCTGATTGGAATATCAATACTCATTTTTATCTTTGCAGTGCACCCATGGCCTAGCTTGACATGGATGAGCTCGTTTGTGGATTCTTCTCTTTTTTTTCTGGTGTTGCAGGCATTTCTGCTGCTTCTACAAGTTGATCACAAAGGATGTGGAAAAGCGCAGAGCTGTTACCAGTTAGACTTTATTCACTTGTGAAATACAGAGTTGTGGGGTATGCCTGCAACTTCAGTGAAGTACAAGGAGTATATCAGAAGTTTCGTGTGCAGTTATGGCGTCCTGAAATACCTCTGCTTGAAACTAAAGGCTTAGAAATGGAAAAGCTAGCATTTGTATGGTTTATGATTTGTGCATTTATAGTGGAAATAAGAGTGGGTGACACTTGTATTATGTTCTCAGTTCTGATCAATTGCACCATGAGAAGTTTAATGGAGTCATTGCTTGGTCAATTACCAAATTAGTCTTGGCTAACCAAAAAAGCTAAATATGCCAATAGTTCAATAGTAAGAAAGAATCCTGTGGTTGAGTGTTTTTGCTTTTGTTCAGTGGAGTACTTTTTGGTTTTGTCAATTCTGGGGCTGCCTGTTCTCTTTGAGGGAAGTATAGGGTGAGAGATTGATTCTGTCAACCTTAGGTTGCTGTTTTTCTTTTTGTTACTGTGCTGAGAGAGGTTACACTGTCATGTTGGGTCTGTCGGATTGAAATTGAAGTGATTCTCAGAAAAGCAAGTCTAGTAGTTTGTAATAGTTCTGATGACAAGTCTGTCTTTGTTGCCAAACTTGCTAGGAATGTCTCAGATTTTAATAGTTGTATGTCTTTGTTAGAGCTGAAAATAAGATTACTCAGAGAATGAGGTAGATGAAAAAATGAAATGTTGAGTTGATACAGTCTTTGAACAGAAGAAATGTAAGATTCAAATTAAGTTTCAGTAAGTCTGACTGTCACTTGGTGCTCAAGGATGAATGAGTAATTATAACAGAAAATCTTTTGTAATTGGTTCATGTAAGGCAGGTGGTTTTCTTAGTCTGTGATTAAATTGCTTTTAATCATAATCTTTTTAAAATTGTGATTAACATTGAATCCTGTTCTCTAACATACAGTCTTGATTCTGTTTATTTTTCGTATCCTGCTTGACCCATTGTTACTGCGATGCTCTGACTTGTTAGACTGTACGCCATGGTTTCCCCTATCAACCATCAGCCTTGGCATTTGATCCGGTTCAGAAAATACTGGCCATTGGGACCCAGACTGGAGCACTAAGGCTGTATCCTTTTGTATTCTGAAGTGGAGTTAGTGCACCTCACGCAAGTGATGTCTTGATTCAGCTGCTGGAACCATTTGGAAGTCTGGTGGGAACCAGGTATGCAGGAGGGAAGGGAAAAAGCAAGCTTTGTTTTCTTGGCTGCTCTGGTTGTTCTTTGTGTCAGTTCAGGTTGTGTTAATGATGTGAGGCATGGCTGCTCAGTCCCCATTATCTCAAGTTAATAGATAAATTTTGCAGAGGGCTACTAGTGTGCTGATAATTTACAGCAGCTGACTGCAAATCTAAAGAGAGACGTGGGCTGAGCTCTGTTTTGTTTTTCTGCTCTATCCTCTGGGATTGAAACACTCTGTGCTGCTTGGTGAGGTGGTGGGTTTGTTTTTTGGTTTTGGTGGATATTTGGTTGGTTTCTTTCTGGGCGGTGGGCTTATTTTTGTTGGGCCTGTCCTTAAGATAAACTTTGTAATGCTGTAGTGACTTGCTACTCATTTTGTGTTGCCAAATCCTGGTTCAAGGGGGGGACAGTAAAAGGTACAGGAATTGTATCTTGCTAAAAGCTTTCAAGTGACTGAGATAAGCGGAATGAATTTGTGAAATAAAGCACTAGTAACCCTGCTTCTTTTTGTTCACTAAAAAGTGAACTACCCATATGTTTATAGCCATATGGTACCACAGCCATATGGTACTATCCAAGCCATGTAACAACATATGTGTTTAAACTTTTATTTTTAAAAGAAGATGTCCTGTAGATTCTTTAATCCACACTTCTGGTTTCTGAAACTTTCCTTGTCAGCATAAGAGAATGAATTGAATTCTTTGTTGTCCTGAAATTGACTGAATTCTAAACATTATGGGGAATGCCATCTTGCTAGAAAAATTGACTTAATCCTCTTTAAACTGTAGGTAAATCTAATAGTTTCCTTTGGTGCTTACATTAGTCTCCAAGCAGACCTTTTTTGTTTCTTTCTGGTATATTACTACCCTGTCTATAAGGTTAATTGCCATAAGAGGGTTGACTTTAAAAGTTGAAAAACTAGATTTCTGTTACGAATTTCTCAAAGCATGAGGAACAGGGATGATAATGCAATGTTCTTAATGCCCTATATGAAACTACACTTCATAAATTTTCTTTTTGAGAAGGTCATAGGGTTGATTTAAATGAAGAGTGAACTGTGTGTGGGTTCTATTTATTCTACCCATATTGGTAGAATAAATGAGAAAGCAAAAAGAGACATAAAAGTAAGAACTTGGTTTGGAGGAAAAGGAGAGATCAAAATGTACCTGTTTAGAGCTTACTCACCTGTAATTTTGGGCAACATGATGTTGCAGTTTGGATAATGATGACTCAACAAAACCTGTTTGTGGGCACTCATCCATGGCTGCACTCACCTGTGGATTCTTGGAGTGTGAATTGCTTTCTAAATAATTGTGAGAGGTATTGAAAGATTGTTTGGGAAGAAAGTGTTGCTGTGAGAAAATGTCAGAGAATGCATTTTCTAAAGGAGGGGAAGAAGTTTCATGCAGAAGCTGAAACGTTAGTGCTCTTCTTAACTTGATGAAGATGAATATGCTTCTTAGTATTTGATACAGTTCCTGATTCTTGGAGGAACTGGTTAAAAGCCCTCAGCCTCAGCTGGTAGGGTAGCCCTGTAACCAGACAGCACTGCAGAATTTGCATCTCCTGTGATTACCTCCTCTTTGTGATGGAGGAATGCAGGCAGAAGGAGTAGACTCAGACATATTCCCAGTGTAAAAGCAGCCTCTTGCTTTCTCCTGTTTGGAAAATCACTCACTGGGCAGGAGAGAGGCTTGCGAGAAGTGCCTATCTCATTCTGTTGCTCAAAGATAGAGCCAACCATCAGGATGGTGTGTCTGCTAAGGTTTTTATGAATAGTGAATTATGTGCAAGGGTTCATTAAAGTGGGAGCTACTTACTCTTTAAAGCTGGAAAAGTGTTTTTAATTGAAACGAGGTATGGACTAGAAAGACTTAGTAAAGTATTATTCACTGAGAAATCGTAAAAGTGCTATAGAAGTCAATCCTCATTTTCTTCTGTGTTCATGTTTTGAGAGTATAGAAGTGAAGGAATGATAACGTTTCTTTCATTACCTACCAGCAAATTGGAGCTGGGTATTCGTGCTTTCCTTGTGTCTTCAAGTATAGTTATATCTTTTTAAGCTTTTCTATTGCAAGTAAGTTGTCTGATGAATTGGGAAACAAGTTTGGGAATTTTGTTTTTGGAAATAGTATTAAAGATAAAATATTCTTAAATCAAGGAGTGAGAACCTGTTTGAGATTTCATTAATATGTGAGGAAAATAATGTTACAGTCCTGATTTGCCTTTAGGCTGTTTATCAGTTAACCTCTTTACAGAGGTTCTCTGTATTTGGTCAATATTCCAAGTGGGTATTTTAAATTCAGAACAGGTTAATGTGAGCAGAAGTTTCCTAAATCCCACTCTCATCTCATTCTTCTTTTTGAGGATCTTGCAACAACCACTGGAAGAACAGAGAGAGTTCTGATCCACAAATACTAAATGTTGCCTCTAGTACTGTTAAAGTGATGTGTAAAAATAGAACTAAAGCTTTTTCTGAAGAACCAAAATCTGCAGATACAAATATACTGTCAGTTCACTGGCTTTCTTTATCTCTAATAGATAAACATAGTAAACATCAACACTGTATTGAATTCTCTGAATCCACAAAGTAACTGTAAAGGTGGAAGTACTTAAATTATAGGAGTCATGTTGCACTAATTGGATTAGTGCAAAATGTAGAAGAATTGCTACTTGGTTGATATTTTTTGCCTCTAGGGTTGATGGGTGCAGTTGGTAACATAGTGTGCCAGAGGGGCAACTTTGCCATTCTATGGCCACAAGCAGCAGCTGGTTCTAGGTCTTGCAGTTTTAAGGGGGAGCAAAGTCTGTAAAAATTCTAGGAAGAGATTGCTTTTAGTGTAAAACTTGAACCTTATGAGTCATGAAATTTAGTTTGGGATTATTAACTGGTGTAACTTGAGCAGTATATACCCTATATTCATTTTAAAAAGCTTGATTGTATTTCCAGAGTTACTAAGAAATATTTCTAACTCTTACTTAGCTAGGAGACTTAAAAGCAAGTGTTTCTGAGGCAGGCAGATCCTCATGAGGCTCTGTTCTGTTTTTAGCTATGAACAACAGGTTGGTTCCCTTATTATGTATGAGGAAAAGTTACAAAGTGAGTAGCTTAGTAGAGTAGAAACCTTGAACAGCCTGCTGATGTGACCCTCTCCCTGACACTAGGGTCTGTTGAAAATAGTTAAGCTGTTTGATTCTGTTTTCTCTGTTGCAAGGGAAATTGAGGGGTGAGATAGACATAAGGGCAGAAACACTGTGCCAAGTGATATAAAATCTGAAATGACTTCTCTCAAGTAGTTGCACTCAGCTGGTCATGCTGTTGTTCCTCTGAGTTTGTGGTGCTGATTGCAGGATACTTGTTCCAGCTGTTTGAGGTGCTTCAGTCTTGGCTGGTGGCCTGTGGCTCTTATGTGCTAATTCTGCCTCAGGCTCCCCCCACTCTGTGCTGGATTTTTGAGGATGTGCTCCCCGCAGGGAGCAGTTGTGCTCGCTATTGATTTTAAAGCGCTCTGGTCAGTGTAAGCTGCTGGTGGCCTCGTTTGTCACTGCAGGTCAGTATCTTTGGTGTTCTCCATTCTTGAAGGGATTTAGCTGCTGTTACCCGGGTGGCTTTCACCTCTTGATCTCCTGTCACAATATGTGAGATACCAAGGAGTTAAAAATTCATCTGTGCTTTGCTTCTTTTCTGTGCATACCTGAACCATTACAGTAGGACGTGTAGTCCTTGGTCTTTAGGAAGTTTTGTGCATAATGGGCTGTGCTTTGTTTTCCCAGCAGATATCAAAACCTAATGAGTTAGAGTTAGTTAGTTCGTTTATCTGCTCAGGGTTTAACTTGGTGTAATCGGTTAGACTTTACCCCATGACATCCTGACAATGTTCAGTGTCATAAGTAACAGCCCTGCTCTTGTGCTTTTGCTATTCTACTTAGAAGTCCATCTGGAAGCCTAATGTGTTCTGAATAAGGTGGTGTGTAAACTCTTAAGGACGCTAGAGAAAGATGAAATGGTCTTTTTCAGGATTTTTTGGTTTTGCCTTTAGGATTGTGTTTCCTCAGAAGTTTTAAGTCCAGGACCCCACATATTTAATAATAATAGTCAGCTGAGCTTTTTGTTTGCTTCTATAAGGTAAAATAAACTGTGAAGCTAAAGCAGAAATATTGAAGGAATTCTCCCGCTCCCTGCTGTTTAACTGCTCCATCTTAAACAGGTTTCTTCATTTTTCTGCTCTTTAATTTCTCTATAGCAAAACTAGGACAATATATCAAATTAGGTCTTTTGTGATTGTCTCCCAACATGAATACAATATCTTTGCTGGTGCTTCATGCCTTAAAAGTACACATTTGCACCATGAAGTTCAGCCTGTCTCTTGATAAGAGGGAGTTCTAAAAAGGAAGACCATTTTCACTAGAAATTCTTAAGAATTAAGGGAGTACCTGTAGAATAAGTGTTGTACCTTCCAGACAGACTGAATTGTATCTCAGACTCTTTATTCCCAAGCAGAAAAGGCTATTTAATTAAAGTTTGTCTTTTTTTTTCCTCTTGAAAACCAAGTTCACAGGAAGGAGAAAAATTAGATTGTTCATCATTCCGTCATTAAAAATCTGAAGATTCCAATTGTTCTGAATGTCAGTATCTGTTAATTTCCCCACAGTCTTTTCAGCACTAAAGGATGACTTATGCAAGCAAATGGCTCAAGTTTTTATGTATTTGGGGTGTATAAAGCTTGTTTTCTGTGATTTCCATTCTCCAGTCTTTTTGAGAACTCACTCTTTAAAAATCAAAATAGCTCAAAAGCCTGGGTGTGTGGCTCCATGCAGTCAGTTTCTGATGAAGTGTTTGTTGCAGCATCTGGATAGCTTTGCTGTAGTTGTATACTACAAAATTCAAGCAATTTAGTAAATTCTCTGAAGCTCTAACAAAATACCATTTCCAAGTTGTCATGTGATTATATCCATTAAAATTACTTCTCCTTTGGATCATTCAGACTTTGCAAGGCAGTCTGACTGGTTTTTTTCCTAAGAAAAATCGGCTTGAGATATTGTGTGTTGGGTTTTTTGCTTTGTGTTTTCTTTTTTTATTTCATTGAAATAGTTCTACACCTGCTCTTTCTCTGTAGTAGCTCTATGCTGGCAGTAGGACAGTGGCTGGAGCTGTTTAGAGTATGCAAAGATTTCCATTTTTCAAACAGAAAATGGACCAGATGAACTTGGGTGATCCTTTCCAACTTAAATTAATCTGTAATTCTGTTGGTTTTGTGAATGCACCAAAGTTGAACTGAACCACTCTTTTGTGAATGGTCGGGGTCTTTTGGCATTTGTACACTGAAGAAAGTGGTCTCAACCTTTGTCAATAGTGTTCTGGACTTTGAGCAAAAATCCCTGCTTTGAGAAGAGTACTTTGGTAAAGCTATTAAAAGTATTGCAGTAGTGTCATGCCAGAGAGACACTGTGATTATTAATTAATAAGAAAATATTTATTGTCTATGTTGCCACTCAATTAATATAGTTTAAATAAAGAAACTACTTCACTTAAAGCATATGTTAATCTTGTCACATTTCCCTTTCTTTTAACACTACTGCATCTCTTGTCATATCATCCAGCACTTTGTTCACATGGCTATTGTTATCTCAGTGAAAAAATCCTATCCTCTAAATGAAGAAAATCAGCTACTTTTGGGTATTCTGAAATGAAATAGGGCCAAAAAGGCATGATGAGGCATGCATCTCGTAAAAATGTATGGAATTAAAACATCTGAGTCCTACACAGAGAAAGCTTTGACTAAATTCTTCATAATAAACAGGATGGTGTTCTTTTTAAATCTATGGTTTTACTTGTTGGGAAACTTAGTCTGCTGGTTTTGGCTGGAGTAAAGTTAGTTTTCTTAAAAGTAGCTGGTATGAGGCTATGTTTTGGATTTGTGCTGGAAACAATCTTGATAATATGGCAATGTTTACCTTATTGCTGAACAGGGTTTATACAGAGCCAAGGCCCTTTCTGCCTTTCACCCCACCCCACCAGTGAGTGGTCTGGGTGTGCACAAGGGAGTGGAAGGGGACACAGCCCAGGACAGCTGACCCAGGGGATATTCTGTGCCATATGGTGTCATGCTCAGGATATAAAGCTGGGCGAAAAAGGAGGAAGGGATGCTTGAAGTGATGGTGTTTGTCTTTCCAAGTCACTGTTACACGTGATGGAGCCCTGCTTTCCTGGAGGTGGCTCCTGCCCACCCACGGGAAACAATGAATGAATTCCTTGTTTTGCCTTGCTTGTGTGCTTGGTGACTTTTGCCTTATCCTTTAAACATTCTTTATCTCAAACCATGAATTTTTTTCTCTTTTCCAATTTTTCCCCCCCATCTCACCAGAGGGAGTGAGCAAGTGTCTGTGTGTAGCCTAGTTGCCAGCTGGGGTATGACACCCAATGTGGAGCTCAAAGGATTTGAGATAATGACAGGTTTGACTGGAATGTGCTAGATTGAATTTATAGCTGTAATTGCTGATTAGCTATTAATTGGCAGGTTCTCGGCCTTGCTTGCCTGACTGTACATTAGAGCCTAGTGCTCATTAGTGGCTGTTCTTGCTTTCGCTGCCGCTGTGCTGCTCTGTCACCTCCCTGTGCTGTGCCTGGGAGCACTGTGATAACAGCAGCGGCGATGCCCTGGGCTGGCAGGTGGCCAGGGACACGCTGTGTGTCTGTGCTGCTGGCCTGGGCTGGCTGGGGCTCCAGTGTGAGCATCAAAGGGACCGTGACCTGTGGCTGAGGCCAGCTGGAAGCAGGGAGATTTCTAGGTGGCTGTGGCTCTGTCAGTGCAGCAGCAGGAACACCTCTGAAGGGACTGAGGTCCAGGGATAAATCTGTGCTGCAGCAGGTGGGGACTGAAGCGTCAGTGGCTGTGGACAAGTCCATGCTGGAGCACTGGAAAAGGTGTGGCCATGGATAAGCCCCCAACAGAACAGGTATTCCCCTGGAAGGACTGCAGTCATGGGTAAAGCCATGTTAGAGCATGTTCATTTCTGAAGGGAGTGGGTAAGGCTGTGCTGGAGCAACTGTGGCTGTCGGGATGTCTGTACTGCAGCAGGTCTTTCATTTGAAGTGTTACTGCATATACTTTCATTCTACTAATGCAACTTTTAGTAGTAACTGCTTTTGTTCAAAAATACCTGAAGTATAACTGTATTGAAACTCATGATTTACAAAATGGACTTTACAATTAAAACTGCCCTCTAGGTATTTTACTGACAGAGCAGAAAGTTAATGGATATAGCCTTGCAGCTTCAAACTTGCTGGGTCATGGTGAGCCTGGGGAAGGAAATATTTGGAACACATGCGAAGTTTGTAAGGCTGCATAAAGTTTGTAAGGCTGACATAATTTAGTTACTGTAGCACTAGCACAGTTTATTTTCTTGTACCATATAGCTATTTGTGAAACACTGGGGTGTACGGATTGTGTGATCTGATGAGGTTAACAGGAAATTGGATGGCTGGGACCCAGCTTAGGCTTTCAGACTGGTGGTGTACTGCTGAATTCACTAGGCTCTTAATTCAGCATTTTACTAAATTTGTTCTCTCTTGATCACTGTGGAAGAGCTTTTGGAACTGAAGTAGCATTATTGCTGCAGGAGATGACATGAGCAGTTTTAGTAAAGTCACGTCTGGAGAAGTAGAAGCAGCTTAAGATTTGAGATGTGATAAAGCCTGAAGGTCCAAATCAAGGTTCAAACCCTTCCTAACAAAACTTTGTCTGTCAGAAATTTTGTAACTGCATTAGACTTCTAAGTGTCCAGATCCCTTTGTTGTACAAAGGTTTCAAAAGGCAAAGATAAGTGTTCTTACACAGTAATTTTTAGGTGACTAGGAGTTGGTTTATCTATGTAGAACCTCAGTGAAAAACAGAATAAAACTTGCAAAATGTTACATTAAATATGGAGGTGAACAAAATTACAGGATGTGGATTTTGGGAACAGTTCACTTCATCCTTGATCTTAGCTCTCTGGTAATGGTTTTACATTTTGAAAAAAATTAGAGTTCTTTTGAGATGGTTAATAATGTGGTAGGTCTTTATCTCTAATCTGTTGGGTCTTCCCTTTTCCTCTTGCTGCTCTCAATGTGCCTATCTTGAAATGTACCATCAAACTAATCATAATTCTTTTGAAAAATGCTGATTCTTAATCCTGCAAAGTACATCTCATTAAGTAGACAAGACTCTGCTTTCCCAGAGATCTAATTCTTTGCCTTGATTTGTTTGTCAGCCTGAGGAACAGGTTTGTGTTACTTTTGACGCAAACCCACACTGCTTACCCACTCCCAGTGTGCTGTCTGCCAGAAGCTTTTGAAGTTACCATGTTTTGCTGACCCGTAAGTTTCAATTGTGGTATTGTAATTGGTACTTGAATGGCAGTCAAGTGTAGCCTCGTAGCATTCACGATAACTTAGTGACCCCATTCATGTCAACGCTTCTATCACAGGCACTTGATAGTTGCACCGCTTACATGTTTATCAAAGGAAGCACTGAGTTACTGCCACTGTTGACTTTCAGTGCAAACACAGGCGACATAATTTAAGTCTGTCAGTGATATTTGTGTCACTGACTTGAAGCACATTAAAATAATGAAGGTCTTGCAAACAGCTGAAACTAAAATATTTCAGAAGAGAGGACTGATATAGGTATAATGGCTTATTTAGTAAATTTCTAATATATGTAGCAGTCCTGTCAGCCTCTGGGGACTCATACTGAATCCTGATTCCTTGTGATTTTTACAATGCATTCATGAAATTACATTTTCTGTGGCTGCCCTTTAGTTCTGACACACTGATGTTCAGTTTAAGACTGACACAAATGAGAACAGTTTTGTATTCCACTGAAAAATCTCTCTTTGTTAAGAAATTCTATATCTGGTTTTGTATCAAGATCTGCACAACTTGATGATATCCTTGGTCTGTGTGCTACTTTTTTAACTTAATCACTTTGTGCAAGGATTCAGTGTATTTTGGATCCCTAAGCTTTGCTTAAACAAAAAATCTAGTTACTGATAGTGCTTGTATTGAAGCAGCTATATCAATTGCTGAAATAAGATTGATTTTAAAACTGTGTTAGTAAAATTTTTTTATTGAAGTTCAGGAGTAGGTCCTCCATAGTCTTCTGTTCACAATACTTCTAATCTTACAGTTTTTTACTTGAGCGATTTGAGGTTTTTCATTTGCTTTTAATTACTTAAGAGATTTTTCTTTGCTTTGAATTCTATTTCAAGGGTCAAGAATAGTGAAAGTAGGTGAAACTTGAAATGTGTGTCTGCTAGTATAGAAAACAAAGTGCAGGATGAAATACTTTAAGGAATGCTATGTTCACAGAACGACAGAATGGGTAAAGTTGGATGTGACCACTGGAGGTCATTTAGGGGAAGCACCCTGCTCAAACAGGGCCCACTGGAGCACATTACTCAGGATTGTGTCCAGATGGCTTTGTGAAAACATGAAGACAAAAGTTTTTGTAATAATAATGGTACTGATCTTGTAATACTTGAAAAAGGGCAGTCTGAAGTGTTACACTTTGCCAAATCAATTACTTGATTCCTGTTGAACAAAGAGAAGTTTATAGCTTGATAGAAATAATTCAAGGCTACTTTGTTTGCCCATTTTGCTAAATGAAATGGGATTTTGTTTCATAAGCACCTTAAAAAGGTAGTAATAAAACCTGATTTATGTTTGGGAAAACCTGAAGCTTAATTTTCTTCCAAGATTCAGGTAATATAATTGCAGTGGCCACTGCTTCCATGTTCACAGTAAGTCTTACCCTGTGCCACTCAAACCATGCAGTGCTGGCTTGAGAGAGTAGGTTAGGGTCTCCACCAAGAAGGTTATAGATCAAACTCACCCTTTTATGAAGTATCTCCCATGGATTCTTCAAGAATTAATTGTCATTTCCTGCTTCTATATTCTTGTGTGAACTTTGCAGGAGTTTAACTTTGGAACTTTGTAAGCCAGGGAACTAAAGAAAGTATGCAGGCCCAAAGGAAGCAAGACTTTTGTACTTCTGCTTAGTGAGCTGTTACTTTGTTTTGTGTGATTCATGTTATTTCAAGCAGGGATTTGCATTGGGTAACCTCTTGAAACTGCTGCCCAGATTGTGCTCTGTATGTGCACAATTAAAGTAATTAGATTTTTGGTTCACATAATGATAAATTTAACTCTTCAAGAGTAGCCAGCTAAAGAGCTAATCCAGCTGGTGGATTGATAACAATTTCTACTATAGGCCCTCCCTCTTTCCCAGCTAGTGACAATGATTCGTAGTCAGTAGCAGCAGATGGACAAAACCTATTTGCATTTTCCAAGTTGCTCATTAGGGAAAAAGATAGAATACAATTTTTTTTTGTGATCACTTAATATTCAATTGATAGTATTAGCATGGCTGTCTCAGTTTTTTAGCATCTATCTAGTCATACTACCTTGTTAAACAGAGCAGATGTTCATCTTCACAGTTGAAAAACATTCTTAACTGAACTTTGCAATGTTGATGTTAGAGGTGCAGTTACTAAGCTTCAGTGATGGTTATTAATATGGAGAATGGGCTGCCAAACAATAACTTTCCTGGCATTCCCTTTTATATGTGTTCCAAACCTTTATAGTAAACTGATGCAGTAAGGTTCCCCTCACTACCCTAAATGTCAGATATTGAAGAAACTCACAAAGGAAAAAAAAACCAAACCAAAAAACCTGGCATGGTGAATATCCCATCATGCTTTAAAATAATTAGATGGGAAATATAATATTTTAGAAAGGAATCCTGGTGAGTTACTAACCTGGAAAGAGAGATCAGGTAGCCTATGTCCTAAAAGCACAGACTTGTTAGAAATGTCCATTTTCATATGGGCTTTTTGTCAAAAGAAATAGTGTTCAAGTAGCAGCCACTGACAAAGAATACTACCATTTCCTTAAACTTTTGTACTTACTTCTCTATCTCTTAGTTTAAAAAAAAAAATCCAAACAAAGGTATAGGTCCAAATACTTTTTTCAATTACCTCCAGTATATAGGTGCCTGCCTAGCATGTCACTGTTAATACCTGTTTTCTTACAGACATGACCCGTGGAAGTATTGTGAATATAGTCCCAGTTATGTTAATAGTCAAAGGGTTAGTAAAATAAAAGGAAAGCATTGGATTGATACATATTTTAGAGGAGAGGCAGAAGGAGTTAACTTTTATAATACTGTTCTTTTTCTTGCCTGAGTAGCAAAGGACAAAAACTACTTTTGATCTCTGGCAGTTGTTTTCCCTTATGAACATTCTGCCAATAATTTCCAGATCAAATAAATGCTGTTCTGGATTTAAAAAAAAAAAAAAGAAAAAAAGAAAAAAAAAGTAGGGAGGAAGTGGCATTTTCCAAATGAACTGTATTTACTTTTGCTGATCTGTTCTTTCTGCTGATAATTCCCAGTGAGAGAAGCAGCACATCAGATAATGCTAGCAGTGAAGTTTGGTTTAAAAATATTTAGAAACTGCAGATTTATATCTTAGCATATAACCAGAAGCACTTCTTCATTTCACCTCAGTATTTCATATTGTTATCATTTTTTGACACAATTTTAAAACTTCCTTAGCTTTTCTGGTTTGTTAGAAAGGAAACGTCTTTGCTACTAAAGCAAAATTTGAGATGCCTGACCAGTTGATGAAAATGTATTTATAGTATGGTAAAAACTAAAATGCCAGGACTGCTGAAGTGGCGTAGGGGTGAGTTTATCAAAGAAGCTGTTGTGCAAACAGGAGAGTGATGATCACAGTGTGATCTGCTGTTCTCTTCCTTCACTTTTTTGTCTGCAGCGGAAGTTACTGCTGCAATGTGAGCGGAGTGCTGGGCAAGTTCAGGAAACAATGCCCTTGAGTAAGTTTCAAAGGAGAAATGTTACTTTGTGCCATTCTTCAGAGGTCTATTGTGCTCCTAGAGTAATTGTAACCAATTTGACAAAGAAGATACTACTAATGCTTGCTGTTTTAATCTACAGAGTAACAGATTGGCATTTCTGTGCGTGTAATCTCTCTTGCTGTAGAAATGCCCATACAAAGAGACTATTCTTACAAAATATTTCTGAAATTAAATTTATTGTCAAACTTGACTTTAGCAGATTTTGATTACAATGCAGGTAAAATATTTAAAAGGATAGTTTGAAAACTTTATCCACATAGGTCGTTCTACAAAAACACCACCCTAAAAGTTTCAGAATACCAAGGATTCTCTACCTGTCTTTATTTGCTATAGTACAGACAATATCTGGAAATTGTACAACTGTAGCTAAATTGGGGGAAGTGCACTTCTGACGAAACTAAACTTAGTTGTGGATACTTGTTATTAGTGTTATCTTAGTGTTTTAGTGGAGAATCTGTAAAACTGATCAGTGTAAGTTCATTCTGTGTGAGTGATACTGAACCACTATAAATATATAATTTTCAGCTCCTAACAAGAACTTCTAAGAACTTTTAAAAATATTTAGTAGTCTAAAGTGCCTTAGTACCTCAGTGCTGCTCACAGCTATTATTTGATATATTAGATCTCAGGTTGTCTTCCTTATTTTATTTTTATTTTTATTTTTTAAAATTTTTTTAATGACTATTAATAAATGTGACTCAGTGTACTAATTTTCTTGATGTTTGACTGGAATACATGTATCAGTTTATCACAGTGGTTTTTAGTAAAGTACATTTCATCTTGGATTTTTGCAACAGGCCACTAACAAATGGTCCTTTCAGTTTTATTCAAGAAGATTATATTAAGATACTGTTTCTTTTATAGTTGCAGTTTTGTCTTATTAGAAATTATTGGTTAATAGAAATAATTTCTACTTTTCTTTTGAAATCTCATCTTTAAATTTTTCAGCATCTCTATGTGACTGGTTTCTTTTGCTCAGAAAATAATTCTTAATAAATACTATCTCAGTTTTTCAGGTGTGCTTTCTCTAGTAGAGTTAATTGTAGCCCTTGTCCATGAATAGTTTCTAGTAGTGTAACTGTTCTAGGTCTCTGGTGATCCGGGGTGAATTATTTAACTCTTTCCTCTTTCTTCTCTGCTTCAAGAGGATCAAGTTTGTGCATATATGTGGTTTGTGAGGAGGGGTAAGGCTTGATTCTGTCAAAATGTTCTTGTCCTGACCCAGAGGTCTTGTTAGCTGACAGTGAATTTGAAGACTGCCAGTTCTCTACAGACTCCCCAAGTTTAGAGAGTCAAGCAGACTGAGTGTGTGAGGGAAATTGTGGGTGATTCTTGTTTCAACAGCTTGCTTCTCTCTGCTGTTCCTGGACCTGGACACTGACGTTTGGAACCTGAGTCATCATAGGGAAAAACGAGTAGCAATCAGACTTCAGGTTGCAGTGCTTAATGTATCAGTTGGGAACTTTTATAGTATTCTGTTGCAAAAGAAGTAGGGATGCTTTGCAGGCAAAACACTTTCAGATTTGTAATGCTTCAAAGAACTAAAGTGAATCTCCATGCAGTTAGCCAGAAGAGGTTCCTTAGTTTTTTTTCTTTATACATATCTGACTTGAATTTTGTTCTGGTGGAATTCTTTACCATGAGGAAGTCTAATGCTTTTCTTGATTTTTTTTTTTT